>JAWNGG020000116.1:0-600000 GCA_036937485.2 Tetragonisca angustula
TTTTTTTTTTTTCGTCGAGTACACTTGATGTCGGCAACATTTGTTTAAATTATTAATCCGCGAGGCTGATTAATTCGCGAGTTGGACGATAATTAAGATAGAAGAAGAATTTTCTAATTTAGTACGGCCGGAGATAAATGAAGATGATGGCGGAGTATCTAGAAACTTTGAGTAATTGAAGATGAGGTAAAGGGAGAAGCTCAGATTAAACAACGTCGCAGCATTATTATAAACTTCGTATGAAGTAAATCGGGCGGCTTGATTAAAAGAAAGTTGAGGTATAACGTAATCTCGTTAATTTAGAACAATTCGAGGAAAGAACGCGAAGACGCGGGTTCAGTTTGAGAAAGAAAGAAAAAGGAGTAGGAGATTCTTGGATGAGACGTTCTTGAGAGGGGCGGAATTAAAAGAAATAAGAATATGATGCAATCTCGTTGATTCGGAACACCTGAAAACGCGAAATAAAGCAAGAAGTTCAAACCAGGAAGATAGGACAAGATGAAATTGAAAATTAAAGAGAGTGGAACTTCGGCGAAATAATTTGCTACAATTGAATATGGAAATGAGGAGGGGAGCGAAACGATATCAACTTAAAATCCGCGAGGATTTTCAGATTGAGGATGATGAAAGAACGCGAGAGGCTGAGGAACTGTGCCGAATAACTGAAGATTTAAAAAGAATAATTCGGAGAATTATTTTAAGTTCCGACAGACCCGAGATAATTCAAAGTAGCCGAGAACACAAGGAAAAAGAAAAGGTTCAAGTTAAAAGGGATTGAAAACACTGTGGAACTTTTCTGGCGTAAGAAGAAGAAGAAAAAAAAAACTAAACTAAGTGGAAAAAGAAACAAGGTGCACATTACTTGATAACGTTAAAGAAACTGAAGGCGAAATAAATACATTAGAAACTTCTTTTCAAGAATTGTTGTCAGTATGAGTTTGTAGGATGAACTTATAATACAGAGGAGCTGTGATGTACGTCCATAACGTCAAAGAAATTAAAAGCAAAATATATTGCAAATAGATTGAAAACTTTCTTTCAGGAATCTTCTCAATAAGATTTTCTGGGATGAATTTATAACATGTTTGAAATTTAACATTTTGAATGTCACGTAATTTTAATGACAAAATTTAAACATTCCAAAATTTGTCTTTAGTGAGACACGTATAATTTATAAAATTTTGATATTGACTTCCTTATTACCATCTCTTTCCTTCGAGCGACATTTGTACAAAATAACAGATATTTCTCTAACGAAATATTTAACTAATTGATTTCATTTTCGAAAATCATTTTCGAATCGCTCTTACTTCAAAGGTAAATAGGTAGAGTCAAACTGCATTGAATAATTGGTTCTCCAATTAAGCTGTTACCCCGAAACGAAGGGTTAAACGAACAACACGGTAATTATCACGGTAGATTGTGATAAATCTCTGCGGAATTAAAGTACGGTATTCATTACAATCTATTCAATTGTTGATTTCACGTTGTTCCCTGGGTGCATGTATCTTTAACCCGGGATGCATTTCGTAGATTCGCATACCATTCGCGGTAATTACCGTGTTAATTTATGCTAAGCTTAATTTTCCATCGGGTCGCAACTTCAGAGAAACTTCGCCGCTGTAAACAAATGATTGCAATTACAATCCCCTGCCAATTTCACGTAAGAAACTTTCAAGTATGCTCGCGAAAATAAAGGGTTGCTTCTTCAGAATTCGTTTTGCAACAATAATTACGAAATTACGAAATTGTGAAATTAACAACTTGCTTTTTTTTTTGTTTGCCTGTGTATAATGTTCGATAGCAATCATACACTCTCGCTCGAAAGTTTGGAGCGCACTTTTACTCTTTCTAAGTACTTTTCTGAGAAATAGGAACGTCACTTCTTGCGAGATTCGTCCTTAGTAAAATATATTTAATTGGTATATTTAATTTTATATTTTTATTCCCTTGTGTTAAAAATATACGAATATCAACTTGTTCCTTCATAATTTATACTCGTTGAGAAAGAAAATATTTAAAATCAATCTGGGATCTCAACGTGCTCTAAATTTTTTAACGGGAGTGTATTTATGACAGTAACACGATGCTTTTTCCTTTTTTCTTTTTTTTTTTTTTTTTAATTTATCTACGAGTAATTTAAGGACAAGTAAAGTGATTTTATCCTTTTCTAAAATTTCAAGTGTATTTTCTTTCTTGACTTATTTTGTACTTAAATCGAATATCAAAAAGATTGTTTCTACGAAGATTATCATTCAGACACTGCTGCTGTTCAATTCAATAGCAAACGTTTTACAATTACGAAACGCCATTAGAGCCTTTAGCTGCGTCATAATAAATATTAGAATATTATTTAAAAGCAACGATAATTACGAACTATTAACGGTAGCTTAAAACTGGCATTTATAATTTTCAATTAATAATAGCCAGTTTTCTAAACAATAGTGGTCATCAGTGAATACAATTAAGATCAGTGACAACTGTTAATAATCACTTTTGGTTTCATTTTTTTCACTCTCGACGCGCCTTTTATACATTTTAAACATTTTAACAAATATACACAACAAATATACATACTTCACGCAAGAGATGAACTTATTATATACAAAATAAATAAACGAAGATATTATTTTACGTAACAATAGACGTAATCGTAATTAAACTTTGGTACATGTTACAATTTTTTTTATAATAACTTACTTTCATAATGATCGTTCAATTTTACAACGATACGAGTAATTATCGCTCTTTGTATCATTATAATACAACGTGTCTAATAAATACTACAGCACTAGTAAAGTACGATAAATTCTTTGGTACGATAAAATATTCAGAGGTAACGCAACAATACGATCGTATAGAAAAATATCCACTTCGTAATACTGTCAAATGTCATTTCTATAAAGTTTCGACCCGATCGCGTCTAAAGTATGATCGAATTTACTCTCTCCACGAATTTATAGCCGTTTATTGGAATGATTCTCTTTGTTAGCACCATGCACGATTATACCCTACATAGTTATGTTAATATTTATATATTCATTTTATTTAATAACACGGGTCTACCAGTGTCAGTTACATTTGCCAACAATGATTTGCGTGAAACTTTTTTTTTCTTGAATAACGTATAACAATGTTTTAGCGTGCGTTCATCTTGTTCGTTTTTTTTCTTCTACAAAAATCTTTTTAACGATCTAAGAAATTGCAAGAAATCTTCAAGCGTTCGTTGAAACAAATTTTCAGGCATTTATTTAAATTTATGATTTTCATACCGAATGCATTTTCTATTTGAAGTTTGTTCGTGTCTTTCGTCAAACATGAAACGGTGGAGTTTTAGTCTAATACATCAGAACTTTACGATTGTTTCTAAATTCATGTAAAGCATGAAGTTTCTTAAAATTTAGGAAACAAGTTTCTTAAAATTTAATGAAAGTTCGGCGTATACTTGTGACAAAATGTCTCCTCAAACTTTTGAAATGATTGGCCTCTATTTTTAAACTTCACTGGCCTCTATTACACTTGTTGCAAATTATTTTGCAATAGCAGATTGCGAGATACTCATTGAAAAATGTAAAGTGTGAAATGAAAATTAAGATACTTCTCATTTTTCCAGACTGCTTTATAGTACTTGTACTTGAGGTAAAAATTTTCATAGTAAAAAAAAAAATCCCAAAGTGCGTTTAAAATTTTTTTATAACCAAACATGTATGAAACAGTGATGCAAAATAATTAAAACTAAAAAAATAGATAGAGTAACATCCATTGAAGAAATCTCTAAACAAGATTAACATAAACCTCTGTTTTTGAATTTTTTTAACGATTGAAAAATGCCTCGCCACGCATCACACTGAGATGAGACATTTTTTAACACACTTATGCTTCAGAGTTCAGAGTTAAAACGGTACAGTTACGTGACTTGTACATTACATTAATATCACGTCGACCGTGCTTGTTTCACTCGTTTTGCGAGGACAAAGTACTATAATACACCTGCTGTTCGAGTTGGTAATAGATTTGTAGTCGGTCGATAGCACAATTTTATTGCTCCTTCTCTTCCTGAGACTCGCGTTGAAAGGATCCAGGCCAGGATACTAGGCGCGTTTCGTGTTAGTCGAGCCGGATTTTCTTCCCCATGTTTCTACCCTCACGCGTTTCAGCGAATTCACATCCGAATGGCTGAATTTCGCGTTCACATTAACTCGTACTATGCTACCTCGAGAACGAATGTAAAGGTGAAGTGCAACTACTTTCTGCGGGCCATTGAATGGATAGCATTAGCACCCCTGTGTCGGCGGAGAAAGGTTTAAATAAACTTAAACCTTTCTTTTTTTCCTTGTGGTGAAAAGGGTACTTTGGTCGGATGCATTGATTAACTCTGCTGTTCTCCTCACCTCGTTATCAAGTTGTCTTCTTAAATATTTTTCCTTCCTTACAACAGAATTCTTTATCCAGGAGAAAAGGTGCGACAAAGTTATATTTGATGCCATCGTGTTATTGCATATGAAATTCGCAACTTTTACGACTGAGACAGTTGTTAGATGCATCATATAACTGTTTAATACATTGTTTATTATTTGTCACCAATTTGTTGTATTTATTGTTTAGTATAATATTTACTACATGTTGGTTTACCAAGAAGAACATGGTCGATATTGCGTCAATTTGTCAAACCATGAGTGCAAATTTGATTATAACATTTGAAACTTCGTCTTGACGAAGTGAAAGTTGCTCCAAAAGTAGCATCAATACAGATCTTCGAGAAATTTCGTCGAGAGAAAAATTTCGATTGGAGAATACAAACGTGAAAAATGGCCAAAAGAATGACCAACAATGATCGATTAAAGATTTGAATTGCAGTAGTCGTTGAAATGTCACAGTTGTTTTCATCGAGAAGGCATCATAATAATTTGATAAAAATTTGGCCATTTCATCTGCGACAACTTCTTGAAACTAAATATTTAAAAACTATATATATTTTATTTGTAATGCAATATGCATATAATTGTAACGTAATATAATAATTATATAATTTTATATAATTATTTTTATATAATTTTATATAATATTATATAATTATTCCGAGTTACACAGGAGAAGAACAGAAAGTTCAAAATCGATGATACAATTTATCCTTGTCACTCTGCAGCGTGCTGATTCACGAAGAAATAGGCCAAGAATAAATTTCTTCCAACGAAAAAAACCAGCTTAGCAAAGTAAACTGAGTGAAAGGTGATGGTGTAATTTATCTTGCCTGCCACACTTTTATAGTTTCGAAGTGGGTGGCAGTATGTAGCAGTTTTTGAAGGTTTGGCAACTGACGAAGGTTACGGGTCAATTTGGAACGTAACATTGATTGCAACTTCCTGACATATTTTCAGTGAAAGAAATCTGTCGTTCGACACTTTGAACTTTCTCAATGGAAACAAGAAAAATTCTAAAGGACATCGCAGTTTCGATGAAATTTAACAAAGCAGGGATAATGGATTTTTTATATTGATAATTTGCTTGCCTCTTGCGTAATAAAATATTGATAGAAGAATAAAACATTGATCAGAATTATATTATAATAAATTAATAATAAAAAAAAGTATCAATGAAGTAATTACGATTAACCTTTTCTCTTGATTGATAACAGAATTCGAGAAATTAAAAAACTTTTTTACTTTTTTATTCGCGATGAAATTGAATAATCTGTAATTTAAATTATTTATAATTAAATGGTAATAATGCAATATGAACATATAACGCAAATTATAATAATATTAATTTGTGATTAAATTATTAATTTACGACCAAGTTGTTTGTAATTTAAATTAATTTCAGTTAAATTTGGTAAGTGATAAATAGTGTTAAAAAATATTCGCTTCATTAAGATCTCCTTTTTCCTTTTCAGTGGACAATTTTAATAGGTAGGAACTTCTGTAATATTCATTATGAAGCTCTTTTCCCTTTCTAAATTAAGTTTAAACTTCCCTTAACTTGTACGTTCTCTTTTCAATTAACTTTTCTTTTCGCTTCGTACTATATCTCTAGGTGTAACTCATTTGGAAAGCATGTAGCATTTTTTATGGAAATGAGTTTGCTGTAGAAGAATGATGTCACGCTATATACATCTACATAATACAATATTGAAACTGGGTAAAATGTAAATTTCGAATTATCAATTAAATAAGTCTCGATCTTCATTTTTTGATTAATCGTCCAATGTAGCAGTTTTTCAATTTTCAAGTTAGAAGGAGACACGCTGATCGTTTATTGTAGCAGTTATTCATTAAATTTTAAGTTACTGCTGAATTTTACCAAAAGATTTGCAAAGGCGCAACATAGAGCAACGAATTAAAAAAGCGTGAACTTACGTAAACATCAGCGTTGTACAAATAAAGATTAAGCTTCGACAAATCGTTGATAAAGCGAGCAAGTAACTTGGTCATTCCACGCAAAGCCAGATTCTTATTTTTATCTACCATGTCGTAATATTATGGTCAATGAACTTGCGACACGTTTTCGCCCATGTACGTATTTCCTCGAAGCGGTGAAGTGATCAAACATCTTTACTTGTCAGCGTATTCTGTATTGCACAACGTTAAAATATCTCTGTTGTAAGAAAAGTAAGGTTAATTGGCTTCCGTATCTGTGCGTCATGATAGTTTTACGAGCCTTCAAAATGCTGCATCTAAAAAAATTTCACGGAGAGTTGCGAAAGTGCGTACACCCCCGCAATAAAATTATCGTCAAAAATGTAAAGTTGGAGAATGAAAGAAAGGCAGAGTTATTCCCGCGGAGAATAGTTTGGAATTTTAATTTAACATTTTCAATTTGAGCCGCCTCTTCATTATTATGAATTTCGCGATTTCAGAGAATAAATAAGTTCCTTTCTTAGATTAAAAATAAACGAGGATAAATGTGAGCTCCTTTCGCGAAAATCATTTTGCTTCTTTCTCGAATTATCACAAAGTTTGTGTCATATTTATTTCACGTTTACGCGAAACTGAATTCATCAAGAATTCTTACTTAAAAGTGTTCTTCTATTCTCGCGTCATTAGTTCCGCTTCCAATCTCGTTGAACAACACAATGAGTTTGCCTTCGTTTATCCTCGTCGTTTCTTACTTTCTTTTTTTTTTCTTCAACGTTGCGTTAAAAGGTTTGTTCCTCTCCAAATTAGGAAACATCTTCAACAGACGAGAAAGCGATTAATCCCATCCGCTTCGCTCGTTTAAATAAATAAATAAATAATTACTTCCCGCCGTTTAAGCCTTTAAAAGACTTAGAGTGCTACGTTCCATTTAAAATTGAAGAAATCCAACGATACTTTGTACAACAAATTCGTATATATATATATATATATATAAAATACACGCTTAATTAAAAATCGTATCCACGATAAAGAATAAAAAGTGTTCTAACACGGTGATATATAATACGAATCTTCACTCACACGAAACAATCGTTTAATCCGATCGAAAAACTGACCGAAGTGATAATCATCGTCTCGTTATCCAACAGCTTAAGCGAACTATTATCGCTTGGCTGCGTATCCGTTGATCGACGAAGCGATTATCGTTAAGAGATTCGCGTGTATCAGGCTCGTGAACGGAACGCATCATCGGCCACAATTGAAATTTCGGATTGGGTTTCATCGGTTTGTCTTCGATCGGAATTAAACCGGCTCTAAACTACTCGTAATGTCTTGCTTTCGCATTGTTGCTTCTCTGCGTGCCGTTACTCGGCCACTGTCCAGTTGCATCAACTAGAATTAGGAGTTTCCTTGTTTTCGTAGAATTTTAATAGATTTAATAGATTTTCTACGGTGTATTTTTAAAGATTTGAATGATCTATCCTAAAATGTACAGAAGGGGGCCGTAAGTAGTAGTATGAAGCCGATGCGTATGAAACGACATCGTTCCTTCGAAGTTTGAACTTGAAATTTAGGACGAAGAAAGAATTTGCTGTAAATTGAAGAATTGCTGCGTTAAGAAAATTTGCAGTAAAATTTTATTATCATTGACTAAATAATAACAATGATTGAAACACTTCTGTGACTTTTTTTTTTGATATTTAGAACTGTTCTGAAAATTGGCCACGTACGTTTAAACATTCGAGGGAGGCCAAAGTTATTCTTTAATTTGTTAAGGTCGAGCTATGCATGCAACGTGTCAGGCATTTTCAAAAATATTCGTGATAGGAGTTGACCTTGCGAAAATCTATTCTACAGCTATTCCACTTTCAACTTTTATAAATATCAATGTAGAAACAAGCAAGAATAGAATATTGGTGCGAGCCAAGTTGCAGTCAATCGTGTATCTACGTACACACGTGACTCATAAATATTCAAACTCGATTTTGTCGAAAACAAGGTTTGTAACAAACCTTTTATTTATTCTTCCACGCAGAATTAGTTTCATTCTGTGATTCTGCATCACTATTTACGGTTCACCTTCTGTAGATACAAGCCTGGGCTGTTTCAATGTAAATTTCTTCTTTTTCCCTTGCAGTTTCATTTCTCCGATACGAATTTTACAACTTCAACTCTAACCAGAATTTCGTTCGCTTACGAGAGAGCTAAATTTAATCCAATTTAAAATCTTGGGGCTAACAATTGATCGATTAACAAATAAGTCACCTGGCATTTTTGTAATTACGATTGTAGGTATTTACAAAAATACCAAATTATTTTTTTCAACTACGATTATAGATATTTCTTGTAACAGAGTGTTGAGTGATACGCAACTTTCGAGTTAGACGATTTTAGAGTAGTCGGGTAGTTTCAAGTGTCAAGGAAAGTTTCTTCTTCGATTTTGTCACATCTCGTTTTGTATTTATCATGCAACCCGAATAGACAATATTTGCATTTGATTTGTATTCTATTTTATTCGAAACCATGCTTCAAGCACGCGTGCAATTAAAATTTTCAGTGTCGATTGTATCAAACAGCATTTTTCTCTCTTTTTTTTTCAGAAATTTTATTACTCTTCCTTTATTTTTTGTTTCGCGCTTGAAAAGATTGTCATGACGCGAATGTTTTATTGGTTTACAAAAATCACAGAGAACTATCGTAAAAACGTGTTTATTTGAGAATCACAGATTTTTGTTATGTTTTTTTTTTTTTTTTTTTTTATTCGACGAGGAAACTGGTTTTGATGTTTGGTTACACGTACGCGGTAGTGAATGCGCGTAGATAGACCTCGCGGCTTTGATTTGGCCTACGGTTTGACTTTTTAATTTGTGTTCTGTTGTCGATGTAAGTTGACTATAGATTCGCTTTTTTTTTTTCTTCCTCAATTGATTTCGATTGGCTGCGTGCACCCAAAAAATTTTTTTCGATTCCTGTTCCTTCGTCAATTTAAACTCGCTTTTAATTATTTTCACTTGTGTCAACGCACTGTGGATAAATAATTTATCAATAACATTACAAATACTTCAGTTTCTTTAGATGTTAAATTTAAATCTACACGAATGATACAATCGTAAAGAAATTATTAGATAAATCCTTGGAATTTTCGCTCATATTCCCATTATTAAAAAAAAAAAGAAAGAAATAGAATCTAATATGCATAAATTAATTTACATAAATGAATTGCAAGTGAAATGTTGCGTCAATATTCCTTGACAGATTATTAAGGAATTAATAATTCTCTTATTTTCACATCAAACTCAATTATAGCGAAAATAATTAAAAAGGAAAAGAGAGGAAATGATTGTCACTCTTGTGACACGAATGAATTTTATTCATTCGTAGTTCTCTTTTTTTTTCTATACAATCTTTCCTTCGGCGAAAATAATTGAAAAAGTGACAGGACTGTTATTCTTGTTTCCACATTTTGTTCACTCGCAGTTTTCTCTTCTTCAGTTTTTTTTCCTTAACGAATTTAAAAAAAATAATTTAAAAAAAAGGAGGCGACGAGCCACTCTCGTTTCCAAATTTTGTTTCTCCACGATCCGCTTTCCGGGGATTTTCTAAACATTTTCCCCTCGATCATCGTTCATTTTTTTTCTCTCTCGAAGAATTCTAGTTTTCAGCCGTCGTCCGTCTCGCGTTACATTCTCTCGTAATTTTTGTTTGTCCGTGCTCCTCAGACAGAACTGGATGCACCCATCCGCGAAGCGTGAGACGTAAATTTTTCATTCTCGACGCCGTGAAAATTCGGAGGTCCTCCGTACGTCCGTGTCACCCCGCTGGCGATGCTGAAAATTCAATTCCATCGGGTTCCGATCGATCGCGGTCCTCCCCCCCCCCTCCCTCCGGCTCGAGGATACATCTGAAATTCCACGACGTGTCACCCTTTCTTCCAAATATTTTCACGTCCTGTTTAAAAATTCATCCATTGTTTTCCCCTTCGAATTTTATTTCTCTAACACGAGCGTAGCTCGGCCGTTTCGTTCTTCAATTGCACCATCATGCCTTCGTTACTTAATAACTTCACGGCGACTCTCTGTTCCTTAGAGATACAGAAGCAATTTGGTTAGATTTACGATATGGACTTTATTGCTCGTTACTTTTGAGATTAAGATTTTAATTTCCTCGTTCGTGTTGTTCTTTATTGCCGGAAGAGCTCCAAATCTTAATTTAGAAAATATTCTTCTTTCGTTTTAATTTTGTTTCATAACTTAATTATTCTATTTGTATTAGGGATACGCGCGGTTGGCCAAATTTATGTTACGGACTGAATTTTTCGCTCCTTTCGAGATTGAGATTCTACTTTCTTTTTCAGTTTTTTCTTATCACGCAGAAAGAACTCTAAAAACGGTGTTTTCTAAATTGGGATTTCTATCAAACCCATTTACCAAATATCGCAATGAGTACCCCGCTTCGGATATTTTCTAGATTTTTGCGTATAATTCGATATCAAATAAATCGATGAAAATTTGAAATTGCATTGCTTTTGCATTGCTGCCGCAGATATATAATATTGAACATTCTTCGTAGTGTAATTTTACGCAAAATTGTCCTAACATTATAATTTAAAATAATTTAATTATATACAACAAAAGATTATTGTTACAACAGGAATTTTTTTGCCAAACTTTTTTCAAAACGAATTGTACAGAAAAATCCATTAACAAAAATCATTCTGAATCAAATGGAAATGGTCCAAAATCCGTATCGTAAACTCGGTCGACCACGTGCACCACCAACGCTATTTTTCCACAAAAATAATATCTTCGTATTTCTCGAAGACAGCTATGCTGATATCTTTTGTTTCATTCGGCTGGTGGTTCTCCTATTTTTATTGGTTCGAAACTCTTGCCATTTTTCAGGATTCCTTTGGCCCAATAATTCCAAGGATATTCAACGATTCAAAATGGGAAGCAGATTCTCGCGTAATCGCGCTCCAGTGGTGCAAGCAGACCCTCGATGGTTTTACCACTGCTATCGCGTGTCACGGGTAATTTCCCATCAGACGGTATGTTTTCCCAATTGACATCTCCCATCGACACTCATTGTTCGTTCGATTTTCCTTCCTCGCGCGTTGAACTCACGTTCCCCTCCTTCTTTTTCTTCCGTTTTTACTTTCGTGCCACGTCTTTCAGGGAACTGCGTTGAAAAATCATCAATCTGGTCGTTGAATCAGGATCGCTCGCAGTTTTCAACGTTCGAGAATGTGTTCTTAGCAAAATCGAAGGGAATTTAATTGCAAGTTTTATTAACTACCGAAATATGTAAATATTAATAATTAACACATTGCTGTGCGCGACGTCGCACCGTCTATCGTGACAAGCGATTTAGTTAATCAACGAGCGAACGTTTCGTGCTAGAATATCACTTTACGTTGCCAAGATCGAAACGATGTACGCGGAGTGCCATGATGAAAGCAACGGGACGAAATACAAACTGTTGATGTGTACTTTACGTTTGCACGGTGTGTATGCACGCTTTAAGAAAAATTATTACCGAATCACATTCAGTTCTTTCAGTTTTTAGACTAGAAATATCTGAAAACGATGAAAACTGAGAGTGATCTGAATTGAATCTAATTCAACTATTTTTTTTCCAACCACTTTCTCCAGTCGCCTTTAATTATTTACAATATATAGTCGGTAACTTTTTAAACAGTAGGTATATTTTTAAAGCGTAGACTACGTATATAAGTCCATGATCGAAAATTGTTAAAAATTCGAATTATCGAATTATTTTTATTAAAATTAAACTATTAAAGAGTTTAATCCACCTTTCGCTATATTACGTAGTTGCAATAATTGAGCCGTTCAGAAAAATGATATTATTTATTCATTTTCTTGAAATGAATAGATTTATGGTGACTATGAGGTTCGTATTAAATATTATTACTACACTATACAGAATTATATATAAATATTATATATATATATATATATATATATATATATATATATATGTTATGTTATTAAAAATGACGATATTATACATCATTCTCTTAAAACGAACAAATTTTATGGAAATTTATGGTCACTTGTTTCTTGAAAACTGAACGTCAATCCCGTGTTTACGCGACGAAATTAAAAATAACGAATGAAAAGAAAAAAAAAAAAAAAAGAAAATGAAGTTGCTCTGAAACGCTCAATTAAAAACTGACAAAACATCGTCAATCTCGTGACAAACTTCGTCATATTTCTCTGATTCCGTTTGTATAAGTCGTATTAAGCTAAGATCCCTTTCGCACTGAATATACTAACTTCGTAACTTTCGATTTCGAATTTACAACTCTTAAATGCAACGACGATCAGTTAGAATTCAATAAATACCCTATCATCGAAACGATACTCGGGAAATCAAACTCGATGAAGTTTCCACCTTCTGATGAATCACTCTCATGCTCCGCGTTATTTTCACGCCTGTCTCTAACAAATAATCGAATCGTATCGTTCGAGTAGAATAAATCATCTTCGCATCGATCCGATGCTTGAAACTTTCAAAACGATTCAAATCGACTGAAACGCACGCCGTTTTGCCACGAACTTGATCGATACTGGCGATCGATTGCACTGGTAGACGCGTTTTCTTACTTCTTTCTCCTTTTTTTTTTCTCTCCTCGTACATTTAAATCGAAAGTTCCTATTTTCAAGACACATCTCGTATTATTTTCTTTTTTTTTTCTTTTTTCTTTTTCTGTTTTGCTAATTACACACCGTTCAGGATTATCGACGCGACACTACACAGATTTAATTAGTATCCTCTGTACAACGTTTGTCTTTTCTTTTTCTTCTTCTTTTTTCTGAGACCACGATCTCCCACGGAACGTGAGAACTTCTTTCGACACTTCAACCGAGATACGATTCTCACAATCAGTATCGGCTCGATCCAACTAGTCCAAGTATGTTTCGAGCGTCTGGTTGTTTCTTGCCTCGCCTCGAGTCGCCAGACAATTACGTTCATACCCTAAGAGAATTTTCCGTTTCCTTTCTTTCGTTCTCTCTTTCCTTCCGTTAGTGTTCCTCCTCCCTCCACGTTGCATTGTTCACGCGATCGCAATCTCGACTTGAAGAAGCGTCTGTCCCGGAACGCGATAGTTCGTTCTTGCTGCCCCGGTCTGTCACTCGTTGCGGAGACAGCGCTTCGGATGACTTCTTCTTTCCTTGTCACGAAACAGAAAGAAGAATTTCATGAGGTCTCGCGCTTCGGACGTGTGACCACGCGACAACGTGGATCGATCCAGCTGAAAATAGCAGATACCTGCACGTCGGGGACAGGGCAATCTCAGATTCTTTGACCCGCGCCGTTCGAACGATCTGAGCGCCAGCGATCGATCGCAGTCGTCGACTGTACGGAGTCGTTAACGCGTTGACTGTCACGATTTGGCGATACTATTGTGAGAATCGAGTGAAAAGTTTTCAATAATTACAAACATAGCGAGACCTTCTTCCTTTCTGTCAAATTATCGAAGCTGAAAAGTAAGGGACACGATCCTGTTCATTTCCGTTTGTTGTTTCAGTTTGCGATTTATTAATTTATAATTTATGATTATTTGTTAATTTACAATCTATACGGGGAAATAATAGAATATATAATTTCTGATTTTAGATTATTTTAGATTATATCGAACGATGTGGATTCACACGGGATGCTCTGTTACTTTATCGAAATAAAACATTCATCGACGTTTATAGAACTGAAACACTTGATACCTATTTATAAATGTACGATGTAACGTAAAATGTGTACAAATATATATGTAAATGTACCTCATAAATGTAAAATATGAAAAAGAAAAAGGAACGTAGGCCAGTCAACGCGTTAACACTCATCGATCATCGAACGCTCACGAATTACAACAGCATTTACTCATAGATCGATTTCTCCAGCTACATTCTCAACATCGTCACAATGAAATCTCAATGAAATCTTCGAGTATCTTTGGTCTCGATCAACGTGACGAGCAACAACAGGTCCAGCGAGTTATTCAAGAAACTACGAAAGTAAGTTAGCTGTTCGCGAGATGATCTACGACCTCGGTTCGCGATAACCATTAGACATCGAACGAGCATCGTAGCCTGCCAAAAGGTTCCCGATCGATTCACAGTTGATCGAGGTCGGTCTCGAGGGTGTCGCGATCGCCGGAACGATCGTGGTTACCCCGCGATCACAGGAAACTCTCGTTCGGCGCGCTGGTGGCCACGTCGATCGCCTCGATCCCCTGATTGTTCAGACGTTCCACGTCGTCCATCTCGCCGGTCTTGATCTCGCAGTTGTTGATTGGATCGCCGTACTGGCTCTGATAGAACTCCTCCCTCATCATGTGGTTCAGGTTACTGCAGCGGAAGTAGAGGATCTCGCGGAACGGTTTCCTGAAGTCTCTGTTGAGCGTCGCGTAGATAATTGGGTTCAACAGGCTGTTGCAGTAACCGAGCCAGAGGAACAGGCTCGAGAGGAACGCGGGTATGGCGTCCGGATCCTTGAGGAACGGCCTGACAAGGGCGAGCACGAAGAAGGGCAGCCAGCAGACGATGAACGCGCTCATTATGATGCCAAGGGTGGTGCTGGCTTTTCTCTCCTTCGCCAGGTGGAACCTCAGTTTCTTCTGGTGGGGCGAGTTCGTCACGCTGCAGGTGCTGTTCAGGTGGTTTCGCACGATCGTCGACTTGGTGGACGTCATCGGCGGCGTGGTCGTCGTGGACGACGTGAGGACGGGCTTCTCGAGCTTCTGCAGCATCGGGCACTGGGACTCGTTGCTCTTGCGGGGCCCGCCGGCGAAACATCGCACCGCGTGACCGCTGCACTGCAACACCAAAGTTGAAGCCTTATTAAATTTTAGACTTATACACTTGTATCATATGGTATGACTATAATTTAGAACTGGCTTTTCTCTTTTTTTGTAGTTTCTATTATATATATATATATATTATATCGATATATTGCACTATATGAAATATATTCGAAGTTTAATATTTTTTATATTAATATTTATATTAGTATTAGTATCAAATATCAAATTTATATTAATATCAATATCACACACACATACATACATACACACACACACACACACACACACACACACACACACATACTGATGTTTATGTTAATATCAAATTTATATTAATATTTATATCAATATTTTCCAACCTTCTAATTTTGTTCTTAAAAGAAATATGAATTTGTATATATCTTTATATCATATGGTATGACTATGATTTAGAACTGGCTTTTCTCTTTTTTTGCAGTTTCTATTATATATATATTATATCAATATATTGCACTATATGGAAATACATATAATATAGTCGAAGTTTAATATTTTTTATATTAATATTTATATTAATATCAGTATCAAATATTAAATTTATATTAATATCAATGTCTCACACACACACACACACACACACACACACACACATATATTGATATTTATGTTAATATCAAATTTATATTATTATTTATATTAATATTTATATCAATATTTTCCAACCTTCTAATTTTGTTCTTAAAAGAAATATGAATTTGCATATATCCTTATATCATATGGTATGACTATGATTTAGAACTGGCTTTTTTCTTTTTTGGCAGCTTCTATTATATATATATTATATCAATATATTGCACTATATGGAAATACATATAATATAGTCGAAGTTTAATATTTTTTATATTAATATTTATATTAATATCAGTATCAAATATCAAATTTATATTAATATCAATGTCTCACACACACACACACACACACACACACACACACACATATTGATATTTATGTTAATATCAAATTTATATTATTATTTATATTAATATTTATATCAATATTTTCCAACCTTCTAATTTTATTCTTAAAAGAAATATGAATTTGCATAAGGATCCTTTGACTGCACTTTCGTGGGTGTATTTATCCAACAGACGGATATGTTTGAAAGAGTTGGAGTCTCTTTCGCGGAAATCTTCGAATGCGTTCTTTTTACGGTTGTCAACTGTGCACGATGGTCGATTCGTTGGTATGCACGATATATATATATATATATATATGGCGTTCCTGTTGTGGTTGAACTTCTGTGAGCTTGAAATTTTGACTGCAACGAATGGACGGAGAATGGTGGTCAACCTTCGCGGTTGAACTGACATGGCCATTTAAGTAAAGGTTTGGTTAACAAATAATCCATGAACATGTATTTCATATACGAACAGACGAAGAATCGTATTTTAGAAAATTGTCGTTCAGGAATAATTTTACGAACTTCTCAAATCATATCTTTGGGAAATTTAAAAATAATGTTATAAGCTTCTTAAAGCATACGTGTCGCAATTATATTTTAAATACTATATTATATTTTCTTGTTGAGATTACACAATTAAAGAATCTCCTTTTTATTGTAATATAAGATAATTCCACATCGATAAAAAATTTAACGAGAAACAATTAGACAGCGATTACTCTATTAAAACAAATCACTTGACACTTCGTCGTGTAAGTACTTGCGGCTTCTCTGTAATTTTGAAAATAATATGAAATATAACGTTCGATATAAACAAATGCGATAAATAAAACGAGCAAATTATTTCGAACAGAATTGAACGTTACAGTTAATGAAAAGGAGAAAAATCGATTATTGCGGCAAACAAAAGTTTCAATTAAATTCTTCCCGCGACAATCACGTACAATTAGCGTGAGCAGATAGAAAATATAATTGACAAAGAACGCGTGTGCAGTACGCGAGATTCGCGCACGTGCATTCATGAATTACACGCTACGGGCACGTACCCGAATTGAACTCGCAGTTCTATGGACACGATAACAACGTTACTGCGGTCCCCTCGATTCTTCCGGTGAAACAAATCTCTCGTGTATACCGTGGCAACTAGATACTGATAAACAGTTGTCACAGTAAATACGAAACTTCGTGTTTTGATACGTCCACCGCAACGTTTTGTAGATTGCAAGTAACTCCGACAGAGAAAATTATATGATACGTGGTGTCTCGGTAACTTTATTAGAAAGCGACGTCTTATTATTAACGAAATGTTCGACGAATGCATCGTATGGCCCGTAAGAGCTCGTATCATCACACGAATAATTGGATCATAATCATTCAACAATTAATAAATAGGTTGCATAAGAACAGAAATATTTTTATAATTAATTTCATGTTGATACATGCATGTAGAAAATATATATGAGAGTTTAAGTGCAGGTTTCCTGAGATTTAGAACAATCGGAGTTGTCACCATCGAAATTTTGAACAATTGAAATTTTTGTGAAAAAAGTGAATCAGTGAATCGGATATAAAAAAAAAAAAAACGTGGGCAACCTCGATCGCTAATGGCTTTTTTTTTTATTTCTCGACGCGTTACTTACGGAACGATCCAGTATATTTTGTAATAGCATTCCCCAAGCTTTTTCCTTCTTTCTGTTTTACAATTTTATTAGAATTTCTTTTGATATTATCTTCCGTTCGCGAACTTTTATGCAAATTCATATTTTTAAGAGTCTAATTAAAAAGTTAGAATCTCCGTAGAAAAAAGCACCATATTCTGAACATTTTATATGCTTTGTACATTGTGTGCGCGAGTTTCCATTTTATAATTTTCTATAAATGCACAAGAATTATAATAACAAGGGCAATAAAGAATTAGAGAAAGATTAAATGTGCAATCCGGAAAATTATTCTCCGTGTATTTTTTTTTCTTTTTTTTTCCTTTTTTTTTTTTTGAGATTTGACCGCCGTACATTACGCATGAATTTTAATTAAATCCAAACGATTTTTATCCGTGGAGTCATTTAAAATTCATAGTATACTTTACATCAGTGTCCCTGCAAGAATTATGGGCTTATGCAATGTATATTTAATACATAAATATGTATTAAATAATTTAATTAAGTATAATATATTCATTCATTAAATACACACGTGTAATTCATATTTTTCATCGATTAATATTTATCGAAACTTTTCTTCCACTTCCGAATATGTGTAAAATTTGTAAAACTTTACATTTCTGATGTTTACTTGAATCGATTTACGCTTCGTTTAACTATAGATATTTAATAATTTCGTACAAGTATAATCTTTGACTTTATATAACTATCGTATAATCCTCTTTTGTTTTTAAATAAATTTTCCATAAATCTCTCGTTAACAGTCGACTGTAAAAATATTAGCAATAGAGTGTCTGAATTTTTTTTCAGACGTTTTAACATAATCTACACAATATATTTCTAATTTAGTTTATTGCATATTTATATCGTATTTGCATAATTTAATGCATGTTTATTAAGTTATTACCAGGCTGTCAATGTTTATGTCAATTTTTGCAAAAGTCTAAAAGTTCAAAAGTTTAATCGTCATGTATTTAATGGGTGGAAATTCTCTGCGAAGCTTCTCTATTTAAAACTGTAAAAATCTACAGAGTGAACGTAGGTATATAAATATATGAAAAGAATCTCTAAAATAAAATATTTAGTATCATATTAATTTTCTATAAAACTTGAGTTAAACTCAAATTTCCAGTTAAAACTTCATTTTGACTCGCAACAATGCAAAATTGTAAACGACCACACTTTAGTTATTGCATATTAATCGTTTGACGTCTTGACATGGGTTATGATAATAATTCTCCTTGACAACTCGAACGTAACGTCGAACTAACCCGTTCCCTCGTCAAATATGCATACATACGAACCCCTTAGGACCTCGACTTGCATTTTGGTTCCACCGGATATTTCGATATTCACGTTATTGCAACTTTGACGGGAAGTTGGTGCGTTGTTCGGTACAATAAATCGTGCGACGTGAAAATAATTCGAAGCTCTTTAGCCAAACGATTACAGGCAACGCGCTAGTTAAAGTAATTGGAAAATATAATTAATAAAAAATTCTTTATATTATGATTAATGAAAATTAAATCAGGGAATTAAAATTAATAATTGTAAATTAAAGTGCCAGCAATAGCGGTTAAACTTATATTATAAGTTAATAATTAATAAGTTTTATTAATATAAATTGATTTATATAAAAATTAATAATTATAGGTGAAATTTAAATTATTAATATATTATAATTTTTTATATTAAAAAGTAAGAAAATTGAATTATATTAATTAATAAAATTAATTAATTCCACAAGTGCAATTTTTATTGATTATTTTGTGATATTAATAGCGATGAACGTTTATTGTAAAGTAAAGATCATTTCGTTTAATACATTATATGTATTATATGAAATATTTTGAAATTCTATTAATATATATTATTGCAAACGTGTGTGTAATAAAAAAAATTAGCGTACAGCATGAATTATGTCTATGATCTTAAATACGTACAGAAGTCTATACATATTTATTTAATTGTATAGTAAATATTACAATTATATATAATGTTACACAATAATTATTAATATTACAATACTATAATAAATTTAGGGATTTATTTTTCAATTTTGTCTAATAAACAAATTAGTTTACAAAGTGTTTAGAATTTCAAAGTTCTTTGTATAAATAGGTATTTGAAATTCCTTGATAACAATTTGATAACTTACTTATAATAAGTAAAAATGTGTTAAAAATAATCCCATTGAACATTGAGACAATTGCAATAACAAATAGTTTGCTCTCAATATTTTATACATTCACGCAACTTTCAATTTTCCACAAATGCAGCTTAATAATGATTGCTTATATCATTAAATGAACACTGACAGAAATTTCCAATTTCATCTGTCTGTGTATACTAGTGTCTGAAAATTTCTAATTTCTAATGCGCGTCTGTTTAACCAAAGTCTGAAGTTTCCTCGACGTGCGATTTCATTTTCAGACAAGATGACGAAGATATTCCAGCGAAGAGCATTCTAATGAATTAGACCTCGAGGCGTGCGTATGCAAGTACGTCGGGTAAGTCTGTAATTAACGATTCGGTCAGTCTGACTTTTCGGATGGTTTGAGGTTGGTTCACTGACCCGAAAATCTAACTAGTTGAATCGCGATCCGCACGAACGGACAGAGTTCTATGCCGCTTTGCCGTGGATAAACAGATTAGTCCACTGAAATTCCAACGAGGCTGATTGCAAGGTCATTTTACCGTCCGTTTGATAATTATCAAACGAAAGTCCCTGGATGATCAATAAATTGCGCTTTTTAAATGAATTATATTCGTTTGGAATGTATTCGAAGATGGGAACCGGAGAAAATTTGATTACTCTCATCTTTTCTAATGAAAGCGTTGATATCGACAGACATAAATAATTCAAGTGTTTCAAATGAACTATAAAATGACGCATTTCCATTTTTGTATATTGTTTAATAATTTTAGCCATTTTACTTGGAACAATTGAATCCGTAATTAAATTCCTTTGTACTTTGTAATTCGTAACAATTCAACAATAAATTCTTTCCTACAACATTTCTAAATACCATTTAAAATTTTTAATTAATCATCACTGATACGTTTCTACGAAATTTTAATTAGTTGTTCCGCACTGTGTTAACGACCGAAGAATCAAATTAATCTCGACTGATGCGGAAACCAAGAGCTCCGTCGCGTGCGCATCGACCAAATTTTAAAAGTGAACTTTTAAATAATATATCTCCTGCACATTTTAATTTCGCAACGAATTCAAAAAGACACGCATGTTTGTTTGTCTTTCAATGAAAATATCTTCGTTGTTAACGGAAGGAAAAATTGTTTACGACGTAAAGCGTATTATCAAATCGACTTTGCCAAATAAATCAGGACGCATTTAGATTACGTACTTATTCCAAATAGTTCGTGCGAAAAAAACCCGTATTATCATAGATTGCATGGAGGAACTCTGCGGGATTTACGACAATAACGTACGGTCGGAATGACCATTGAATATTAATGAGATTATCAGAATAAGCTGGGTTTTACATATACGAACATGGTTCCCGATAATAACTTTTACCAGCAGAATTATGTCGATGCAAATCGAACGCGATGTAACATTAAGACGATGGTTATAACCAAGCTGAAGAATATTATCGCGACACTTTCTTAAGAATAATGGGTGGAAAAATTGATACAGCGAAATTATCTGGATTTATGAAATTTACATCTTGTTTTCTATTTCTATAGTCGCGCCAATCCAAACAGGATCGTTGGCAGCTATATCAATTTATTTACAAAACAGATCAAGATAATACAGACACACGAAGAAATATAAATGTCAAAGTTGCCACATTGAATGAAATTAAATGAAAAATTTGAGTAATTCAAGCATGTGTTGATGATAAATCTATCACGTGAATGTTACAATAATAATGCCTTCTTCTACATAATAATATCACTGTATAAAAGTAATCCATTCAAACAGAAATATCGAAAATCAAAAGATCAAAGAATCTCTCTTAATTTCCTTCAGTTTTCCCTAATCAAGCTCTCAGTGTTCGTCTCTTGAATGTTACGTTCATTGTGCAATGTAACAAATGCATGTAATAAACTAATCTATATATAAAGTAACATTTGCAGAATGAAACAAGACGAATAAAGAGAGACGTTTCCCTTTGACACAGTTCTCTAAAATTCAACGAAGACCACCCAGTGGGTGGTGAGAGGGGGTAGCAAAACACACGATGAAATTGATTCTCTCAAGCGTCGCACGAAGCTTTCTTCTCTGCGAGATAATTTCACTTGTGCGGTTCTCACAGTTGAGTCATAAACACCGTTGAAGATGGGGGACGATGAACGAGCCGTTTGAGAAAACCAGTCGGCGGAAACGCAGGCGAATGGAAACGCGGATGAACGTAACAACCCGCGTCGTCACGAATGCAGATGACATTCTGGATAATTGAGAGAGAGGCCGCGGGTGGTTTGAGCTGAAGCTGGGATCAGTGGCGCGGGAGAGAAATGCAGTAGGTTCGCGAGCTTGGTTAGCTCCGCCACCGAGAGAATTACCTTGCCCCTTTCGTCCGATTATTTTTATCGCCTTGCACGATCCTTTTCCCTCTTGCGTCCCGATTTTACGACAGATTATAATCCGGCGTCTGTTTAAATTCTGGACCAGCCGCCAACGACTGACGCGAATCAGACTCACCGCGACGAGAACAGAGTGCTCACGCGAAACAGAATAACAGAAACGTACTGTAACTTGTGATTGGATTACGGGATATTTGTGCAAATTCGCTCCATTTCTATAAAATGGAGTTGAGGAGAAGGAAGGAATGTTGGTAGATTATATTACTTACTGTGATGTTACAAGTAAATTAATAAAGTGGGTATTTTGTAGTTATTGCGCCAATTGTTTACAATTTCAAATAATAGTTGGAATATTAATTTAAATGCAGGTTAAATGTTGAGAGATTGAATTTTAAATGCTAGAAATTTATTTATTGCAGTTTGGATGTTTATAATGTAATATTTATAATTTTATAAATAATTGTTATAAGTAATATTATTCTATTATTATTTTATTATTACTGTAATACTAGTAATTACGGTAAGTAATATTATTTTATTCATAATTACTAATTTATAATTTAAACATTTTACTTATACAACAAGATTTACTTATTAAATTATTTTACTTACTACACATATGTGCAAATGTATTTGTTATTATATTGTTTGAATATTTTATATAATTTATATTTTATTTTAAACAAAGTACGTATATACAATATTGTGTAGTGCATTATATTATATTGTTATATGTTATACATTATAATGTAATTACTTATTAAATATACGTGCGTTCTATGGAATTTTGCAGTCTCATATTTCTCACAAGTGCATAAATACGATCTAGTTATGATTTTCCTCTTCTCTCTTTTTTCCTCGATTCTCTGGAAAGATGCTGTTTTAATGAGATGGCTAGATTGCGTGTGATTATGCATCAGCGGCGAATTTTGCATAATATGCAAAAATATACAGAATATTTCAGCTTTTTTTTTTTCTTTAACCCAACCCAAACCTAACCCTTTCTTTCTCAGAACACTCTTGGATTAAAGTGTAAATTACACTTTGGTTTTCAGTTCTTCAGTTTCAGCTCTCTGTATGTAAGGAAAAATCTGTTAGTCAACTAGATTGATCCGAAGATTAATTAAAATCTCGGAACTTTGATACGGAGAACGAACTTATAAATTAATGAAACGACAAACGTGAAAGCAACGTAGCCGGGATACTTTGTATTCTTGATAGATGAATTTCGTAATTAGTCACGTTCGAATAATTTAGAAAAAAAAAAGAAAAAAAAAGAAAAGAAAAAATTACACAACACACGTCGAGTTTACGAACGTGGTTGGTGATTAATTGCCGCGAAGTTTGTTTCAATGTTCCATCTGTCCCGTTCAAATAACTGCAGTTACCCTATAAATTGAGTTTTCATTCCTCCCATTTAGTTCCCATCATTATCAAAAATAATTGTTACGGTGAGCAAATCATTCATTTTGGACGAATTCCAAAAAATTGTACAACGATTATTCATTAAAAAGCATCGCGCAAACGAATGTCACGTTTAACTCTCACAAAGTGTATCGAAAATATCCAATTTCTTTTTATTCAAATGATTAAATCAGAATGTTGCTTCGCGAAGCTACTTGTTTTTAAAGGAATTACGTGCCAAAGGTGTCTTTTTGATATAATCGACCGATTCGTAACGAGTGACTGAGATGAAAAAAAAGGAAACGCGTGAGGCGAGCCAATAATAAACGTTCCGACAATACTAGCGACGAAACGCAACGACTGTTTTATCGCGTTATCTCGCGAAATTCATGTTTACCGGCAGTTTCATAATCGCCTTAAACTCACTTGAGAAATTTTAAATGGAACTTCAACGGTGAAGTCGAAGTCGTTCCCGGATAAAAGGGTTGTAATTATGAAACTGGCTGCAATCTTGTTTAGAAGTGGGGGAGGCAGGGCGCAAAGGGATCGTGCGTTGTTAGATGAATATTTAACAAAGGCAGAAGTTTCTGCAAACGATCGACGCTTGCCGTTATACTACTCGCGGTGTATACACACATCGTGTGTGTGTGTGTGTGTGTGTGTGTGTGTGTAGCGTACGCATACACTTGGAATAAATTCAACTTCGTTTGCGTTGCGTGGGTTCAATACATAATACGTTCACTTTGAAAACCTATTGCACGGAAATTGCAATTGTAGAATTTTAGATCGTTAAAACGGTTCTTTTTTTTTCTTCTCTACTTGCTGTTTGACTTGGACTGATTTCGATAATTGTCATCGAAATATTCGCGAGAGAATATATCGACAAAGTGATTCAAAGTGTATTTATTATTATTCGTAGTTCTTTATTTCACGGACGTTTATGAAAATTGTTGTGAACGTGACTAAATTTTTTTCATCTACCGAATAATAATAACATGTATTGGTAAAGTCATTGCCACTTATTATTAGAATTATTCAAATGGAAAAGTAATTTGTTAAAAGTCGCAAATAGATAAAAAGATCGAAGGGTTCACGACAAAGGCATGAAAGATTTTCTGATTTTTTAAGTAATAGTGAAATAAAACGATCTGTCAAATAGAAATTAATTGACAAAATCTTTGCCATGATCTTTCAATCACTTTTCTGATTGGAAGAAGAACGATATGAATTATTGTACATGTTCGAATTAATTAACTTTGGAGAATAATTTTAAAGAACAAGTAGCAGTGATAATATTTATTAATAAACGGCGGATTTTTATATACTTATATGTCTGCAGTTTAAAATATAAATTTCCACGGAAATTTGCACAAAATATGAGAAATTACATTAAATGTCCAAAGTGCAGTGCTTTCAATGATATTTGATACGTAAAACAATTTTCTACGAAGGTTCTATCTTTTTAATCGTATTCTGAAAATGTACGAATTCGGATAAAAATCCGCAGTTTGGCAACGTTAAAATTTCAATGCGTGTAATGTTACACATCAATGTCGAAATTTGGAAATTCCAATTTTAATTGTAACTTTAATATTGAATAATATTAATTTAATTTTAATATTAATTTCAATAAAAGATTTAGAAATTATTTTCTGAAATATTGTGCGAGAAGCATTGCGATCGCGTTCCTCCCGTGAAGAATTCATTCTCTCATTGCACCGGATGCGAAGCATTTAAAAGAGAAGCAACTGCCCGACAAATCGTATCTAACGATCGACTAGTGAATCTATAATTGCTAGATTGATATTTAATGGTTGTCTTACCGCTCTCATATTATCCTGCGTATCGCCACGAGGGTTCGATCGTATCTACAACAAAACGTTTTACGAACACTTTCAGACTCACAGTTTACATGATAAAATACGAAACGTTGTGCTACTAGATGCGAGTTTGCAGAGATGAAACGTACAAATTCATCGAGGTGTACAAATTCGTGACAGCTTTCGCGTGGTCGATAAAAGATGCTCGAATGATTGACAATTATCAAAAATCTCAAATCTGAACGACCAAGAATCGCTGCTACATACGAAAGGTTACTAAAAGCAAAAGAATTCGAACGATGAGTGTCATTTTCGAACGAAACCGAAATTCCGAAACATCGAAGCTCAATCAGTGGAAACACGAATTTGAAAGATATAACGAACGATGAGGAACTTGAAAAAGAAATTCGTTCGAATTTTATTTTCGCGCTTCAAAGGCGAAAAATTAAGGAACAACATTTCTGTAAAATGTTCAAAAAAAAAAAAAAACAAGGAAATTCAATCGTGAAATAGAATTGGAGGGTTTGAAAAAATATAATAAATATAAAGGCCGAGAGAAAATGTCACGAACTTGGAGATTCGAGTTGTTTCTCCTGCGGTGGACTGATCAAGAAATAAAACATGCTTCGCTAGGCTCGGATGATCGACGCGTAAGACAACTAATCTCGCAGATAACCTCGGAGATAGCTTGTGTAAATGAAATTCGGAACCCAGTACGAAATTAGGACGAGTCTGCCGTGCTACGTGCACGAATTTCATTCGATCGTTCGGCAATTCGCGATATCGTTCCTTATTTCCTCTGCAAAAGTAACAGAGGCATCGCGAAACGAACGTGGTCCTTCCCTTATCGCGCAATTTATGCGCCACTGAAGACAGATTCCATTTTGATAACACGAAACGATACTACAGTTCCATGGGAACGATCTGTCTGTGTTATGGATCTTTAGTACTGAGTTCCTGAAAGTTGATTTCGTTGGGATTTCGCTCTGACTTTCTCCGATTAGATTTCGATTTCGACGGGTCTTGATTGAAAGTTTAATAGGTGACGATTCTTTCTCACTCGCGAATGATCGTTCTGATAATTAACACTTTGCCCTCGAAAACTTTTCTGCGTATCATCTACCAGCAATTTATTTCACTTCGAAGAATCGCTTCGAACAAAATGACGTAGCGTTGGAAGTAATCGTTCGAATGGCGTTTAACGCGAAACTTTGTTGATTATATCTTCCTAACGATGTTTAAATTTGAAGCAATCGTCAACGTGCATCGCGACTTTGCTAGAATGAATATAATATAATAAGATATATTATATACAATATAATATAATGATAAGATATATAGTATAATATATGAGAGTTAATGATACATAGTTTCAATCCCTGGAAAAATAATATCCGCCGACATTATTTTTCAACTTTTGTGAAAAGCGAATGAGATGTGTCTAGCTTATGTGAATTCTTCCAACTGAGTGTTGTAATTTTATTAATATCCTTGTTTATTTTTGATTACAAATTATAAAGCATTAAAATATCCTTGATACTTGGCACGATAATATATCATTATTTTTTTCACATGTTTAAAAACCATAACGACCGGCAACGCTACAATAATGTCACGTCAATGCTGGTAACTAATGACGTTACTGCGATTCTCAACGATTAATGACCACTAAAGAATAATAAATTTGTAATAAATTATAACAAACGCACGTGTCCTACGATAATTAATTATCAACAGAATTTGCTAAACATATTTATAAATGTACAATACCTTCAACATCCTTAACCCTGACAATAAATCTAAACTTGTTACTCTTTGAAACAAATTCAAGCTGAACTGAATTTTGCAACGTTCGTCTTCTCGGTGGTAAAACCTTTTTTTTTTTTTTTTTCCTTTTTGTCGCACGTACTCACGTTTGAAACTAAAAATGGGAAAATACTAAAAACACGTCGCGCACGAGGAGAGAGAAATTTCTCCCCTCGCTCTGACTTTAGCAGAGAAATCCTCTCACTTGTTACGAACAAAAAAAAAAAAAAGAAAAAAGAAAAAAGAAAAACAGAAGAAAGAAAGAAAGAAAAGAAACGAACGTGAAGAAAAAAAGAAAAAAGGGAAAAGGTTGATTCGTGACGCCACACGTATACAACTTTCGTAAATGGTCAACGGAGTTTCGTAGGGAACGCTCATAAAAGACAGCTCTCTCGCTACACGCGAAAACCATTTGCCATTGGTGGAAATTAACCAGAGTCGGTCTGGTCCGAAATCTCGGCGCGGATTGTTCGGTGAGGCAGCTGCCCGATGGTAGACGTTGCTAAATGTTGCTAACAATGGCGACGTGGGATGATGCAGAGTCATGCTTCTCGCCTGACGACCTCATTATCCCGCGAATCCTTGCGAGAAATTGAATTCCACGGACGTAACGTGTAACTCTCGTGTTCTCGCGCGCAAGAGTCTCGCGAAAGGCTGCTGGAAGATTTTAGCCGGAAATCCTCCTGAGAGAACGTTGCGGATCGTGATGGACGACCTGAATTCCGATGGAGATTCATCGTGGCACGGGATTTTCGAACATATCGCAGCCACTCGCGTATCGCGAGGGAGAATCGACCGTGAAACTTTACTCAGGTTTAAAGTGTGCTATTATTGACTCGTGATAAGAAGTGTGCATCCCGACGGCTGTAAATTCACTTCTTCGGCACCTCGTTCTCGCTCCCTAATTCCAAATTCTCAAATTCTCTCACTTGTCGACAAAGAATTACCGACAAGTGGCTAAAGTGTCAAGTGGATTAGCGATGATGCAATAAAGAAAAATGATTCGAGTCTCTAGAAACGCAAGAAGATTATAAATGTTCTAGCGTCGGGTCAAACTTGCAATATTATATCTTTATACAATCTCATCGAAGAAAAAACACTGTTGCCATTGTTAAATATCATGCAATTTTAAAATTAATGTACATAAATAAATTTTAATAATATATTTCAATTTATAGATTTATTATTTTAAATTAAAATAAATTTTTATAAATAGTTATATATAAATAAATTATATATAAATATTTTATCAAAATATATCTTTTTCAGACATGTTACTTTTAAATAAATTTAATTTATATAAAAATTTATCAATTTATCGTCAGGGTACGAACCTAAAAGCTTATAATTAGCTTATTATATAAAATAAAATATATTTATATTATTAATATTATTAATTCATTTAAAATCGAAATTTAATATGCAATTTACATTAAATATAAATTATTTTAAAAAAATTAATTGCTCTATTTCGTCACACGTTACGTACATACGTTTGCATTTACTGCAACTTCCCAGAAGTACAAAACAAAATCCACAGTATAGCAATTTATATTCCCTGTATACAGCCGATCTACCTGCTCCATCGGAGGTAATCACTGCAACATTCACGGATGATACAGCTCTGTTATCATCTCATGAAGATTCGCAAATTAGCATCTACATCTCTCCTCGACACCTTGGAACAATGGTTCCACAAATGGCGATTTAAAGTAAACGAAAATAAATCAACGCACATTACATTTGCCCTACGGAGAGAAAATTGCCCACCAGTGACTTATAACAACTCAATAATTTCGACGGAAGATTCGGTCAAATACAGGGGATTGCACCTCGACAGAAGATTATCAAAGCTAAATGTAACCAACTGAAGTTAATAATTAAACAATATTACTGGCTCTTGATCTAAGCTTGGAAAATAAACTACTACTCTACAAAGTCATCTTGAAACCGATCTGGACCTACGGAATTCAACTTTGCGGTGCAGCAAGCAACTCCAACATCGAAATACTCCAACGCTTCGAAACAGCCAGAACAATCACAAATGCACCTTGGTATGTAACAAACGAAACAATCCACCGTGATCTAAGGATCCCCACAATTAAAGAGGAAATATGAAAACACGGCAACAGATACAACTCAACTGCGTGAGTAACCATCCTAACCGTTTGGTCAGCTGAACTGTACAGTATTCTACAGTACACACACACGAAGACTAAAAAGATACCCTCTGGACCATCACTATAGATTTATATAAACATCAAAATCTATGTATCTCATTGATGGTAGTAGTAACTACTCTACACGCCAGCCTACTTACTTGTAATCCTCAATGAGGATTGATTCTAATGTTCTTAACGAAATAAAAAAAAAAAGTGTAGCAACTATGCCTCGTCATTCTAGAATGTTTATATGAAACTGTGTATCACAGAAAACGTTCGTCTTCCGTACGAATTTGCGGAGCAACTGTCTCGAGTAAAATTTCGTAGAAAATTCTATGTATATATATAGTATAATATTTTGTTTATAACATTGGAATGAGAGATACTATACTTATATATTATAATTGTATAATATATATATATAGTATAATATTTTATTTATGATATTAAAATAAGAAATATTATATTTATATATTATGATATATAAAATAATAATTTATTATTTATATTATAATATTATATTATAATAGTTTTATATTTAATTAATTAATTTATATATTAAAATTTTTATACATAAATAATTTGACATTTTACCTAATTGTTATATAATAATGTAATTATGGTTAGATCATTAATTAAATTAATATTTTATGTATAATAAATTTATATTAAATATAAAAATATAAATTAAATATAATTAATGAGAAATTCTGGTTGCGTTGCATATCAAAGATGCGTGGGCCATTAACAGCAAGCAACTCGTTCAACTCGAGGCAGCGAAATTAAAATCGTAGAAAGAATTCGCCCCCTTTTCACGTTTACACGCCAATTCTTTTTCCACATTCTTGATATTCGTTTTCGTTTTAAATTACTCGGTCGCGTCACGTTCCCTTCTATTGAAGCTCGGATTATGCGGCGGTGATTCTTACGCGAAACGCCAACGTCGTTATCCCGCGTAATTGCGCTCTTGAAGCGTTTTCGCTGAAAGTGGATAGGAAAATAATCGCGTTGTTACTCCGCGCGGAATTAACGCGTGAATCGATGTTCCCTCTCTCGCAGCTCTGCGTGTCGAAAGAAATTTGTTACATTTGTCAGTTTCTGTTCGCTAAATTGGTAAAATTTAGCCTTTCGCTAAAAAAAGTGAACGAAAAATGGCACTCTGATGTATAAAGTTGTTCCGTTGTTGCTGAATATTTGGAGCAACGCGTGTGTACAGGGTCGGAGGGGATTATTCATAGCGATTATCATTTCTCAAGCTTCACACTTTTGAGCATTCGAGCGTAAAAGTAAAGCTGATTGTAAATGAAGTGACATTAAGGATTATTGGAACTTCAATACCGTTTTCCGCGGGAACGGTTCATTTCCTTTGAGATCCCTCCGCTCGTTGGAGACTTTTCTTCCTTTTCTCGGTTGGAGCGCGACGATAAAAAAAGAACTGGATTCTTGGCAATCAGGGTCAAGGTGGAAGTCTCGCAGCAGGTTTTTTTTTAATAGATCTGCATCGGTTCGGAACGTGTAGAGCCACGTTGCAACAAATAATTTCTTCATACGCTACGTATTTAGCCTGCGAATCGATACAAAAGATTCGATAGAGAATGGAGAAGAAACTGAGCGAGCACTTAGAAATGGAACTGAATTTTAAAGGATGGGATCAAATGGTAATGAAATTCTAATAAAAAATGATAATAAAATAATAAAAGGATTGTGAAATATTGCTTCGTTTAAAGGGATCGTATATTTTCATCTGTGGGAAACGGAGATTTTATTTCACCAGTTTTTTCTCTATCAAATATATGTAGCTTTTATTGCATCATTTTTTGATGAGTGCGAAGTAGAGAAATTTCGCGTCAATATGACGGTGAATGATCGATGAATCATTTAGCGAAAGGATTATACATCTCAGAGATAAATTTCACCAGTCTTTTATTTCACCCCGAGTAAATCTTCCCCCCCCCCCCTCCTCCATCCTAAACGTGAAACGAGAAATATCGTCGAACCCGCATGGCAAAACGAAATAATGTTTCATCGGAGGCTGGACCAGCAACTGCATGCTGGCGTTTAATCCCATCGATGTGCATTAGTCATCCAGTGAATTATCGGAAAAGTGCACTGTTTGGTTCGTTCTAAAATAGTCACCCCTCACAATCAGAGGTAATTCCATTCTTCATTCTACAGTTTCCAATTTACATGGTCATCGTTCAACATTCCAAGAAATAAAAAAATACCTATACAGAGAAATTGTCAGCTCTTCTCTTTTTTTATTTATGATTAGCCAACGACTTATTTAATTATTATTACTTATTTATTTATTACAACGTGAAACAATCACATGTAACACTATGATAGACAAAAGAGAGCTTAAAAAGGTGATGCAAGTGATAAGGAAATACTTTTGGAAAATAGAACTGTATTTTACGAGAGGAATGAAAATAAATGTAACGCTACCAAACGTGTATAATATAATATTTTTATTTTGATATTTAAATACTTGTATAGCATAATACTTTCAAATTTGATATTGTTGAACATATGATATATGATAAATATTAAATTAATTTCATATCCTCATATTAATCAATTCAATATTTATTGAGACTCGCAGACTGTCTGTTATAAACTTTCTTTTGCCCGTCATTGTATGTTCATGGAAGCGGTCAAAGTTCAGCTCCTTGAAACGTAACACGTGTCACAGACAACCCACAGCACAAACAATTATCTGACCGCGGAGCACGTCGTTTAATCCTGATTCGTAATCATTAAGTGTGTAATTAACAGAAGCTTTTTGGTGGTCGATCTGGCTCTTGGTCAACAAAGATAATTTGAGAGGCAAAAGGCGACGATCCACGAAATGCGGGCCAACACGGGACTATTTGCTCGTTCTATACAACACAGGTCTGCATCGTGCAATTTAGATAGCTGTAACTGCGGCCAAAATTAGAAGAGACAAATTTCCATTCCTCCCTTATAAGCAACGATTCGTTAGAATAATTATTTTAAAGAAGAAAGTCACTGTATTTTAGTCCCTTCCTTTTTGTAATTTTTTTTTTCTATACTAAGATTTTTTCTTTTGTATGGATTCTTATTTGAATATGCGAATGATGCATGATTTATTACTCTAACTGTATTATATATATATATATATATATATAAACACGAGGACTTTAATATTACATAATTAAAAAGAAGAACAGTCTGTTAATATTCAAAGATATAGACGTCTTGAAAAACAGTCTTAATAAACTGACAAAGTTTTTGTAAAAGTCGAAGGTGCAATCAAGAAGTTAACAACTGATTGCGGACCATAACGAGTGACCGAACCGTATACAATAATTCGTCTTCACTTCGAGCTCGTCGTTATGACGTCGCCGGATTAGAAATTATTGAAAAATAATCTTACCATTGGTTTTGCCTGGGTTATACTTAAGTGTACATGAAACTGAGAGAAAACATTGCAATTTCGGGGCAAAAAAAAAAAAAAAAAAAATCCTTGACGTGCGTGGCGCGTCATTCCAGCGCAAGAGATGAAAAGGTTGACAGGCGAGACATTCGGCCAGCTATCGGCGGCTACCAGTGAAAAGGAACGCCTCGATCAATGAAAAATGCCCGACTCGTGCATATATACGGAATCTGGCGGTGAACCTTCTAATGGATAATCCTGCCTCCCTCTCGCCCCCTCACTTCCCCCCCCCCCGCCCGTTCCCACCGCCGCTCGTGAATTGCACGAGGGATCGATCAATAAAGAGCGATCGCCCATCCTCGAATTCGTTGTCTCTTTGCATGTATGTACGTGCACGTGACTCGATCGCGGCTCGATTCGCCTAGATTCCCCTTGGAAATTTGCAGCCGCGATGTAGAATTTTAATCGGCCGAGGACGGACAGTAATTGTTGCTGCTATTTCGAGAGACTCGAGAGAGAGGTTTGATAATTAACGACGGGATCGCACGGGGCGTTCTACGCTTCGGTTGATTATTTTTTTTTTTTTTTTTCGAGCACGAAAGATGGGAAGATTCTTTCGCAACGGTGATGTTGGAGAGGTTATCCGGTATTTTTTTTTGGGGGGGGGGAGAGGGGGCGAGGAGGAATTGCGGAGGTACAAAAAGGGAAAAAGGAAATAGATGAAAAATGAAGGTTTCAGTGGATAAAAGTGAAACAGTGTATTCGGTTCTTGAATTATTCAGTTTGCAAGTAGTTGAAGTATGCAGTTAATGACGAATGGCGATCACTGCTATTTCGAGAGAATGATCGATGGACAGGATCGAATGGCGTTCTGCCAGTCGAGTTAATTTCTTCCTTTTTTTTTTTTTTTTTTCGAAGAGAATGGTTTTAGAGTGGTTCGGGTTTTTTCTTTTTTTGGAAAAAGGCGTAAATTAAAGGAAAAAGAAACAGAGAAACAGCAGTGAAATTGGAATTGGAATTTTAGAGGGTAGAAAGTAAAGCAAGATATTCCATTTTATTGATTTTAAGACTGGTGTGAATTACTCGTGTTGTAATTTTGAAACTGGTTAAGATACACAACGTATGTATAATTGAGTCGTAAAATTCGTTCTAAGTATTTATCAATGTAATTTCTTAATTACATAAAAATATGAACGATGCATAAAAATCGACTGATAATGTATATATATTTACATTCGACTCGAATAATCCCACGTTTGAACAAATATTTCAGTTATTCTAAATATTCGAAGGGAAGCAATAAACGTTCATGAAAATAACATGAGAAATAAATGTTAACGGCAGTTTAAGACGACATTAAAGTATGCGACGTTTACGAAGAAATTTTAAAATGTAGGCGAGCAGTGACGCGAGTAATCACAGTTCAGGGCATTCGACAGATGAAAGGAAGTCCGTAGAATTTCAAAGCTTCTCGAGCTTTCGCATTCTACGGGTCGATTTTACGTAAACTCTTCTCGTCGACTTTTCATACCCTCCGTTTCACGTTTCATTTTTATTAATAATCCCGACGAACGAGATAATAAACCGTTTGCATAAATAAATAAATAAATAAATAAATAAATAAATAAACACTTCGTTCCGAGCATTTCACGCTAAAGTATTTCATTCCGTAGCGTGCAAGGGAGATCTGAAAATACATCGACAGTTTGTCGTTCCCGTTTGAAACGTCGAGAAACAGTTATGCCACAAAGCTATCCGCGCGGATTAGTATTTAATTTCTATCGTCGTAAATCTTCTTGAGAACGTACTTTCGTTTCGCACGATCGCGCCTCGAATATGCTCGTACATAACAGCTACGTACGTTGACGTGTTCGAAGAGACACAAATAAATTTATTCATTAATTCTTCTGCGAAATTTTATTTACGTTGAATCACAATCTGTCACTTACGTGGCTTCAGTTTTATTTCTTAACGTTTCCAAAATTAAATTGATCTTATCAGCGTACAAGAAGCACGTTCTTTAATCGTTAGAATTGTTTATATAATATTAATCATGCTCTTGCACTGGATATTTTTGATTAACCTTCTACTTGTTAGCTTTACACCTTCTAAAATTTTTATGCTCTTATTGTGATTGTCAGATTGCGATTATATATTTGTAGACAATACACAAAACGTGTTCAAAGGATAATATATTTAGGTCTTAGCAAAGACTCGGAAGTTTAATATCGAATGGAGAGCATGACTCAAATAAATTGTCTCGTCTTTGAAAATATATCTTTCTTGATTTGTTCAATATATTGTAACATGTTATTCTTAGTGAACTTCTGATAAATAAATTATATTTTAAACAACTAAACACTCAAAATTAATATATGTATTTAAAAAATTTCTTATCTATACAGGTTCCACTTTTTTTTAACTTTTATTTAACGATTATTCTTTTACTCTATACTAGTTATTGCAATTCTGTTATTCTATATTATTCTACATTATTATTACAATCTTTCTGGTGACTTGGATCCTGTTCCCCATCATTCTACCAATTATTCGACAGTCATTATTATTTTCTACAACTCGTTGATATCTTACAATCATCTGTGATTTATTTGCCACAATCGTTCGTCCCACATTCTCGCTCACAATTAAAATGCGCGAAAATTTCAGAAAATTTTCACACTCACGATTCTCCCGTTCGCGCGAAAAGCGAACGTTTCCCTCCGACAAAAGCTAGATCGAACGCTCGAGCGCGATTAATTATTGTCAGCTCCTTTCAGAAGACGTCGGTTCGATTTCCACGTGAATCTTTTCGCCCGCGTGGGAAAAAAGAATCGATCGATACGCTTGGCCGATTTGCGCAAATCGTTTATAAATAAATCGTGAGCGTGTCGTTGCGACGCGAGGATCGCTTTCGTATTGACCTCTAGCCTCTCTCGTTAGAATAAGAGGAAAAGCGCAGCCAGCGAGCTAATCGCGATCGTGCAACGTGATTTTACGACGAAAGATTTATGGTTGCTGGTGATTTACCGCGCTCAAGGACCGGAAAATCTAGTTAAAAGGATTCTCTTACTTGCCGCCTGTACTCTTCGTTTTTCTACGCGTCTTCTGCATTGGAGTACACTTATGATATATGGGCAACACCACGTTGTATTAATGTGGGTCAGTACAGGACCTTCAGGCGGAACCTCTTTGTCCAATGAAAAATGGTCGTTTGATGGATTGTGTAAAAAATGTTTGTCCAGCAACGGTTGTTCTGTTGTAGAAATTTCTGTTCCAGAGATGATAGCGTTTTCAGTGATAATGGTTTCACGCGCGTCTCATACAATATTGGCGAATATGAGTTTCATAATCGTTTCATAAATGGATTAGGTAAATATACGCGCGCTGAGTTCGCGTAAAATTTTCCATTTCAGACATTGATTTTGTATATGATTTTTTTGCAAATTTTATAATAATACTGCAAACGTGTTACATAACATTGTACATCACGTGTACAATAATTACTGTTTATTGAAGTACCTTTGATGGTGCTTTCATGTACGATTTACCGTGGATATTAAGAGTTTCGTAATGGTTTTATAAATGAAATCGATAGAAAAGATCTGTAATGGTAACTTTCTATTTTGAAAAATAGCATTTTAAGGTAAAACGTTAAAATAAATAAAATTCCTCTGAAGTATGAACTTTTTGATGATTTTAAAAGTGGAATGAATTAAAACTATATATATCATGTTAACGTATTTTATTTTTGAAGAATCATATTTTTGACACTGCCTTTATATGTGATATTTTGGCAATAGTTGAAAAGAATATTCGTTCGCATTTTTAATTAACAATGTATACATAATTTTTTTTTCATAGTCACTTTTCTCATATGCATATTATAGTATATACCAGTTATTATATTACTATAATTTTTATTTTGGGAGAAGTACTACACGTTAGACAAAGCTTCTAAACAAGATGTTTTGGCGGACATGAGTTACAGACTTGACGTTTTGTAATACTTTTTATCATATAAATTGCTATTTCTGAAGGAAATGCAATATGTCGTTTTAATGTGTTTCCCTCCAGACAAGAATGATTTATGATTTTATTCTTACAACTAAAAAACTTTGTGTTTCTCATTTATAATACAAAATTTCTATAACACTCAGACTTGTATGTTTCATTCACTTTGCTGAATATGAATCTCATCATCGTTCCAAAAATATATGACCCGATTTCTCCTGATATCCTCATGCTATCATGATATGAAACAGCAAATTTCAGCTAGTAAGAACATCCAGTTTTTAAAATATGCGAGATAAAACATTTACAAAAAGTTTGAAATATCAGGAGCACAGCTGGATTAACAATTTCGGCGTGCCACCTGCAAGAACCTTATGTTCCCCTGAAAAATGTTGTCAGCTGTGAACCTGATATTTCAAATATACAAAAAATGATTATCTGCGAATATCTTGAAAACGTGATGGTGCTCCTAGTTAAAATCAGAAATTTTGTATCAGGAGAACATGATGTCCGAGGAGGTGGCACGCCAAAATCCTCGACACAACAGTGTTCCTGACATTTCAAACTTTCTTTAAACATTTAGTACGAATTTTTGGGAATGAGGGGGTCTTTCTCGGTGAAATTTCAGACATTGCATCAGGAGAACAGGAGAACGGAGGAGGTGGTACGGCAAAATTTTAAATCCAGCAGTGCTCCTGATATTTGAAACATCCGTCAAACATTTAGAGTCAATTTTTGGAACTGATTTGGTCCTTCTCGCTGAAATTTCAGACATTGTATCGGGAGAACATGGGTACCGAGGAGGTCGCACAAGAAAATTTTAGATTCAGCTGTGCTCCTGATATTTCAAACTTTCGTTAAACTTTCGGCGCGAATTTTTGGAAATGATGCGGTCTTTCTCGCTGAAATTTCATATATTGTATCAGGAGAACATGAGGACCGAGGAAATGGCACGACAAAATTTTACAACCAGCTGTGCTCCTAGTATTACAAACCTTCGTTAAACTTTGAGCGCGAATTTTTAGAAATGATGCGGTTTTTCTCGCTGAAATTTCAGATATTGTATCAGGAAAACATGAAAACTGAGGAGGTGGCACGACAAAATTTTAGAGCCAGCTGTGCTCCTGATATTTCAAACTTTCGTTAAACTTTGGGCGCGAATTTTTAGAAATGAGGCGGTCTTTTTCGCTGAAATTTCAGACATTGTAACAGGAGAACATGAAAACCGAGGAGGTGGCACGACAAAATTTTAGAACCAGCTGTGCTCCTGATATTTCAAACTTTCGTCAAACTTTTGGCGCGAATTTTTGGAAATGATGCGGTTTTTCTCGCTGAAATTTCAGATATTGTATCAGGAAAACATGAAAACTGAGGAGGTGGCACGATAAAATTTTAGAGCCAGCTGTGCTCCTGATATTTCAAACTTTCGTTAAACTTTGGGCGCGAATTTTTAGAAATGAGGCGGTCTTTTTCGCTGAAATTTCAGATATTGTATCAGGAGAACATGAGGACCGAGGAGGTGGCACCAGAAAATTTTAGAACCAGTTGTGCTCCTGATATTTTAAACTTTGGGTAAACTTTAGGCGCGAATGTCGTGGAAATGGGAATGTCTTTCTCACTGATACTTCAGGTTTTGTATAAGGAGAACATGAAATACGGGTAGGTGGTACGCCAAAACATTGGTTCCAGCTGTACTCCTGATATTTCGAACTCTCGAATAATTTTTAATCCGAATATCTTAGAAATGGGAAGGTCCTTCTCGCTGAAATTTCATATTTTATATCAGGAGAGTGTGATCTCCGAGCAGGTAGCACGCGGAAATCCTAGATTCTGCTGTGCCTCAGATATTTATGCTAGAGCATGCTAAAACCGATTGTGTTGAATATTAGGAATACAGCTGCATCTCGGGTTTTGGCGTACCACTTTCTCTGACCTCATATTCTCTCTTTATAGAATCTGAAATTTCAGCGAGAAATACCTTTCCATTTCCAGGATATATGAGCGTATATATTTTTCGAAAATTTGTTATGTCTGGAGAACAGCTAGATCTAGTGTTTTGTCGTGCCACCTTCTCGGAGTTCATGTTCTTGTGATACAAAATCTGGAATTTCAGCGAGCAGGACTTTCCCATTTCCAAGATATTCGCGCTAAAGTTTTTCGAAAATTTGAAATATCAGGAGCACAGCTGGGTCAAGAATTTTGTCGTGCCGCTTTGTAGCGGCCTATGCTACCTCTCAGCGACTTGTACAAGCCGGAAGTGGTTGTGCACCTAGCGTTGAAGTGTAGCGATCTTCGACGTTAAGGAAATAAAATGCGATACACCGCTAGGATGAGTGGCCGTCCAGCCTTGCGAGTAGTTATAGCAGCAAGCGTCTAGTGCATGAGGTTGTTACCATCAGCCCAACTGATGAGTCTGACAGCGACTCCGAGACAAAACGCACAACATTTTCTTACTTTGTTCATCCGTAGATCCTTCATGCATTCTCGCATTGATTGTAAATAGAATGTAAATAGGTGAATAACATAGTTATACTTAACGCTCTTCGACCTCCTCCGACCTTATGTTCTCCTGATACAAAATCTGAAATTTCAGCGAGAAAGACCTTCCCGTTTCCAAGATATTCGCCCCACAATATTTTTGAAAAGTTTGAAGTACCAGGAGCACAGCTGGATCTATAGTTTTGTCGTGCCACCTCCTCGTACTTCATGTTCTCCCAATACAAAATCTGAAGTTTCAGTGAGAAAGGCCTTGTCATTTCCATGATATTCGCGCTAAGGAATTGTTAGAAAGTTTGAAATCAGGAGCACAGGTGAATCTAGGGTTTTTGCGTGTCACTGCTTCGGTCTTCATGTTCTCCTGATACAATGTCTGAAATTTCAGCGAGAAAGACCTCCCCATTTCCAAAATTTTCGCACTGAATGTTTTACGAAAGTTTGAAATATCAGAAGAACAGCTGTATGTAAAATTTCGTCGTGCCACCTCCTCGGTTCTCATGTTCTCCTGATACAATGTCTATGATTTCAGCCAGAAAGACTTCTACATTTCCAAATTTTTCGCGCTAAAAGTTTAACGAAAGTTTGAAATATCAGAAGAACAGCTGTATGTAAAATTTCGTCGTGCCACCTCCTCGGTTCTCATGTTCTCCTGATACAATGTCTATGATTTCAGCCAGAAAGACTTCTACATTTCCAAATTTTTCGCGCTAAAAGTTTAACGAAAGTTTGAAATATCAGAAGAACAGCTGTATGTAAAATTTCGTCGTGCCACCTCTTCGGTTCTCATGTTCTCCTGATACAATGTCTATAATTTCAGCCAGAAAGACTTCTACATTTCCAAATTTTTCGCGCTAAAAGTTTAACGAAAGTTTGAAATATCAGGAGAACAGCTCGATGTAAAATTTTGTCGTGCCACCTCCTCGGTTCTCATGTTCTCCTGATACAATATCCGAAATTTCAGCCAGAAAGACTTCCACATTTCCAAATTTTTCGCGCTAAAAGTTTTACGAAAGTTTGAAATATCAGAAGAACAGCTGTATGTAAAATTTCGTCGTGCCACCTCCTCGGTTCTCATGTTCTCCTGATACAATGTCTATAATTTCAGCGAGAACAACCTCCACATTTCCAAATTTTTCGCGCTAAATGTTTTACGAAAGTTTGAAATATCAGAAGAACAGCTGTATGTAAAATTTTGTCGTGCCACCTCCTCGGTTCTCATGTTCTCCTGATACAATGTCTATAATTTCAGCCAGAAAGACTTCTACATTTCCAAATTTTTCGCGCTAAAAGTTTAACGAAAGTTCAAAATATCAGGAGCACAGCTAAATCTAGGGATTTGACGTGCCACCTCCTCGGACCTCATGGTCTCCTGATACATAATCTGAAATTTCAGCGAGAAAGACCTTCCCGTTTCCAAGATATTCGCTCTAAAATTGTGTTTGAAAGTTTGAAATATTAGGAGCATAGCTGGATCTAGTGTTTTGACGTACGACCTCCTCGGACCTCATGTTTTCGTGGTACAAAGTCTCGAATTTTTGCCAGAAAGATGGGATATATACAAATTTATAAATGAATTAATTTTCCATGTACGAAAATCGCCATATGATGAAAATATCTCAATTAATATTTCTTCGTGTTTCATGTTTTAAAAATAATCGTCTTGTCATGCGATTTGCTGTTTTCAATACAAGGAGCTAGTTTTATGGCTCGTTGTTTCTTATCTGGTTCTTGTGAAACCATCTGCAGGTAGAATTTACGGTTTACTAATAGAATGTGTGCTATCTCGCGTAACACATTGTCGTGAAATTTTATGTGTATTTTGGAGCGTGTAAGTTAGACGGTTCAGTTGGAAATAGATACGTGATGCAACGATTGTTAGATACTCTAAATATAGTTTGTAAAACATAGGCTCGTTTAAATAGTAATGGATTGTCGATGCTTGTAACTGATTTATATTATATTACTTTTCATTGAATTTGTAAGAAGATGCTATGTACAAAATATTTTCCGCTTTTTTCAATCATTCGATAGAAATCACTGCATTCGCTAGTGATTGTATCTATTTCTAAGAATTTTTCATATTTTTATATTTATATATACACGTATAATTGTATTATTCCTGCACTACGACAAGGAGAAAGAAATTTATATCAGCATTTGTATTATAATTATATTTTTGTAATACGACAGCAACGTTGAGCATCAGTGCTAAATGTCGTTCAATTTAATATTATGCTAATAAACAATATTTCATCGAAGTAATTTGAATTTCACTTTTAATTATTTACGTTGTTACAAGATAAAACGTACAAGTATAAACAAATGGTCTACTTTTGTCAGAACAATCAGAAATATCAAATCCAGTCTCAACATCTGGGAATTCTTGTATTTGATTGGATGATTTATAATATGTAAATGAGCAACATAATATATAACCAACGAATTCGAAACTTCTGATCGTTCAGTAAACGTCAGTTGATTGATCTTTGAACAAACTATAGTTGCTTAATGTAAACGCGATAAGTTTAATTACCGAACATTCCATAGCATTCACTCATGCTCCGTTCAAACTACGCTGCTATATTCGCTCGAAATTTGCTGCGAGTGTAGCTCGATCACCGTTTACACGAGTCGGGCACGAATTTTTGTCGAAAGCCGAGAACGAACGAGGAGTATTTGTTTTAAACGCGCCACGACTGTCCAACCACAAATAGTCCATTCATCTATTCTTGCTTGAATGACTCGGCCTTTGCAGCATAAACGCGACTGTACTGTCGGCGAGATCGCAGCGACAATAGTCACTCGTGCACGTCGAATCTTACGACGACAGAAAGTTGAAAAATAATTCATCAATGGCGAGACTGAGAGTTGGAACAATTTAGTCTCGTGGTAGTTAGTTTTGATTCGACCTCATTATGAGTTATTTCGTTTAATAATAAGTCGGATTTAATCTGAAGTAATTTTATTTCCCCAAACGTTTAATTAAGTAAAGAGAAGTGAAGTTGAAGTGGATTTAATGAAAGCGCAAATGCGAACAGAAGTGTAAAAATGCAAATATAAAATATAAATACAAGATGCAAATGTGAAGTAAAATTAAATATCCGGAATCGTTGAGATCGAGCATAAATTTCTACAGCACGTCTGCAAGCCGGGATCAAACCGAAGAGAATCTCTATTCATTTATAAACAATGAAAATTAGTAACAAAAAAATATCGTCTGAAAATATCATTATAATATTGTCTAATAATATTATCTAAAAATATATTATAATATCATCTAAAAATATTATCTCAATCTTGTCACTTTTATAAAAAGCGCAGCGTAACTTTCAACACCATCGAAAAGATGACTTCAGCCTTTCGACTTTCAAGCTTTTAAAATTTCACTCCATTTCGTTTGTCACTGAGCCATTACGAAGTAAATAATAAATCGTTTAACCAAATATCAAATAATCTTAAAAATTCCCTGCGAAGCATACTCTACCATTATGAAGAACACAGAAACGTGGATTCGAGTTTGTTATCACGTCCAGTCTAAGAAAGCAGCAGTTTTACTTCGGAGCTTTGGTACGTTTACGCAATAATTCTTCCCTAAGGGAGAAATCTCAAGTGCCGCTCTCTCTCTCTCTCTCTCTCTCCTGGAGGCACTGCAAACCGCGGTCGGTTCAATAAATAATGTTTTTATTAGTGAAAGAAGCAGCAGGGAGAGGAAGTTTTGAGTTACGCGAGCCGCTGCGGCGAACAGCGCTCGGGAACAAAATACTCTCGGTCAGATAACGATCCTTCCGCAGGGATGTGAAATATATGAAAATACGGAACAGCAGGGGACGATACGAGACGATACTAGCCAACGTTTCTGTATCTCACGTACAATGTTTTTGCCGTTTTAAGCCCGTGCCAGGATTGTGTTCCACGTACAAGTTTCTTCGCACAAAGATGCTTGTAGGAACTTTTTCTTTCATGAGTACACGTTACGTATTATATTTTGGAAATTTCGTTAACGCTGCAGATTGATCGTCACGATTATATTAATCAAGTTTGAAACAAATTTGAATAAATACATACATACATACATACATATATATATATATATATATATATATAAGTTATGAAGTATTTGAGTACAAATATAATATCATGTATAGAAGGGTAAAAATATAGACATGTTTCGCAGACAGTATAATTCATTAAATTAATAAGCACTTGCACGCTTAAGGCGATTATTCATATTATACATCAATATTTTACTAAATATGCATTTGCAATAAACATCTTTTAAATCAAATATTTGTAATATTGTGACAAACGATTGCTTTCGTTTTCAAATGCATTAACGAACAATTTATAATTTTGTGGTATCATTTTCTAATGCCAGAAGGCAATGATAAAGATAATAAAATCTTTAAATTGTACGGCCATTTCGCGATACAAATTGCTAATGTATCAAATACATATCTGCTTCGCAGATTCTACCTCGTACAACGTATCGTATTTAATCTTTCCATTTTCGTATAACAAAAGTCTCACTCGTCCTACGGCTTCTGAGCTGAGGAGGTATATATACATACGTACATATGTGTACGTACGTATGTGCAAGAAGAAGTTTTCGACGTCCCCTCGAAAGGTCGCGAGACGTCTCGAAATCCCACGACTTATCACGATCCCGGTCATGTGAGGAGATATAAGGTTACCGAGATTTCTCTCTATCTCATTTTCTTTTTGTTTCTCTGTTGCTTTAAGCCACCTCGACGGATCGTGATATTTTGCGATTTCCACGCGAGATGCTGATCGATACTTCCCTATCGGCAGATAAACGTGATTTCCGGGGATTTTCTGCGTGTCGACTTTCAAGCAGATTTGCGCCGAGCGATACATCGACGAATCGAGTACGAATCGACTTCTCTCGGAGCAGCCTCGAACAATGGATTTTAAGGGGATTGTTGGAGAAATTTTGCACCAATGGGAGAATTAAGGGGACGAGATACCGTAGATTATTGCGTTCTGCGGTGAGATAAGTTCATTTTTGGGTGTGTTAAACGTTAAAGGGAATGTACGTGGATTACTGGATTTAATTCGACTGGAATGCAGGTGTATCTTCACGGAATCTCGCATTTCCACGATTTAAATGCAATTAAAAAGAGAAATGAGAATATTTTACAGCACATTGTCCTCGTTCTTTCTATCTTTGTGTCTTCAAACTTTTTAAACACATAAACGTATAAAAATCCGTCGTCCAATTATGTGATTCGTTCGCTGTTTTAAAGAGAAATACTTATTAAACTGTTGAAGCTTACTTACTTGTTTTCCAATGACGAGACAAAAATAGAGAGACAGAGATTCTTTCACTGATGGATTGGAGATTCTTTTCGAGAGTTAATTTCTAAAAAGTGAAATTTTCCAAAATCATCCTACGTAATTAATTTCAATTGTAAGCACCGCTTATGACACAGTTTTCATTTCCTGTTAATTTTAATTGCATTACGAATATATATATTTAATGTTCAAGTAACAATGGTACACAAAAATTGTTATTTAATAATTATTCCAATAATTACAACAACTATAAAATAATACAATTATAATTTTCTATTTGTGGCGCAGCAATGAGATGTTTATTTACGGAGCATGACGTTCAAAGTCTCAAGTAGAAAACGTGGAAAAAATCGAGCTCGTAACAATAATTTTCAATCTTCTTTCGCGCGTCAATCATCTTCAAAAATACACGATATAAACATGTTGTCCCGTGTCGTCATAAAGTTAGATTTTCACATTTTCGCCGGGAGCGGTAGAACAGCAAGTAGAACAGGTCAACCATTTGCGAGACTTTCAGCTTACGGTTGTCTCCATCAAAAACAACGTCAATAGAGATTTTCAAAAAATTCATATCAGATAAAAGCTTGACGAAAATAGCAAGAGAATAAGCACAGAATGAACTGTAAAATATTCGCGCATAACTCACACGGACAATTGAATGGAAGATCTTTCAAGAAAGGAGCTGGTACTATGCCAAAAGATATTATCGTTGAGAAATGTATTCTTCGCGAATGTGTTGTATTTTCTAATGGTATTAACGTTGCTATGGTTCTCAAATTCTGATCATTCAATCTCACGAACTTGTTCAATTCGGCAAATGAAAAGGATGTTTAATAAAAAACTTAATTAAAAGGGAGTGTGTTAATAAGAACTTTTTCATATTTTATTGAAATTTTAGACAATTCTTATGGTTATAGAGAAATATATAAAATATATAAGATACGTTATAAATTTGGATAAATGATTAATATAGTTACATAATAATGTAATAATTAATTATATATAAGATAGTATAATAATTAATTATCTATAGTTGTATAATAATATATATATATATATATATACAAGAAAAATAAGAGGATCGAAAGAACATATTAATGAACCGTAAGTGAAACAAGTCAACCATTCACGCGAATTCACTGTAATGGCAATCAGTCGACGATTAATATTGGGTAAGAATGACGAAAACTAAAAATAAAGGTGATAATTCAGATAAATAAAAAGACCAGTAAACTACCATGAATATTCCAGGGGAAATAATCCTTTATCAGCTTTTCACCCAGACTGGCGATAAGGAATTCAATTTATCAGCTGCAATTATATCTTTGCGCATTGTACGACCAGAGATTTCGTGTCGAGATGTTTTGAAACATCTTTTAAAGAGAGAGTACTAGGCACTCGTAGCTCGTGATCAAAAAGACAAGAAAAGAGAAAAAGAAACATGAATTACGAACTCGATAAAAACGGTAGTAGGCCTAAGTACACACTACGTAAATTATTTTATCACCAATTATTGTTGTCAAATTCTTTAATTAACGATTAGTTATTTATGTATTTTTCATATTCGTTTTATAGAGAAAACGAAACGTAATAAAATTAGGATATCGATTTCGTTGACAACGTGCTATAATCGAATGCAACAGTGTATTATTGTAAATTATCAGTTATTAAAAATCGACTAAATATTTTTGGACTAAATTATTAGTACATTTAAAAATTTTTTATCGTTTTCTTTCAATAAAATTCCTATCAATTGATACAATATTAGCAGCGAATTTAAAGTTGACCTGTTCCACTTACAAAATACCGGTCTATGATAGTTTTCGATTTTTTCATACATTTTATTAAACAGAGAAAAAGAAATTCTCTTTTCAAACTTTGTTCACAACTCTTTGTTCAAAACTCCAGGCAAGTTAATATCTACGACAAAGGCTGCTTGTTATCAATATAATTTTGATAAGTAAACAGCCTCGTAAATGGTCGACCTGCACGTTTCACTCGCAAAATACCGTTCAATAAACAATTTTCAAATTAAATTTCCCGTATAGGTATTTTTTTTTTCAAATTTTTCTGAACATTTCATGAAAGAGGAAAAAGGAATTTCTCTCTTTCGAGCTTTATAATTGTTCGTTAAAATCGCAGACAAATTAAGATCTACGATACGGGTTGTTTATTAACGATGACCGATTACACCCATTGATATAGCTATACACACATACCTGGTGAATTTATTTCCACGAGTGTTGATCAGATAAGGAAGTGGCGTGTTGCCTTTACAAAAGACCCCCGCATTAACATAGTTTATCTAGTATAGGCGATGGCGTCTAAATCAGATATTTTCCTATAGCGGCCGGCGAAATCAGTTTAGGTGAACGAATCACGCTAACTTTGTGTTTCGCTTGAACACTTCCACTGTTAATTTGACTTACTTTCTTCGAGATGTTCTTTTAATCTTGGAAATTGGCAAATCCTCGCGATACCTCTATGTTTTTTTTCTTACTAATAACTTTTCGAGACAGAGAGATTAATTATAGAAACATAATTCACGAAATATGAAAGGGAGTACGAAGTATTTTCTTTTTTCTTGAAAACTTTCATTAAAAGATTCTGCTCGTCTCGTGAATTTTTTTTCGTTTTAAATTCATTTCGAATTAGACTACTTTGAAATACGTATTTTTCCAAATTGTTGAAATACACGTGTTCCACTTTCTACAGAATTTACGTTGGCTTTTATTGAGATAAAAATATGATCACGTATACGTGCTACTATATTTCGCGATATTTTATACATTTTATAGTACGGCACACGTGAGATTAGTTAATTACAGCGTTAAAAAGATGAAGTGAAGCGATTATTAGTCGATAGTTGAACGCCGATATATTTCACTGCAGAAATTATACAACGAACAGAAATTTCATCGACACACATACGAAATGTTTCACAAGAGCATCCTTCTTCCCGTATTTCTTTTTTTTCTTGTTTCTCCTTATATTTTATTCAAATGTAAGAAGTTCACGTTGCGACTTTTTTGTTTCTCACTGCGTTGAACGTAGTTTCTGTTTTCTTGTCCGACGCGAGGAAAAGTAATTTCATTTCGGTCTATTAATCGATTGGATGCCTCTCTCACCCCTTACTTTCCCCACTGGCTCCTCCTAGCCCTGTTATTTCAAGATTTCCGACCATGTTATCTCCCCGACGATGTAATCTCGATAAGTTAAAGTTCTGATCATCCCCCAACATTTAATTCCAAATTGGGATGGAAACTTGAGATATTTATGTCGTATTAACCGTGCGATCTAAAAGCAAGACCTCGATGTTATTACGCGGATCTAGAATCACGTTGTTCGCAAGCGTACCACTGGCAACGAAAACTATTTTAAACAGTTGAACTGTGAAAAAAAAATTCATTTGGCAAATATCACAATTTTCACATCACGTAGCAAGGATACTTTTATTTTTGAAAATGATAAAACTTCAAACATCTCTAGAAACGTTGAAAAATCTTTTCCCACGATCGGATCTACCACGGTATTGAATGTTGGAATTTCCTCTTTGCAATGACTCCTTGAAAGTTGTCGTGCGATTTGTGTTCGCCACTTTAATGGGCTTAAACGACAGGGTTCTAGGATTTCTTGAATTTCTGTCGCTTTAAAAATAAAACAGAAGAAGAGCGCAGAGAAATAGTGCAGCGAGCTGTAAGCGATCGTCGTAAACGAATCTTCGAAACCATGGTGAAAAGAATTTTGCAACTCTCAGCTTTTAAAACTACTATCGCAGCGAAGCTCGTCGCTTCGAAATAGATTGTCGTGTGATCATCCTTCACGATGTGAAGTTTCACAACAGTTCGAGATACGGACGATCTTTTATCGTTATTAGTACAGTTACGCTCTTCACACGTGCGTTATAAATTCTACCTCCGCGGAGAAGTTACATATTTGCATTCTCTTCGAAATTATACAAACTGAGAGATACTGCCGGTTATATCTTCTTCCCCGGATATTAATCGACATTTCAATAAAATTCCAATCCGTATTAAAATCGAGCCGACGTGACTAATCGAGGATTAATTTACTCGCTGCCGGCGAATCCACCGCTGTCAACGACAAAATTTATGACGCCACTGCGACTTCTCGTTACAAAATTACATCGAGTTTAATTCGTGAAAATTCCGCTTAGACAGAGACAAATCTCTCGATCTGCACGAGCAGCGGCCAACCAAACAGCGCGAAAACGTGTCGATCAAATCACGAGGTAGATGGCATCTCGCCTCGTCCTCACACCGCCCTGCACGTGTCCATAAATCTCGACGTGTCTTCCGAACACCACCGAGATACGTGTATCGCGTATATTTTTCATTCGCGGGATCAGATACAGATTGCAGCGGAAATGCCGCAACAAATTCCCGAAACGGCAGTTGTTGTCTTTCGACGGCCAACGCCGGCGCATGCTGAATCGGTAGACCTTGAACTGGCTCCAAAAAAACAAGGCCAGCACGAAGCATTAACATATTCGAGACTGGTGGATTTTGGAAAGAACCAAAGCTGTGCAGCAGTGTTTCTTTCGGTTGCGTAATCGCTAGACTGCGGATTTCTATGCGAACTCGTGTTTTCGGGAGTGTAACATCCCTCGTGTCATTTTTTTCTCATGAAACATTGTGAGAAAAAGTAAGTATTTTTATAATATTATTATAATATTATTCTAACATTAATCTCTAATATTAATCTATTTTATTTTATAAGTACGTATCTGTTTTCGTAACATATAACGTACTATTACATTACTATATATATTTAATTTAATATATCATTATATATATATATATATATTATATGTATATACTACGATATATTATCGATATTTTTGATATTAGAATGTATCAAGAAAGCGACGAATTATTGTATACGGCTCGGTCACTCGTTACGGTCCGCGAACCAGTTGCTAGCGCAAGGGGTTGAAAAACAGTTCATTCGAGTTGTGACCGCGTATATCACTGTTAATCTTGTTCAATCACTAGCATTGTTATTTAATAAATGTTACTCATGTTTAATCTCGACAATATTTCAAGGGATCTCTGCAATATCATCGAAGAAACAACAACGGGGGTGGATGAGGATCAACGATGGCCGCGTTTTTGGTCCTCGGACGCGTTAACCTTGATATTTTATCAACGTCTCTTCGAAAAGAGTCCCTCCCCCCTCCTCTCTGTCGTGTCATATCCCGGGGATGAATCGCGAGCTCGCGAATAGAAGACTGGGAAAGTCGAGGCAACGTGGCTGGTTTAATTTAATATCTCAACCGCTTGCAGCTCGCCCTTCGGTTCGCCCTATCGCACTTGCTATTAACTCGACGCCACTCTCCTCTCTCTCTCTCTTCGGTATCTCCATTAGCTATTCCTTCGCCTCTTTTTTCCTTTTTCCCCTCCATCCACTCACTCGCCTAAGCTTTCTTCATCTTTCTTCCACCTGTGTCGCCCTTCTTCTTTCTCTTCTTATTATCCATTCACGTCGTCGCTCCACTTCACCCCCTCGCCCGTTAATAACCTCGGCCAAGCTTTCGCGAGCTCTCGAGCCGAGTGTTTCGCTTCGAAGCCTGCCGAGTGAGAAACGACGTAGAACGAGCGGATACATCACCTGGCGTACGAACGAATACCTCGCCAAGGTCGGCAGGTTTATTCTTACGAATTGCGCGTTCGTTTCTTCATCTTCGCGTGACGGGTCAGGGGTCAGAAAGAGAGAGAGAGAGAGAGAGAGGGAGAGGGAGGATATAGCAGATTCGCGGTACGAAACGCGGCTGTTATTTTTAGAGCTGTCTGATGAATTTCTTCGAACGTCTCCGGGGTTGAAGTAATTAGCCACGCGAGAATGGTAGTCGGGTGATTTGCACGTGAACTGGGTCGATGATTCGGGGGGGAGGTGGGGGAGGTGATCGGCCGGTTGGATATATTGGTGGCGAGAACCTTCTGCATCAACACTATGACTCGGGGATTTCGTTTTTTTACAATTCGCTCGAACAATAAATCCTAAAAAAACCAATTCCTAATATTGCATAAATTATACTTAAATTACCAAAAATTTCTTTTTCTCCTCTTTCATTTATAATAATTTGTGAAATTAATCCAAATCCTGGTAAAATTAAAATATATACTTCTGGACCAAAAAATCAAAATAAATGTTGATATAAAATTGGATCACTTCCTCCTATAGGATCAAACGAGTATTTTTATCCAAATTAATATTAATATAATACAATACAATACAATAGAATACAATATAATATATCCAAATTAATATTAATTTAATATATATTGGTATTAGATTAAATTGATATTAATTTCTGTCCAGAAAGTAACACAATCGTACGAATCGACGTGTTTCAATTACTATCGTTTGAATTACAACGATTTACATCAGAGTTTCGATACTGAAGACCAGTGTTAATGGGTATTTATGTGAATTTACATTCGGAGAATATTTCTAGAATACTTCTGGAATTATATAAGCGTTAAATTTTTCAGATATGAAACATCATATTTTAGTAGTATTGATAGTATTAGACTTTAATTGCGTAGCATGATATTCTCATTGTCACGTAAAACATCTTTCGATCAAAAATAAAATTTTTCAATCTTGTTTTCTTCAAATACTCTTTATATATATATATATATATATATATATATATATGTATGTATGTGTGTGTAAATATAATTTAGAAAAATGAAATTCTGGCAGAGAACCCCTTCTATTAAATTTATACGAATGCATATTTTTACAAACGTAATTTGGAAGATGGAACTGTTGTGGAGAACCGTTTATTTGATAAATATTCCAACGAGTATTTATTACGTGCATCTTCAAATTCTCCACATACGCAGTAACGCAAAACGCAGTAATTTAAGACTTTTAGCTTTTAACGATAATATTCATCGAGTGAAATAGGTAGATGGAAAATTATTAAAACAAATTTCCATTTAATTAGAAAACGCCGACACCATACGAAAAAGTCCTGAGCGGAAATAATACCTGCATCATCAAGAGAAAATGTAAATTAAAGAGAAAAGACGCTGCTGCACTATGGACTGCAAGATTTACAAGTTCAACATCGCGCGATCGTTGTATCGTGAATTTCAGAACCGCAAATTAGTGCTTTAATAGTATTCTGTTTATTACGTGCAAACACAACGAGCGAACGAAAATTTCACAGCAGCTGCCCCTGGGTGAAATAATGACGACATTGCTTTGAAGAATTTCCATGTAATAATAACCGGTGGCGAAATATAATTAAAAAATTTCCCCCGAAATGCAATTTGAATTCTGATGACAAAGGAAGATGGACAATAGAATACCTTGTCAACGTTGAAATTGTACTAATTGAAGGAAACAACGAAAAAAGTCTGTATTTCAAATATTTGAAAGAACCATACGAAAACGTAGTAAATAATAATTACGAAAAATATAATATTGTTAGAATTTCTGTATGTTACATATATATCGTACAATTTTCTATTTGCTTCATTTTATAATTTAAATATCTGCAAGTGTTATTTTCTTCGCCAATTATGATTAAAATTTAAAGCATATTATAATCATTAATTAATAAATTGTCACGTCAATTAAAATAAATCATTCTCATAATTCTGTTAATAACAATAATCGTTGATTGCAACAGTAATTATGAAAATTATGATTGCGAAAAGAGATTTCTGTACATTACCGCGCAATTTTCCACTCGGCAATTGAACTTTCTTTAAGTGTAATTCCCCTTGCTTACGAGAGAGAAATTAGGATCGATCGCGCCTCTTTATCTTAATCGCTGGAACTTTAATATAACTTAATTCCAGCCGTAATGGCGTACCGATATAAAATATAGCAGCACGGTGAAAAGCGAGCAAAATGAAATTGAGGAGGAAAAAGAGATACAAACGAGAGTCGAAAGCCCTATTTTAAGTCCTATTTTTAATCAAGCTGAAAGTACCTATATATTGCCACGATAAATCACGCGTTTCGTTCCGACATCGCGTTTATAACTATCGCGTGTATATACACGTATCTTTCAGCCGCGTAGAAGAACAACGAATTATCAATCAAACACCACAATCCCCTAATCAACCAAACCAGCCGTTCTCCCTCTCAACCTTGACCCTCACAAACCGCAAGCCGCTCCCTTCGACATTTACCATGATGTTTCAACGCGTGTTGCGTGTCACGCGAGTATCAGTAATATCGTTTAATCTTCTTCCAGTCCGTGGGAGAGCCTGTCTTAGATTAATGTCTTTCTCGGTTTCGTCTGATCGTTCAATCGGAAACGCAAGGAAAAAAGATCTGTCGTGGCTTTTAATTATGGCCATAGCGAAGCGACACGATGGCGATGTATCGTGGTGAATGATGAATCTCGAATTCTAAATGCAGATCTCGAAAACCCATCGAACAGTGGATTTTACAGTGGACTTTGATTATTGATTCAGTGTAATAAATTCGATATTTCCTCTATGATACAAATTATACGTTAAGTTGTACAAATAAATTATTTGTATTATTATAAGATATATTATTATATAATAATATATTTATATAATGTAATATTATATAAAATATATTGCAAATATTATACATTATACTATAATAATATTATATACTATACTATATTAATATACTATAATTATTATACAGTATTATAAAATAAATTATTTTATGTAGGAACTTAGAAAGCCACAGTTTCCTAAATTTTTTATCTCTTTGAAGCAATTTTACCTCCTGTTGTTTTTAAAAATACAACACAATATAATAATATTATATTATATATAATATAATATAATATAATACAATACAATACAATATAATATTATATATAATATAATATAATATAACACAATACAATACAATATAATATAATATAATATAATTTAATATAATACAATACAATACAATACAATACAATATAATATAATATAATTTAATATAATATAATATAATACAATACTACAACAATAAATGATATTTCAATAAAGATAAGTATCCTGTTTTATGCATTATTCGAAATATCGAGTATTTAAGTGATAAAAGTAAATGAACTGGGAAACGAATGATAACCTTCTTAATTTCGTAGATATACATGCATACATTATTTTATCGAAAAAGATGAGGACCTTTTCGAATACGGAATCGTGAAGTCGTCCGAGAGATGGCAAAATGGTCGATATATTGTCTGATAAAGTTTTTGTTTCTCATGAAAAATTCGCCATCCATTTGCACACACTCACACACACACACACTCATACACAGTTACTTTTTAACCAACCAAATATTTCCGATCGACGTGACGAGAAAATGCGATCTCGTACATAGAGCTGATGCTCTCAGCCGGGTCACAGCGTCCAGGTTACACAGGACCGAAAATCAGAAGTTACGGTGCGAGGAAAAATTGACAGGAGACGGGTGAAAATTAATCGCAGCGTTGGGATTCGCAGCGAGGGCGGCTCGAAGCGTTGCGAGGAAACGACAGTAGTGACAATTTGACACAGACCGCGGATAAATTCGTCGTCCTTCGAAGGATAGTCCTGCGAATTTTTCTTCTCTCTCGGCTGGCTCACCCGCCAGGGGATTTCGAGTCGATCGCGCGCCGCCTCGTTGCCGATGGCCGATCTGATTGACACTGACGCGATTGCGCTACCTATTCTTCGTTCCTCGGTGAAATCCAAGTTCGTTGGCTTGAGAGGTGCCGGTTGAAAGAAATTTCGAGAGATTCAAAGGCGTGATCGCTGACTCGTCACGGGAGTGTAAAATGTAAATTATTCAGCTACCGTTTATAATAAGTATTTGAAAAAGAAATGAAACATGGAAGGCTACCGAATATTTTATACACCTTTGTTACGATAAAGTCGGATGATAAATTATTGTTTCGTCTGTTATTCTTATCTCAAGATTAATGAACTTTCATATCATTGAATTCAGTCGCTGACGCATCTGTGTAAAATTTTATCTATCTCATGATCTCTTGTCATATCATGGTCGTCACGTAAGTTAGTATCGCATAGCTAGGTGTTTACGAAGCGAAGCAAACGTATTTCATAATTCTGTCATGGCGTGTCGTTCGCAAAAGTATTCGAACATTTGTAGAAACTTTTTGCAAATATATATTGCGCGCCTTTTGCAATTTTCGTGGCGCTATAGCTCGATTATCGCGCAGTTATTAAGATTAAATGGCTATTCACTCCGTGTCAAATATATCTCACAACTTTCGCCATTTGCATTTTCAGACTGGTTTTAAATTTTACCATCACGAACGTAATAAATTTCAAAATGTTTCGCGCGGCACACACGTAAACATAAACAGTTCAGACACTTTCGTGTGCCGTCGTACGTTCATTACACGCGAAATTCTAACAATAACGAGGAAATAATAATAAATAAATCGCGGGAGCGTGATTTATATCAACAGTTTCATTCAATTGCGCGTTCTGGATATTTCACCACTATGATTCCCGACTTGCGGCGAAACATTCCATTCACGTCTTTAATTCGAATTCCATTTGATTTCCACCGCGGAGTTGCGTTTTGCAACTGCGGGGGCAACGGCCACGGTGAGCAACAAAATGCTACGAATTACGACGTTCATTTCGATGCAAATCATCTTTAACCTTTCGCTGCTGTGACCGATTATCGCAGCTGTCCCTGCTTACCTTCGTGGAAAACGCTAATTAACCGTTTACGCAGCCGGATTTGCATGTAATCCACTCGTCAAACAACGTTTTCCCAGTATTCTCGCATCACGTGCATTCTTATATAACGCGAGCTCGATTGTTCGGCGTTGAATTTCATCGTGTTCGCGCGAGGCACGCACACGCGGATGACACGCAAAGGTCGCGTATAAAACCACGGTTATGAAGGATTTCAGCGAAACGTTCGCTCGACGCTAATTTTTCTTTTTTTTTTTTTTTTCATTTCGCGAACTGTTAAATTTTTCGCTTTGCAAATGCAAACGAAAAAATTCGCGCATGTTCGCGCGTTATTCGTGGTCTAAAAATGGGGATAATGCAATTCGAATTCTGTCGTGTGTGTGACAATGTAGTACAGTTACAATTAATATGTAACAAAATTGTAATATAATTGTATTATTATGTCACGTTTTGTGTAATATGTCACACTGTGATACAATTATGTCACTTGTGATTTGAAGCAATTAGTTTTCTTTTTTTATCTGCATTTCTTGTTTTCCATAGGTATACAAAAATTTATTTAATTAACGTCACAGACATCGCAGATTGGTCCAGTTAATTCTAAATAAAGTAAAAATTTACAATTTTTGACAGTATTATATCAAAACTGATGAATCTCTAACTTTTGAAAGAGAATGAAGTCAAAGCTGTCGAGACTTTGCGTTTTGAAATAAACGCAAGAAGATTATGTGACTTCTTTTAACAAAATAATAACAGTTTAAAACGTCGATAATTTTTCATCGTACTGATTCATTTTGATTCATAAGTTGAAATGATTTCAGAGAGGTATTTATTAAACTCTGTGTAACCTCTATCAGAAATTATTTCAATATTATTAATTTCGTAACTGTATATGAACGAAATCGGCGTGTGATCATTTAAGGTTATAAAAATTATTATTAAAGCTACATAATTACCATTACTATCTAATATAACTAATCCAAATAACCATTTATATATAACCATAGCATACATCATAATTTATAATAATAATAATAAATATTATAATGTATAACAATAATATTATAGTTTAGACCTTCAAAAATAAAGAAAAAGAAAAAAAAATTGGAAACCCTATCAAAAAAAGTCCATGTTCTCTAAAAAAGTATTTTATGTAAATCTTTCGTACGGCCAAACATTTGTTCCCCCATTTTATTTCCAAATTTTATTATATATATATATATATATATTTTTTCATTTTATTCAGTGCACATTAAAAAATGTATAAACTCCCATGAGCGATACAAAACGTGTCACGCATCTTCCCTGAGAAATTAATTCATGCCATCGATATCGCACGTTAATTACGTCGAGCAATTTTCCTATTCCTCGTTCCAGCAATTATAACGAGTTTCGTTGTCATCTTTTAACAGGTCCGACAGAAGTAGTCACGTTCTCATACTTTCATGTTCCGAAAGCATAATCGTTACGCGAGTTTGACCACTTGCCAGTCTAGCCAGCGAGCAAATTGAAGTCGGTGTGCACAAAAGTTGATTAAATTTCGTCTTAAACAGCGATATTGAGACGGTTTGCTCGTTCGAGCTCTTGATTTTGCTACTCCTGGACATTGAAAACTTTCGAAGGGAAGTACTAGCGAAAACGACGAACGATTCTCGAGATTGTAACATTTAAATATTTTCTAACATTGGGGGCAAAAGAAATTTGACAAAGAAATCTTTGATCCCGATTTTGTTCATCAATCTACGTACACACGATACGCCAACTAAATGTCATGAAAACATTTCACACATTTAGCTTTATTTCTCATTTCATCAGACGGAGACTGGAGGAAAGATTCAATTGAGATTTTCGTCTGACTTTTGATGAAACGTTAATATTCTAGTTTTAACTCGTACAATTGAAATTGAGATTTCTAACTTGACTGTTCATTTAAATATAACTTTTTTTTCTCTTTAATTTTGAATTACGCTTGAATACTTTGCTAATATTTTAATCTCGTTGGACAATGGAGATCGTGGGAATTTACGAATTTTTCGTAAAGTCGATTGAATGAGATGTAAAAATATTCGAGATTTTAATAATCTAACATAAGTTATCACAGGCATTTATAATCCATCGATGCTACTCGAGGTCTAAAGAGAAACGTGGAATTCTTTTCGTACGGTTACTACATGATATTTAGCTTTTTCTCGTTTGTAAATATTGGCAGTGTGGTCTCTCATAATTCCCATCGCGATTTTATCTTTTGTGTACGTACTTCTGCATTTCGCATGCAATCCAATTTCATAAATCCCATGTGTTTCGTCTGTCGATCACGCGACGTATTTCTTTATTCCCTCATGCTTTTACATATTCTCGTTTCTGGAATATTGTTCACAGTTGTGTTTTCTTTTTTTTTTTTTTTTAATTAGTTTCTCGTTCGCAGTTTACGGAATAACAATGGTTTTGGTCACTAACGTCGCAAGTTTTGAAAAGTTGAACAAGGATCGACAGTGCCAGGGTGTTTTTCAACAAATGAAACATGAATCGCGCGGTTAATTGTCATTACAAAACATGAATTATCAAACGTAAAGCTACGTGTAAAGTTATTATAAATAAATAAATAAAAACACGTTCGTCTTTGAACTTCCTTCACGCATCGAAACATGAAAAATTACACGATATTAAATACAAAATAATTAAGCATAATATTCGCATAATATAGAATATTCGTAGCATAAAGTAACAGTTTCAAATAGAACTGTAAAGATAAGTTGCAAAAATAAATTCTAAAAGTAACTGTACAATTAAACTGCAAAGATAAACCGTAAAAATAAATTGTAAAAATAATCGCAAGATTATTATTGAACAGTAATTAATAATATTAATTGCAGCAGCATTAAGGATAAACAGATGAGAATTGCGAAACGAATGACATCAAAATTTTCCATCCCGATTCTCGGTGCTGTTCAATTAAAAAATAAAAAATAAAAACTAAAAAAAATAAAAAAATTCACATCGATCAATTGCCATCGTTTTTTTTCTTGACTTGAAAATGGATCTCGTCCCGTCGATTCCCGTTCTCCTCAAGAAAATAGCAGACGTGCAAGGACCATATATCATTCCGCGTCTCTTATTCTTCTTGATTTTCTTTTCACCATTCCCCCTTTCGCTTGTTTTATGTCTCGCTGCGTTTCCCTCTATAAACGTATCGATCTTTCCATGAAGGTTCGTCGTTTCCCCGCGAACCATTGCCGCGTTGTATAACTTATATATGCAACACCAATCGAGTCTAGATCTTGTCAATTGTATATTTCCTGTTCTTTCGTAATATGCCAAGCAACTCGCTTTCTCTCTCTCTCTCTCTTTTTTATTTTCTCTCAGATCTGAAACTTTCGTACGATAATTGAATCATACCAGAAAATTTATTATAATATTCTGTATTATATCCTACGTATTCTTAAAATATAATTTTTTTTATTTTATAATTATAATTTTATAATTCTCTTAATATACAATTTTTTAATATTTGGTTCCAATGTTTCATGTAATCTTCCAGTCTGTTGTAAGTAAAATATTGCAAGAGAAGTGACTGGAAATATCCAAAGAAAAGAAGATGATGAATCGATGTAACGTTCGATCTAGAGTAACAGAATTTTTTTTTTTTTTTAATCAATCTTTTACGAAACAGCGATGGACGAAGCACGTACATTTGTATTTAGATCGGGAGAGAAAGAGAATGATGGCATTTGTAAATATGCATCGAGAGTGCAGGTTAAATCGTTGGGCAACGTTCAACCGAGGAACATGGATTTTTTTTCCCCTTGTTTGCTCACAATCCAACCCGTTCCTTTTTACACAGGCATGAATTATGCAACAATGCGCACCTCATTTGCGTTCAGTTGTTCGCCTCGTCAGCGAAGTTCACTCTACGAAACGCTTCGCAGGGAATTTGATTTGTCCCTTTGCATGCGTGCACGTCAGTTTTCTTTCGCTTTCTGTCCCCTTTCAACTGATAACGTCGCGGGCGAGGAGAGATTGGAAGCGACAGAATTCTAGGGGAAAACATACGTACGCTGTTAAACGTTTCTTTTGAAGCTTACAGAAAAATACTCGAGGTCGAAATGTCCAAGATTATCAACTCGAATGTCGTTTCTTCTTTCTATTAACACTGGAAATAAGATAAATCTTGCTAATATTAATGTGCATATTTTTTTTACATTTTATAATGTGAAAATTCTTAAAAAATGATGTGATTACCATTTTCGTGTCACACTCTACTATATCGACTTAAGCAGGTTTTTGATCACAGCGCTACTAGTGATAGGAATTAAAATCAGAAAATGTGTATGATTATTGTTGAAAATTATTTCTCGAATTGAACGTGCATGTCACGGATTTGTATATTAACATTTAGTACATATCAACAAAGTTACGAGTTAAAAAAACTAACTGTGCAAATACAGTTTCAGCTTGTAGAAAAATATACAGAAATTTATTGTTGCCTTAAATTAACGAGGACAACAAAAATCTAGAAATGGTCAAATTATTAATTACCATAAGTCATGATTCGAAGTATTAATTAAAAGATGGTATCTCGAAGTATTTGAAAGTTCTACTAAAAGCTTCGTAACTTCAAGATACAATATTTTTCATGTTTCCGATATATTTATTACAATCAAAATTTCGTTCCACGATTTAATTCACCAAATACCAAAACAATATTAAGTTGAATACAAAATCAACGAATAATTAATTGATCTCTGTGTCACAAAGTGAAAATAAATTTAGCATCGCGACAATACTGACAAGGATTGAACAACCGTCCACGCGATCCGAAATCTGATCTGAAACTGCGTGTCAAAGTGAATTTCATTTTTCCAATTCGATGATCCATCATCGGCGGGCGACATTCTCGTCGCTGTGCATGCGAGACGATAGCATCGGCGTTTCCTCTCGTATTCGACGATCGTGATTTCTAGAACCGGGCATCGGAAGCGGCGGTCGGACATCCTTGAAATCGGGATAAAATGTGCATTGAAATTTTGCTTGCCAAAGGTAGATTTTTTTAAAATTAGATTCTTCCCGATTGAATTTTATGAATTTATGATTTTCTCACAAAAATTAACAATCGGAACATACGTAATCTTGTAATTTCTATGCATATTTTAATAACTGTTCCAAAGTTAACACAATCGTGGCTAATTACAGTTTTAATAAAATGTCCAAAGGTCCACCGCAATATGTACAATAAATTCGTAAAATGTTGACACAAACGTGTGTAAGGCGAAAATTTTACGAGACAAATTTCAGATATCTGAAATACTTGATTACTTACGTAAATTGATTACATAATATATATGCAAAAATTCGAGCAACGTGAAATATCACATTCAGAATGAGATTAATTTTTACTTCGTTAAAATCCAGCAAAATCGAGCGGGATGATGTTCGCCGGATTATAGTGTCGCAGGCATTGCCGGCACACACATTTGCGGATACAGTGTGCTCAAATATGCATAGTTGGAACAGTTTGGAGAAGCTGTGATTCAATGAATTTCGCACGGCAAATTAGAGAACCGGCAGATTTACGTAATTCGTGGTAGTTATTTATCATAATTGACCTAATTAATTATAATTTAGAGCGTTTCGATAGTTCGGAATTTCCGCTCCGGTTATTTCGAATATTTAATAGACAGAAATGGATGGAACTGGATGGAGTAGTTACAAATTTGTTCCTAGATAAAAATCTTAATTAATTAAATTGCGGATGGCAGTTACTTTTGTCATTACGTGTCCGTTTCAAAAAGTCAATTTATTGTTGATTCATCTATATTCGTGTCTGTCATGACAATTGCAATAAATAAAAAGAATATACGTGAATATAAATAAAAGGATATATCATAATATTATATATAATATACATAATATACTATTATAACAATTTATCACAATATATTATCATAATATTATATATAATATATACAATAAAAGAAGAATATATAACAAAGGGATATAACTAAAAGGATATATCATAATATTATATATAATATATATAATATACTATTATAATAATTTATCACAATATATTATCATAATATATACAATAAAAGAAGAATATATAACAAAGGAATATAAACAAAAGGATATATCATAATATTATATATAATATATATAATATACTATTATAATAATTTATCACAATATATTATCATAATATATACAATAAAAGAAGAATATATAACAAAGGAATATAAACAAAAGGATATATCATAATATTATATATAATATATATAATATACTATTATAACAATTTATCACAATATATTATCATAATATTATACATAATATATACAACAAAAGAAGAATATATAACAAAGGAATATAAATAAAAGGATATATCATAATATTATATATAATATATATAATATACTATTATAATAATTTATCACAATATATTATCATAATATATACAATAAAAGAAGAATATATAACAAAGGAATATAAACAAAAGGATATATCATAATATTATATATAATATATATAATATACTATTATAACAATTTATCACAATATATTATCATAATATTATATATAATATATACAATAAAAGAAGAATATATAACAAAGGGATATAACTAAAAGGATATATCATAATATTATATATAATATATATAATATACTATTATAACAATTTATCACAATATATTATCATAATATTATACATAATATATACAATAAAAGAAGAATATATAACAAAGGGATATATCATAATATTATATATAATATATATAATATACTATTATAATAATTTATCACAATATATTATCATAATATATACAATAAAAGAAGAATATATAACAAAGGAATATAAATAAAAGGATATATCATAATATTATATATAATAAATATAATATACTATTATAACAATTTATCACAATATATTATCATAATATATACAATAAAAGAAGAATATATAACAAAGGGATATAAATAAAAAGAAGCATTGCACTCGCGATGTTGAAGTGGAAATGGAGAAGATGGCGGACAACGACGAACATTTTTAGATTCAACAAGCACGCTCGTGCTTCGTTCTCGTCCAACGAAGTTTCCTGATACTCCCCGGCGATTTATTATTTCATACTTGCGTATCATACTTGCACGAAACGCGGGTTCATTCATTGGCGTTTGCGCGGGTGTGCGAGAAACGTTTGGCGGAAGAGGGAATTCGTTAATGGAACGTCGTTAAAAGTTCGTTTGGTTTCCTGCACGCCGATCAAAGCGATCCTCCACCCCCCGCCGCGGGGCGAATACCGTAGCGGAAATTCGTAAGAGCATTTAAAATTCGGAACTTGCCCGGCTAATGCACCGGAGGCTCGTTCGCGTGTAATTAGCGACTTTTAATCTCAACTAACTATCTTCGGCTGGAACTGAAAATCGTATCCGTGCGTGGCGAGTCGGGGAGAGAACTTGGATTAACGGAGAGACAGAAACGTTCGGAGTGAGGCGAAGTTTTCGACGGTGGACGCGACTCAATGGAATTTAGATGCCTCGTTACGTTGCAGACGTTGTTGCGTGCATCTCAATTGGAAATTCTCTGTCCAGAGAACGATTTTCCATTCGTGGTGATATTATTGCGACTGAATCGACAACGGTGGAGAAATGGCGGATACTTTTAAACTGTTGTTGCCTCGCGAGAGGAAAATTATACAACAGTCCATTTGTAACCTTTGCTTCGATCGTTCAGAGTTTGCTCGTTTTTGGAAGATACGTTTACGTCACTTGTGGAGCGAGTAAATGTTCGAACGTCTCTGAAAATGCTGTAGAAAAAAAAAAAAAAAAAGAAAATGTTTGCCTGGCTAAATTTACCATAGTCTAGGAGATTGAGTCTTTCTCTTCAGAACGACCCGTTAAAACTTACCGTACGATTCTTTCTCGCCGTTTTACGGAACTTCGAACATTAGCGTCAGACGACGAAATTAGAGTTGAGATTTCTTGAATTTTCGTCGCATGCCCTCTAATGTTCAAAGTGGCGAAGGAAAAAGTCGTGCGAAAGTTTTGAAGGATCTTTGTGAAGGGGAGAGACTTCAATCTTCCAGACCAGCATAAATTTTGCTACGAAAAAATGTTTCTACAGACGTTTTAATTTTTGCGATTTTTTTTTTTTGGGATGAAAGAAATTTAGCTACGAAAAAATGTTTCTACAGACGTTCGAATCTTTGCGATTTTTTTTGGGAATGAAAGTACGATAGATTATTGCGATCAATGACTATTTATAAATAAGAGATAATAAAACAGAACTTTTAAGTATTTTTTCAAATGGAAATTTCGTCGTTCAAAAATGTGAATCATTCAATTCAAGTCATTTTTATTGTTAATCCGAGTGAAATTTTGCAGAGATCATCGTGTTGTAACGTTGCAAAGAAATTGTCGGGAAATATCCACGCATGATCATGGAATTTTCTCGAGTAGGTATTTTCGATCACAATTTCAATTCTTCGGAGACCGTTCGACTTTATTATTATCACATCCTGTAAGTTACTCATTTTAAAATTTAATTCTCCTTTCCGTGAATACAGCAATTTTATATGTTAACAGTATGTTAATTTCTATGTGTCTAATAATTCGAATTTCTTCGTTATCAATGCGCCATTTATATATTCTATTTTTAAACTGAACGAATTTAATATCTCGCGGTTGGATTCAATTTAGCTTCTATTATTTTAGGCAGGGAAGTCTCAGTTGAATTTTAACTAGAACTCGGACATTTAAATTTTAACGAGCGAATCTCTTTCATTTACTTTGCCGGGGACATTTCTTTTAAAAATCCGCACGGAGTTCTAATCTCTCGTTTCGAAAGTTTCATTATCAAATATATTTGTAATGTGGAATTTAACCACCGTTTGAATAGCAATTTTGATAACAACTTAAAGTTTCACAACTAGCGTGTTAACAGTTAACACTAATTTATTAACAAATACGTGTTTCAATCTTTTGCCAGATACAAGTTTTGAAATAAATATTTTGCAAGTTTCACGTACACTTTCAAATTAGTGCGACCGTGATCCCTTGTCATAACGTTGGTGAAAATTTCGAAATGTTCTCTGCAAAACGTGCAATATATAGCGGTCATAAATTTGCGTTAGTCTAATTATAACAAGGGAGCGTGAGACAAAAAACATATATCATAAACGTGTGTTTTAAAAAAAAAAATTCACATTTCGCAATTGCATAAATTTAATAATAATTCATGCGCGACTTATTCGCGAAATTTTGTGGAAATTTTTTGTTAAGGGAAAGAGGTGAAAAATTCCTTGGACCGAAATTTAAATTGCGTCGCACGACAGAGAGAAAGAGAGAGAGAGAGAGAGAGATATTAAATAAAAAAATTTATATTCCGGAGCCAATTTCAACGACACGTTGATGAAATCTTGCATTTCTTGCGGACGACCGAATTTTTACACTGCTGCGTAAAGCGCGGAAATTAATTGTACAATTATTATCGAAAAGTCGTTATCGCGCGCCGAAATCACTAGTCGGAAACAAAATCAATTAGCCGTATAAAAAAATTTCAGAGTCGTCGTGCCACACGTGGAAATGAATTCGGGATGAAAACGAAATATTTATTTATTAAAATTTCCCTGGCGTATTCGATAAAATTCCGCGCGAACGCACGTGCGAGTAACACTACCCTCGTGTCGAAAATAAATCAACGAGAAATTTTAACCGAGGATCTCTAATTTCCTGGGAAATCCAGTGATTTTTCTCGCGAAAAATGAAACTACTTCCGTGCTTCGTTGTTGGATTGCGGAGATGGTTTAGATTCTTTCGAAAATAGAAATTTGGATTTTACGTTGATATTATCTCGACTGCTATAATGAGAATTTTTCTGAGATTCGTACCAAGAACTTCTTTCCCGTGAGTTATTTATTTTTATCCCGTTGCTGGTAATTTCTGTTCAACAAAATTATAAATTAATTTTGAAAGTCTGATATTGCCAAAAAAAAAAAAAAAAAAAAAAATAAAATAAAATAAAGTAAAATCTGACACAGTCGAGAAAAATGCCCAGAAGAATGTTTGAACATTTGTCACAGAAGAATTTTTATTCGTATATATTACGTGTTACATTTTGATGTTTCAGCGCCGAATAGAACGTCTAATTCACTCGCGATTCGATACTGCCTGACGAGCAAGAGACAAATCCATTTGTAATGGCGCTATATCCACCATTCGATATCGATCGCGAATGTTTAATTTCCTTTCACCGGAGGATTTTGCCGTTTGATAGTCGAAATATCGACTGTGCCGTCGTGCCACGCGGCCATTATACGTACGTACATACTATAGCTGTCCCACTGATTTATGAACACTCCAGTGTCAACGCTTAATGGACGTTCTTTCGGCCGTAAAAACGGGCAAGAAAATGACGGGACAATGATGGCTGTGGACTTTCACACGAAATCATATTTTTCAGAATCTCCTCTCGACGGAACATGGTTATTGTGGCAAATATTGCTTCATTATACTTTTTTTTTCTAAACATTTTATCATCATGCACTTACGAGCAGTTCGAGTGATCAAAATGGAAAATAACTGTGTAAAATGTGTAAAAAGAAATTGGTCAACAAGCGGTGTACTTGTTATGATATTTAATGGAAAATGCGAGGAAAGGAGGAAATTAGAAGAGAAAGAAAAGGGCGAAGCGAGATGTGCAGGAAAATAGAAAATGAAAAAAATTGGGAATTAGTGGGAGAGAAAGAATGGGGAGAAATGAAATGGAAAATCGATTGAGCGTCGAAAGAATTGGTACGAAGAACGAAAAGAAGAAACAAACAGAAAGAAATAAATTAGGAGAAAAAAGGGTGAAGGGGGAAAAAAAAATGGGAAATCTGCGGAAGCCCGAAAACGATAGAACCTTAAAGTAGCAGAGAGGAAACAAGGTACGTACGCTATCGCGAGTAAATAATTGGCCACTTAGTGCAATTCCAATTAAAAGTTCAATATTTTTGAGACATGCCAATTTTCTGCATTTTCACTTTCGTTGTTTCGTGTTTATTTTTAACTCACTTTTCCAATATGTAAATTTCAACAACGAATATACTCAAACTCGCTTTAGCCTAATATATTAAATACTTAAATATAACATAAATATATATTAAATTAAAATTGTATGTTATATTTAAATATAACATGAATATACATTAAAGTAAAACTGTATGTTATATTTAAATATAACATAAATATATATTAAAATAAAACTATAACTATATAAATTAGACTATAAAAATTAGCTATAAAATACAACTATAAAATATATCATTAAAAAAAGAGATTCATTTTAATTATTTTTCATCGCAATGACATAAAAACACTTATGCAGAGTAACTGTAAAAGAGAAGAGAGAAAAATTAGTAGGAATTTCAATGGCTGATTGTGAATGATAAAGTTTTGCGTGTTCGTACGCATGGTGGTGGACGAAAGGGTGAAAGAGAGTAGGACGTAGAGGGAGGAGAATCCGCTCGTGGAGAATGACCCCGCATGGGAGGCAATAAAAGGAAGCTCGTCGTGTTCGTTTTTCCTTGCCGGCCGTTTCCTCTTAATGACCTTTCATTCCAGCTACAGCAGAGGCGACCGTTGCTCGATTAACTTTCGCCACGCGGCCGGGGGAGACATTATCTCCCCCCTCCCCCCCGTTGCTGGATAACGCAACGATTTTTGCTCGTCTTTCGGCCGAGTGCATCACCCACGCGCGGGGAGAATTCTCTGGACGTGAGCCCCTCTGCACGGTTATTAAAAAAGGGGTAATTTAAACACGTCGCCGGTTTCGTTTAGACGTTTTCGTATAGAAACCGCCTGATGAAAATGAAAAGCGTTAGGTTAGCAGCGAAATGATTGAATTCTCGACGTCCTGGACTTCCAACGTACGTAACTTTCTCGGAAACAATATTAATGACGATATCCTATAACGAACGTTTAATACTAGAACTAGGTAGACAACGAAAGCATAGAATTTTCATCAGAGACATTTAAGTAAAAAAAAAAAAAAAAAATTTAATACGTTTTTATTTTTTATTTTTTATTTTTACGAAAAATTATTTAGATGCCTGAAAATATACCGTTTTGCATACGTAAAATTTCTAACAAAAATTTGACCACTTTGGTATTTCTAGTGTTAACACCGTGAGTGACATAACGAGTAGTTTTTATTAGAGTGCGGAGAAAATACAACCAGCTCTCCCGTTTCCTTTTTCTTTACAATTCTTTTTTCCCTTCTTACAAATTTACACACGCGTGCAATGTATAAAATGTAAATTTACAACCAGTATGTGCTTGTTTTACAAATTTCATGTCAAGAACGTATACCTATGTGGTACTTTATAACGAATGGATAAACAATGTGCAAACACAGTTTTCGAATGAATTTACAATGAAGTTTTTAGAATAAAGTCCTCAGAGGCCAAACTGATCAACGTCATTCTTCACGAAGGTACTCAATTTCATTGTTCACAAATATCGTGACCATCCTAATCTGTCAAGAAGCAAAGTACTCATTCTCATTAAACTCTCTGGGACGACCTAATATAAGAATTCATCGTACAGAATAAACAAACCTGACGTCGTGCAACGGAGATATATTAAATTAAAAACAATTAACAGTGTAAATTGCGAATAATCTAGGAAAAGAAAAAATAGAAGAATCGAACAATCGGTCTTCCAATTCCTCCAATTGTTCAATATCACGAATAAAGACTCGGATATTGAATATTGTCACGTTCGAAGCTTTAATGAATTTCGAGGCGGCAGCGATGATCCCGTTAAGCGAACGACTTCGTTTACCCCGGCGCGAAATCATCGAATTACCCAGGACCGCAAATGTAATCAAATTGACACCGGGCTCTCGCCAATAATCACGCTGTAATTACTTCAGGGGGCCCGGTATACGTTTGTTCGCGCGCTAAATATTTTATTAGCTTAATCGCGTGCGATAGATGGTTCAATTATGCACTATAATTTCCACTACAATAGCCGAGCTGCCCCCGCATCATGCGTGTACCTAATGAAACTTTCACCGATTTACTGCCATCTAACCCTCGTGCCTGGTTCTACTCTAGTTGTAAGGATCATTTACGCGCACAAGGTGCAATTAAAATCCATTGGCTTCCCTCGGAAATGAAGTTCGTCTTTCCCCTCCACCAAACTTGGGATTTTCTTCCCAAACTTCTTAGGAATTAGGTCTAATTGTTATAATTTCATTGCAAAGATTATTACTATAATTTAGTTAATTAATTATTGCGATTGCAATGTCATATTAGATTGTATGTGATTTGTACCTTCTAATGGAGAATATAATTTAATTTTATTTTAATTCTAATTTGAATTGCACTAATTTTTTTGTTTTTCAAACTGAGGCCATGACTCGTGCCACTAGCACGAGTCGATATTTTAAGGGGGGGGGGGGTTGAACGAGTGTTTTATGTAATTTAATTTTAACTAATTATCATAGTTGCAACATCATATTAAACGTATGTGATTCGTTCCTTCTAATTGTCAAATTCGGGAATATAATTTAATTTTATTTTAATTCTAATTTGAATTGCGCTAATTTTTTTTTCAAACTGAGGCGATGACTCGTGCCACGAGTCGATATTTTAAGGGGGGGTTGAACGAGTGTTTTATGTAATTTAATTTTAACTAATTATCATAGTTGCAACATCATATTAAACGTATGTGATTCGTTCCTTCTAATTGTCAAATTCGGGAATATAATTTAATTTTATTTTAATTCTAATTTGAATTGCGCTAATTTTTTTTTCAAACTGAAGCGATGACTCGTGCCACGAGTCGATATTTTAAGGGGGGGTTGAACGAGTGTTTTATGTAATTTAATTTTAACTAATTATCATAGTTGCAACATCATATTAAACGTATGTGATTCGTTCCTTCTAATTGTCAAATTCGGGAATATAATTTAATTTTATTTTAATTCTAATTTGAATTGCGCTAATTTTTTTTTCAAACTGAAGCGATGACTCGTGCCACGAGTCGATATTTTAAGGGGGGGTTGAACGAGTGTTTTATGTAATTTAATTTTAACTAATTATCATAGTTGCAACATCATATTAAACGTATGTGATTCGTTCCTTCTAATTGTCAAATTCGGGAATATAATTTAATTTTATTTTAATTCTAATTTGAATTGCGCTAATTTTTTTTTCAAACTGAGGCGATGACTCGTGCCACGAGTCGATATTTTAAGGGGGGGTTGAACGAGTGTTTTATGTAATTTAATTTTAACTAATTATCATAGTTGCAACATCATATTAAACGTATGTGATTCGTTCCTTCTAATTGTCAAATTCGGGAATATAATTTTATTTTATTTTAATACTAATTGGAATTGTACTAATTTTTTTTTTTCAAACTGAGGCCATGACTCGTGCCACGAGTCGATATTTTAAGGGTGAGCGAGTGTTTTATACAATTTGTTTTACAAAGTTTTACGTAAAATTTACGAATTTTATCTCGCGTTTTTTTTTCGAAACAGACGATTTTCTTGGAAAAATGTCCTCCTCAAACGCTGTTTATTAGACTCTCGTTCGTCCAGGGAGAGGTTTCTTCTACGTTTATATAAACTTCGAAGCTTCGCAATAAAGTTTATGTGGTTTTCCTTACGACTGCTCCAACGAGAGTAACTATAAAAGGGAATTTCTCGTTTCCTCTTTGCTAGTTATTTGACGATCTTCAGGTTATAACATGTAGTTTGGTTGTGTAACGAGTAATCTTTGATCCTTCGTAGTTATTGTTACAAACATACGTCGGTATTTATACGAACGAATTGTAAGAATTGTGACAAATAAGAACGAAATGCTGATAATAAATATAATGTGCCACTATGTAAGGAACCATTGAATTTAATTTATCATAGTTTTACCGGAACAATAAAATAATATTTATTTTATTTCACTTCGTGGTTAATTAATCCTTAGATAGAGCCAACAGGGTTATTTAAATACAAAAAAAAAAAATTATAGTTGAATAAGAATTACAGTTAGATCTCTAATTTGTAGTTGTATATTTGGCTGTCGTCAATCGTGATTGAAATTTTATTTCTTATTTTTTTATTTTATAATTTATTACACCTTTACATTATATTTCATTTCGTTACGTTATATCCTTTTTATTTCATTGTTCCTTTTTTCTCAATCGTTTCCACGGAATACAGATGAACTACGATTAATCGAAATTAAAGAAACATTTCGAAAACAAGTGTCTGCGAAATAACACAATTAGCATTCAGATGAGAAACGGGAATTCATAAATTTAGTTGAAAGTTTGTTACTTACAAGCGCGCAGCCTTCATATGTTTCACTGCTACGAAATACGAACGACTTCGTGCTATGAGTTTCATCATGTTTGTTTAGCATGTACGCCGTATATTACTCATACGGTCGACAAATTCGATATTAATATCCACCGATGTAAGCGTGGCGGCCGTTTAATTTAAGAAATACATGTTTTCATCGACGTGCTCGATAATTATCAGTGACATAATTTTGATCACGAGCTTCGCAATCAAAATCGTGCGTTTCAAGTTTTCTTTGGAACATGAAAAATGGAGTAGAAGCTAAGTGAATCGAATAAAATTTATGAAACTGCTAAGATTAATCTTCTCAAGACCTGAAACGTAATTATGGTAGCCCAGTTAATTATTATTTATCGCGTATATAAACTTTCTGTGTTATAAAAGAAATTACAATGACATTTATAGTTAATAAATATAATAGGTATTTCTACGTTTTCAAAAGTTTATATATCAATACGTTTACTCTTCGTTACGTATGTTTTTTTTTTTTTTATTGACAATTAATCGTTCGATGATAAATATATCGCGGGAATTTAGGTTGAAATAAAACATATTATTTCGTTTATGTACAAAAATCTATAATCAGCGTGTTCGTGTTTTTGCGAGAAATACTTTACTGCGTACTCTCCCGTTGATAATTAATTGATTGCGATCGTTTATGCATTTATGGAAAATTTGAAAATGCGAAAGTACGCGAAATATAACGATACAACACTGGTTATAATGTCGGAGCGGATGAAATAAATCTCTGTTTACGTTCCGGCGATATAAATTTTCAAGTTTTCTTCAATAAAACATGACTTTGCGAAGTATCTGCATTCAGTGCAATTCAGTGATCAATGACCAATTGTTTTAAATTTGCATCGTCTGCTCAATGGAAATTTTAACATTATCGACATCTATATAAACGTGACGATTCGTCGTCGTACCAGTATACCAGTGGAATTTTGCAGAATTTTCTGTTGCAATCATGAAGAGTAAGATCAAGAGTAGAGTATACATCCGTAATATGTAAAGTTGAACGAGGTAAGAGACGTGCAAATACGAATTGCAAAATGTAAAACTCAGATATTTATTTAGAATACAAAAATTACCGTTTCAAGCGGCTTGAAAATTTATATTACCATCATTAGATGTTATTACACTATATTATTCATTGACACAGTGGCAAAAGTTCTTAAACAGAGTGAAAATTCTCTCTAAATTTCGATCTGATATTTGCATGTTAACGAAATTGCATGTTTCTGGTAATTGTATTCTACACGACAGATTTTCATTTCGAGGAACTTGTTATTTTAAAACGATTCCAAGAATCATTACAGACAGACAGTTGTTACTACGTATAAATTTAGGTTATCGATAATGTTATAAATCTAATAAATCTGACGACCCATTTATTCGCGATCAGCTCCTTCATTAATTACATATTATAAATCTTAAGCTGTTCGTAATATTGAAAATTTCAATATAAAGTAATAAATTCAGTGTTTACGCGCAAACAGTTTAAGTTTCACGTCATTGATGAAGTAATAAATGGGATAACTGTCAGTTTTTTGGAAGAGAAGAGGAGAAGGAGAAAATTTTGACATTTCAGTGATGATTGAATTTTATGTTGGCGTTAATGGTATCGTTGCTGTTGGCGACGATCGCAGATATTAAGTTAATCGTGAAATCGGACGGCAGTTAGGTCGGTGAAACGAGTGTTGGAGAGTATGAAATTTGATAGACGAGCGGCCGGCTCGATTTATCGTTTGCATTAAACCGAAGATTTAAACCGTGTCGCGATAAATGCAGCTGAAAATGGAGCGTTTGGGAATGGCCCGTTTGCGAAAGCTGGTTAGTCAACGTTTGAAACCATTTATCTTCCGAAAATGCGCGAGTTTTTAATAACAGAAACGGAACAGAAAAGAAACAAAAATGTGAGAACAAAGGTATAACCTTTGTATCCTAGACCTAGAGCGTGTAAAGTCTGAAAATTACCGCTTACGCAAATGATTGTGTATTGTTGAGATAGATAAATTTCAAGAAACGTAATTTATACAAATTAAAAAAATATATTGAATAAATTCTGGAATTAATATAACAAAATATATATATATATATTTTAAATTTTTTAAATAATGTAATTTTAGTTTCTAATAAGTTTCTAAAGTTATTTGTGTTATTCCTGCAGATATCCCTTGCAGTATAGCTGAAGATTCTTTCAACTTTGCATATAACAAAATTGTGATAATTAACGTCATGTAAAACAAATTTTGAAATTTCGCTGACACCGCGGTGTGATCATATTGGTATAAATTTAAAACAAATCTAAAAACGTGTAAATCAGAGATACTTAATTTCACTAACACGGATCGTGTAAGTATACTGAGTCTAATAAATATATAAATAAATAAATTCATTGGAACGTCGAGAATTTTATATAAACGCACACGACGCTTGCACAAAATTTTTCTACGATATACTCGAACGCTTTCACGAACTGCGCTACAATTTGAAGAATCTTTCTTTTCACCGTAGTGGAAGAAATCCAAATTCACCTCCATTTCTCGCGGTTGTCTCTCCATCTTTTTCTTTTTCACGTGAATCTCTGCAGACCATGACCGGCATGACTCGGAACAGAGACTCGGGTTAAGCACAGGTTCCACTTTTGTCTGTCCTCGATCAGCCGCGTCAATTTTATCGTCGACTGGCTCGAGCCACGGAAAAGAAAATTCGCTCGGCGAATATATATCTTCCCTTCGACCATATAAATCCAAAGGCAATGATTCCAGTTTCGGCTCACGTTCGCATAATTTTTCGTCGCGTCGCGCGCCACCCGACTTCGTTACGCTGGAAAGCACCAGAGGCCGGAACAGAGGTCGTTTCCCCTCGAACCTAAGTCGGCTCAGAGCGTGGCGATGTGTTGTCAACGTTTTCAAAATCGTTAAATATCGAACTGTTGTCTGTACGAAGATAAACGTTGAAATGTTCTGCATCATGTGGAGCAGGGGATGATTCCGTGTGAAGAAATAAAAATAAAACGGAATTTTTTCATTCGAGGCTGGAAACACTTCTCAAGTGTATTTTTGTTTATCGTTAAAGATACACTTTTGGAGGAAAAAGTATCCTGACTTTCCTCACTTGTCTTCGTGGCTCGGCAATTTTTCCACACCAGTGCCATACGTGCTGATAGTTATGAAAATGGCCCAAGCCCAGAATTTACATTAAATTCTGTTGAAATAAATGATCTGATGTAATTTCTGAGAAGCTGTAGAAATCGAACCGTTAAATCGAGTTGGCTGTGTCGATACTGGACTAAGTTGCAATCTCTTGAATTTGCCATTTAATTGTTATTTTTTATTGGTCATAATAATTCTAGGAATGTCTCTGATACGATACACAACACGAACAATAAAATACCACATCTGAGATGTTCAAATGTCACATTCTGAGCAGTTCATATTTTCATGAACAAATTTATTAGGCTTCATATATATTACGTTCTACAGGAATGATCGATATTTACGTATGTATGTCTGAATCTTCTTTCGAATCCTGTTTTTCTCCTCTTATTTTTAATACGAACGATCTGCGCGACGCTGGGCGTTTTGCGACGCGTAATCGGAATTACAAACATCGCGAATCTTCTTCTCGCGGCGATTCCCCGCGTTTGCAACCTCGTTAACTCGCGCGCGGGATACTCTGGTTGATTCCTTTGTGCGGCTCGAGGAATTTCATTTGATCGTCGGCCCGTTATCCGGAAGCGGCTGGTTCAACGTTCGTCAGCAGCCTGGAACGCGCTTCCAACGTAATTAAAATCGTTCCGCGTTTCTCTACCGTCCGTGTGTATACGCGTCTCCCCTCTCCCCCCTCTTTCCCGATAGCGGTAATCAATTTTTCGATATCGCGCGCGATACTTCGCCGCGAGTGTCGCGACAAATCGATCCGACCCGCTTAATTACTCGCGTCATTTCGAGAGCCGATATCGTCTCACGGGAGAGCGACGACGCTGTGAAAAATGGCGCGCGAACTGCGACCGTGCGATTACTAGCAATTATCATGCATCTTGAATTAATTCTTGAATTAAGATCGAGGATGGACTTGGAATAACGGAGGCTACTTGCTTCTATTTTGATAGATCTTTGCTCGATCGTGAGAGAAATTTGCTTGTTGGATTATGGAATTTCATCATTCTTTTTTTTTTTTTTTGAGATGATGTTGAAGTTTTATCACAAGGTATTTTACTGTGAAAGTTCTGTTGTGAAAAATGGCGAACTGCGATCGTGCGACTAGCAATTATCATGCATCTTGAATTAATTCTTGAATTAAGATCGAGGATGGACTTGGAATAACGGAGGCTACTTGCTTCTATTTTGATAGATCTTTGCTCGATCGTGAGAGAAATTTGCTTGTTGGATTATGGAATTTCATCATTCTTTTTTTTTTTTTTGAGATAATATTGAAGTTTTATCACAAAGTATTTTACTGTGAAAGTTCTGTTATGAAAAATGGCGAACTGCGATCATGCGACTAGCAATTATCATGCATCTTGAATTAATTCTTGAATTAAGATCGAGGATGGACTTGGAATAACGGAGGCTACTTGCTTCTATTTTGATAGATCTTTGCTCGATCGTGAGAGAAATTTGCTTGTTGGATTATGGAATTTCATCATTCTTTTTTTTTTTTTTTGAGATGATGTTGAAGTTTTATCACAAGGTATTTTACTGTGAAAGTTTTGTTACAAAGCGAGGTTATTGCAAGATGTTTCATCTTATGCAAGAAGATTTATTAAGGAACCAGAAAGAGATAAATAGAAGCGAGGCGCTTACTTAGTAGAAGTCAAACAAAAGAATGAGGAAGAACACGAACCAGAGTGGACAGAATGTACAGAGGATTTAAAAGTTTTCGTTAAAAGCCATCATCAAATATCACGAGTTTCATTCGATACTTTCAGCCATTACCGCAACGATGTAATAATTAAACAATCCTGTTGACTGGAAATTTTATCAAGAAATTATAATTGCGGTTATAATAATGCAAGAATGAATTGGACGAGAGGGAAAGTGGAAATTTCTTATCACGATCATTTGATTCTATTGTAGGATTGAGATCCCAATTTGTAGGAATTTTGACGAAAGAATGGTTGTTTATTTAAAGTTAAATAAAGAAAATTCGTTTAATAATGATTAGAAAGCGACGTTTTACACTATTTTCTTAACTGCTCAACTCGCTAGGCTCGCAACTCTCAGCTCACTGTCTTCTCTCTTTCACGGCTTGCTCATTTAGTTCTCTCTGACGTCTCGACACTCACTGCCTTCCTCATCTGCACAAAACTTCGTCATTCATACACATACACACAAACTCCATACCCTTAATGTCTCAACAATCTCAAGTCCCAGGCCTAATTTTCTCTACTGTTTATGCTACACTTGGGACATCTGCAATCGTCGAGCTTTGGAGAGAATCCTGGGCCCTTTTCCAGAACTTGCCCATCCCTCAATATTTTGTTAGATTTTCGACTCGGCTTTGGAGAAGAAGTTCTGTTTGTTTTATGAAGAAGTGGATTGCTAGTTATACTTATCGTCGATTGATCATTTTATTTAGTATTTTATTACGAGATGAAGTCGTAGAATAGAGAATCAATTTCTATTACATTTGGGATGCGAATGGAAGAGAACACAAGTATACAAGTATTTCTATTTGAGATATAAATATGAATGTTGAATTAAAGAATGAAGAAGAATATGAAATAGAGCACGAGTCATTTTTTTTTCATAATAATAAATACAATAGTAACACGATCGATATAAAAGTACACATGTATATCACTTATCTGTCACATTCAAGATTGTAGAAATTAACTATTGTCGTTCATTTCATTAATTTTTATATTTATATTCATGTACTTGCATACGTATTATGTTGCTACATATTTTACACGCGATCACAGAGACTTGTCATTATTTAGATTATAGAAATTTTTAGTAAAATTTTCAGGGTTAGTGAAAAATCGAGTCAATTGTAACTTTCGTATCGAAGCTTCTCCCCCTCTGTTCGTTATCCGCGCACGTTTGGATTCGAGGTGGCGATGTCTCTAGCAAACTCGACGATTCGTAAACATTCTCCATTTATTTTCATCCTCTTGCGCTCTTCCGGTTTGCTTGAAACCTGTGAATCGCGCAGACGGCACAGCAAAATCACAGTGAGCTACTCAATTGCTGCTACAATGGCTACTAGGAAGCAAATGTTCCCTATTATACGGTACCTTATTTTCCGGACAGTAGCAACTGAACACACGTACATATATGTGCATACACACAGCGGCGTAACCAACCGGCCAGTTTTTCCTTTTTCAAGCACCGCACGCGAGCATTTCCACCGGTGGAGAGATTAAACCGTTGTGTTTTCACGTCGTAGCTGTTTATTTAATAATACCAGCTAAACACGGTGGAAACTTCCCGTTCTTATTTCCTCCAAATGATTCTGCTAATCGCGCGAAACTTTTCCACGTGGTTTTCAACTTAGGGCTGTTTCAACAAACGATCGTTGCAATACACAGTCAATCGTTTTTTTTAAACAGATACAAATTCAGTCGATTGTTTACAACTCTTGCGATCGTGTACTTTCTGGTGATAATGACTCTGTCAATGTAACTAAATAATTAAATAAATAATAATAAATTTAAAAAAACCTGTAATAAATAAATGATAAATAAAAAAATCTATAACAAATAAATGTAACCACCTTAAATAATAATAATAATAATAGAAGTTTCACTAAGAACTCGCCCACTTCACCCAAAACGATTCGATACACCGCGACGAAACACGAACATAATTACATCATGGTTGCTCCGCTCGTCCAAAAATAAGCGAAACTTACTACTTTTTGGTGACAATGATTCTGTTAATGCAACTGCCTTAAATAAATAATAATAAATAAAGAAAAACCTATATTAAATAAATACAAAATCTATAACAAATAAATGTAACCACCTTAAATAATAATAATAATAATAGAAGTTTCACTAAGAACTCGTCCACTTCACCCAAAATGATTCGATACACCGCGACGAAACACGAACATAATTACATCATGGTTGCTCCGCTCGTCCAAAAATAAGCGAAACTTACTACTTTTTGGTGACAATGATTCTGTTAATGGAACTGCCTTAAATAAATAATAATAAATAAAAAAAAACCTATAATAAATAAGTGATAAATACAAAAATCTATAACAAATAAATGTAACCACCTTAAATAATAATAATAATAATAGAAGTTTCACTAAGAACTCGCCCACTTCACCCAAAACGATTCGATACACCGCGACGAAACACGAGCGTAATTACGACATCGTGGTCGCTGCGCTCGCCGAAAAGTAAGCGAAACAATCCGAGGCATCCGCTAGAATGCTCGTATCTCTCCGAGCTTTCGTTGTTTCGGCTTTACAGGCTGATTAATTTTGTTTGCTCTTAGATGCCCGATCAACGAAATTACATTCCAGCAGTCTAATTCCATTGGTTAAGCGCCGGTTTGCCGGAGGTGGCAACAAATTAATTACGATCGCGTTGAAACCGCGACAAGCATCGCGCGGCGCGATAAAGCTCGGGTGAAAACTCGCGTGACGTGAGGGTGAAAGTAAGCCGGGAAGAGGAGGGGGGGAGGTGGAGAAACGACGAAGAACGACGAAATATAAAAGTAAAAAGAAGAAGAAGAAGAAGAAGAAAAGAAAGAAGAAAGAAGGGGGGAGAGACGGTGAAATCGTCGCGCGACCCGTAATCTCTTTAATGGCCTCGCGATTTGTGTGTCGGAACCGTGAAATACAATTTCTCGCGGTATCCCCGCTCGAAGAATGAAAGGTAAAACGAGAATTGCCAGTACGAATATACACGTTCGCTGCTCGGTGTTTCCCTTTGTCGCGAAAACAAGGGGCTGATAATGATACGACGATTTACAATTTTTCCGCGGTTTCATTGCGGTGAATCGTTCAATTAATTACATTCGATACGAATATAAATTTCAGCTGTATTTGCCATTTCTTTGCGATATTAATTCTCGTTGACGAATTAAATCTGTTGTTTCATCGCGTGAATATTTTTACTCGCCCCGCAAAACCGTGAATGAATCGGTAATACGATGTTCAACATTTTTTGACACGATATTGTATCTGCTCTACTGTGATAAATGACGTAATTTACGATCATTTTCTGACACCAATGTAAAGAGGCAATTGTAAACGGTGATCGAGACGGTTTTTAAATTGTATAATATCACGAATCTCGAGGGGGCATAAATTCTTTTCAATGATTTTACTTTTAGTTCTCGTAGCGCATGTCCCCGGAAGCTCGTTTTATTTCGCGCGCGTGCCGAGGTAAATTAATCGAAATTGCGGGGCGTTAATGACGCACGGCGGCACAATAAAAATGACAAAAAAGAACGAGATTAATGATCGTGTATCTCCCCAAGGGTTCAATAATGCCGCGCGGCTCCATCACCGATAATTTTTTCACCTCCCCTTTATTCGTTAAACTTCCTTCGACTAAACTAAAAAATGACTCGTCCAACATCTCGCCCCCACTCCTCACGTGTCATTAATTATTTTTCGATTAATTAAGACCGCCGACAATGACGAAGTATCAGGCTGATGGGATTCCATCGATTTTCACTGTGGAACAGTTTTCCAACCACTGACCGACGATTTCATTCAATATGGCGGCCATATTTATTCACGTCGTTGCTTGCACAACGTTGTCGATGAACATTAAAAAGGCAGCGTTTCAAATCGTGTTTCACGTTTCGAAATAAATCTCGTTGCACCGGCGCCGGCTCGTTGTTCCCAAAGCGTATCGTATTTTGTTAAAGTTTAATCAACGAACGGTTGTTTAGGTTCGGTTTACATCGGCGCGGCCGAAAGGAGAAACTGCCACGCCGTTTAAAATCCGTATCGATTTCCCGCGCTGTTCGGGGAAACGATGAAACGTTTTTAACCGTTGAAACGCACGACTTTTGTTATAACTCGCCCCTCGATTCAGAATGACGGACGTATCATCGAACACTCTGTCGACTGCCACTTGGTGGCTTTTATAAATATTTTAGACTCGAGATAAAATGAATGTCGTAATCAGAAAATGTTCAAACGACATGCGTAATGCTGCGGAGTGAAAAATATCGAAAAGTTGATGCGAACGTAAAAATTGGACCAGCTTATAAATCTGTCGTCAACGTGTCAAGAATTGGAAAACCTCTTCGTTCTCTTGGAACTTGTCACTCGGGATTTATCATTTTGTTTGAATTTGAAAAAGCGTAGTCTTGAAAGAAGATAATTAAAATAACAAGGATTTTATCGCAACGTAACAATTTGTAAAAATTAAATTTAACTCAGTGGGGTAGGGGGGGAGGGGGTTAATTATCTTTCCGCTCTGAGAGTTTGCAACGTCAAAGCAAACGTTTCTCGTTTTTTCAATCCAAAAGAATTTGCAAACCGAAATCTTTTTCTCTTTCTTATTCTACGTTAAAGGAGCAATATTCTGCGAAGCGAACGCCAATGAAAAAAAAAAAAAGAAAATAAGAAACAAAGAATTTTAATTGCTCGCAACTAGTTTTATTTTTACAGCTTCGAGTAAATTTTTATCGATTTCGTTTAATCGGAGAATTGTTACCAGCGAAGAGTTGTATAATTAAAAGAAGCAATTTTTCATTTAAAGTCGTTAATTATTGTAATCGAAAACGTTGATGAACCACTCTTTTAAACATTGTCTGCAACCATTTAAATTATTTAAATACTAATTTCACGTTTCATTTCATATTATATAACTTTGCATTAAATTCATTACTATTATTTGTTTGAATTTATATTTTGTTTATTTCTGAAACGTTTGGTCAAGAGTGTTAGAAATTTTAGGAAGTATAGGTTTTGTAATTATAACTTATACCGAATATAACTATAATTTATACTGAATACATTAATAATCAATAATTTTATTAAATTGTATTATTGGGTTCTATACATACGTATTAGTAATTTATGCATCATTATACATTCATTTTACTACATTTCGAGAGTTTATTGTTGAATACGTATGCTAGAATATCAGTTATAAGTGATAAATAATTAAACGTCATTTACAATAGATTTAAATCAAAAATAAAAAAAGATAAAACAGAGTCGTTTCAAAGCAAAGAGTGAAAGCACAAATAATTAATTAAAAAATTAACATCTAATTATACTTGAATGTAACACGCACATCGTGTACTTGAACAGGCAATAAAAATTATTATCAAATTGTATTGGGATTTTTAAATTCTACTACAAACACATGCGATATTGATGATTGCAAGTGGTCCTAATTTTCTGCACATTTTTGCAACTGTATAAATAAAACTGAATTAAATAAATTGAGAAAATTCAGTCATTTTAAGTTAAAAGCATATTCCTCCCTTCAGGAGCTGTGAAATTCTCCATCGAGCCAATGGATAATTAGAAAGACATATTGAACTTGGAACGTATAGTCAACTATCTCTGTGACTCGACGGAATCGCCAGTGCAATTGAATTTCCACGCTTTGCCATTATTCTTGAAATCTATCGAAGCAGTCGTGCCAGAGATCCAAGAAAAAAAAAAAAAAGGGTCAACAATAGATTTTCTCCGTGGCTGGCGGTTCCTTTTCCTAACACCGATGGCCGAGACTGTTTCCAGTTAAAATCGAAAACGTTCCCACCCACGTGGAATACTGTGCGTTATTGCACCCTTTCCTGACACGCTGGCAACACTACAAAAATCCCCCGTTGGAAGCGATTATCCATTGATTTTTCATCGAATTCCGATTTTTCTGTTTTAATCCTACCTCGCCGACGAATTGAAGTTCCTCCGTGGAATTTTGGTCTCGGGTAGAAACAAAACAAAAAGAGAAAAAAAAGCAAATTCAGTCTGCAAGGCGTATCGTTCTTTGTAATCGAATTTTTCTTTTTTTTTTTTTTTTTGAAAATATCGGGATTAAAACGGTGTAAAACGGGGAGCAAAATGTCGAGATACTGCGAACGTTCGCGTTGAATCATTGAAACAGCTAGATAAGAACCTTGTGGTTAAGTATTACGACGCTACGCGGAAGTATTTAATTGCAAGTTTCGTGAAATGAAAATTCTTCTGGAGGATCTTCTTGAAATTCATCGAGAATAAAATGTCGAAACGTTACGAACACTCGCGGTAAATTGTTAAAAATGGTAAGGATTTTGCGGTAGGTCAGGAAGATATTAAAACACGAGTAAAATTTACATGAATTTTTAAACATAAGTGTCGCGGAATAAAAGTCGTTTTTTGGTAAATACTCTAATTTATGATAACATCGGATATTTATGATATCGGTACAATTAACACATTTTTAAAAATTCAAAATTTTTTGGAATGTATTGAGAGCAAAACACTGAAATTAAAACATCAAAAATATAACAATTGCTCACTGTGAATTATTAATTATTAGCATGCTACGAATTTTCAATTTTCGGAAATAAAAAGTATTTTTTTCGTAGATCAGAATTTTTTGAAACGTACTGGCGACATCGAAATTACAATAATTTTATGCGGTTAATTATTAAAACATTTAGAATTTCGCACTGAAAGATTTTATGAAATAGAGGTTGTTCTCTACATCATAATTCCTTGAAATATATCGAAAGTAAAATATTGAAATTGTACAAAATTGGCGGTAAATTGTAAGAATCTCGTAAAATTATCGAGAATTCTTTAATTTTTATAATTAAAAATTGAAAGGATTTTCTACATTAACTGCTTCCTTTGCGGGATAAAAATTTTTCTGAAATATTCGATACTTCATTAAAAAATTTCAATAACACGTCGCTTATTAGTTCTCGCAACGTCGATAAAAATAAGAAAGCTGCGAAAACAACGTCGTTGCGTTAATAACATCGTCTCTTAACAGATTTATAAAACGCAAAAAATATGTTTATATAAAGGCAGTCCACAGAAGACGTCCACAGTGTTACAAAAAACTTAACGTTGCAATTATTTTAAAATAAAACAAAGAGAGTGGTATCGATCGATGTAACAAGTCGCCTTATGTCACATACAATGAATCATATCTCTCTTTCGATAACTTTTATTCGCAAGTTCTTTTGATACAGGACAAATATACGTATTTACACAGCGTACGCCTAACAACTGATTTAAATATCCCTCTGTAACTTCCCTCTCTTTATTTTTCAAGATAAATTTACCTGATCGTGTTTTTTTTTTCTGATAGATTTCACGATGAAATTTGAGCTAATATTTGCACAGTCGACTTTCGTGCAACCATCGATCAATCAAAGCCCCTCATCGCTTCCTCCGCGTCGCGATGATTTACTATTTTTCATTATTTCGAACGTTCGTCCCGAAGAAGGTTTCTCGCAGAAGATGTCACGTGTTTTTAACAGAACGAAGCTCGTTGTTTGGGCGGGCAATTTATGAACGAAAATGCAAATTAGAGGCGAAACGTTCTAAAGGGGTGACCTCACAACGTAATTCGCGATTCGTTTATTCGACGTGTTTCCGGCTTGATTTTTTCAACTCCTCTCTCTCTCTCTCTTTTTCACTTTTCGTTGTGTTTATCCTCGTTCTTTTTTTTTTTGTTGCAGCACGTGAAAATAAACGGGTTATTTTAAACTCGAAGAAATCAAGTTTCAAGCACTCTACTCGTGACAAATGCAATCGACCTTTCTCGTGCAAATGGGGAGTGAGGAGAAAAAAGTGTGAAAAAAATTCGAAATGGACTGTTAAAGATAACAGAGTATCGAATTATTTTCATAGTAACAGACGTTGGTTCTTGTACGTACGAATCGTTTTGAATTTTCATTGTCAACGCGACGAAATATTTAATTTTCTGTTTGAAAGAGAAATACTAAACTGCTGAGTATCGAATAATTAAATTGAATCGGAATATGTGTATTTTATGTATTTTGCGTTACTGAATATTATATCTGTTATTATAACTTTTTAATATTATTACCAGACTTTATATCACACCGTGTTATTATTATTATATTATCTTCTTCCTTGACAACACATTTAACTACGTGCAGCAAAATTTTTATATTTTTATAGTTGCTTGCTCGCGTAGATCATTTCGATATTTAATAATTGATTTTTAATTTAACTTTCTTCAAACTACGTTTCACATCCACGTTCGTCTACAAGATTCACATTTAACGAAAACAATGAAATTACGAAAAATACGAATTGCATCTCTCCAATTGACAATCCACTCCGATGAAATTTGTGTTTCCTCGAGCAAGAGAAGAACAATTAAATAAAAGGAAAAGGGACGATCGATAATTCGAGAATATTTTACGAATTTATCTGCACGTTTCTAACAAAACGGGAGCGGAAATAAATCACACGCGGTGGATGGATAGATTTATTTTCAATCGACTAGGTTTCAGCATATGCTCGGGGATTCCAGTATTATCTGCCATCCCAAAAAGTGAGCAGCGCGACTGGCGAGCCGCGAGATGCAGCGTAAACTAAATTCGAGACGGATTTATTTTCGGAGCATATCGACGCGAGCGTTTAATTACGTTAATGAATCGATGATTTTCTTCCCCACGCCCGACTCATTCGTTGCTTGTCTCTCTCTCTCTTTTTATTTTCTATTTTTGTTTCGTTTTCCCGCTTCACTCTCTATCTCTGCATTCGTTCATTCGCATCGGCGGCAAACAATTCATCGGCGCACCGCGATCCATCTTCCGTTCTGAATTATTGTGCGCTTAATTGATTGAAAAGCATCGGTATGATGGATGCAATTTTTGCTGGATTTGAAATCGTATCGTTCCCACGTTCGTTTACGGAGGGATTTCATAGTCTGCGGAGTACGCAAAAATAAAAACACGAAGAAACACACAATACATAAAGATACATAATAATACATAAAGATGTAATTTTGTTAAATGTCCAATAAAGGTAACTAAAACGAAGCTATGTTATACAAAATATGTATAACATAAGTATAAAATATAAAAATACATAGGATGTATTTGTTGATACGTATTCTAATTAGATAAATATTCGTTCATTTATTTCCCACCTCCAACTACAATAAACACTATGTAGATAGTATACCCATGTGAATCACTCAAAAAAAGATTAAACAATTTAAATTGAAAAGGTTGAACAATTTTTACAATCACAATCGAGGCACGTCAGTAAATAATTACTATATTTATTTGTTTAATTCTCTAACTAAAAGAAGAGTACATCTTGCAATTACGAAATGCTCGCGAATGAACCACAAATAAGCATATCAAGTGTTAATCTACTTTACAATCACATTTAAATTGCAACAGTAACTAAATTGTGAAAATGACAACGACAAAATGACACAAATAAGCATGTATATCAAGTGTTAATCTACTTTACAATCACATTCAAATTGCAACAGTAACTAAATTGTGAAAACGACAACGACAAAATGACACAAATAAATTTAACCACAAATAAGCATGTATATCGAGTGTTAATCTACTTTACAATCACATTTAAATTGCAACAGTAACTAAATTGTGAAAATGACAACGACAAAATGACACAAATAATCATGTATATGAAGTGTTAATCTACTTTACAATCACATTTAAATTGCAACAGTAACTAAATTGTGAAAATGACAACGACAAAATGACACAAATAAGCATGTATATCGAGTGTTAATCTACTTTACAATCACATTCAAATTGCAACAGTAACTAAATTGTGAAAATGACAACGACAAAATGACACAAATAATCATGTATATGAAGTGTTAATCTACTTTACAATCACATTTAAATTGCAACAGAAACTAACTTGTGAAAACGACAACGACAAAATGACACAAATAAATTTAACCACAAATAAGCATGTATATCGAGTGTTAATCTACTTTACAATCACATTCAAATTGCAACAGTAACTAAATTGTGAAAATGACAACGACAAAATGACACAAATAATCATGTATATGAATTGTTAATCTACTTTACAATCACATTTAAATTGCAACAGTAACTAAATTGTGAAAACGACAACGACAAAATGACACAAATAAGTTTAACCACAAATAAGCATGTATATCGAGTGTTAATCTACTTTACAATCACATTCAAATTACAACAGTAACTAAATTGTGAAAATGACAACGACAAAATGACACAAATAATCATGTATATGAAGTGTTAATCTACTTTACAATCACATTTAAATTGCAACACAGTAACTAAATTGTGAAAACGACAACGACAAAATGACACAAATAAGTTTAACCACAAATAAGCATGTATATCGAGTGTTAATCTACTTTACAATCACATTCAAATTGCAACAGTAACTAAATTGTGAAAACGACAACGACAAAATGACACTTTTGATTATTTTGGTGATGTACTGCTCTTCGATCGTTCAAAAGTATCGTTTGCAGAGCAAAGATTAATTCCGATTTTCAATGTCCTCGGTGTGGATGGACGCACAACGAAACGCCGCTGGAAGAAGTTGCGTCCCGTGTAAATGATTTATTGCTCCTCGCTGCTTAAAGCAGTGACCGGTATATTTGCCGCGACACGACCGTGCGAATTGCTTTCGGATTTGCCACGATGAATATTAATAGCAGCGATTTTTTGTATCGGAGTCGTAAGCGCGTGTCTCGTCGCGTCTTTGAAAAGTTGTCGCCAAGTCGGGAGGATTATGCGAAGTTCCGATCGGTCGCGAAAGTTCGACGACGTTCGAACGTTTGCAATTTAGATTCAGACGGATGAACGATCCTCACCGAGGAATTTTTATTTACGTCCCGTTGCCGACATGCATAACTCAGGACGTTCGTTTCATTCGTTTGCACCTGTTTATGAATTTTTACGATTCCGCATACGCGTACTTTATATCGCTCAAGTTTTACTTTCATTCACAGTTGTAATTTCATTTTCATATCTTCGCTTTATAATCTTTCGATTTGCAACATCGATTTCATTTTTCAATTGTTGTATTTCAATATTCGGTATCATTTCGAAGTTGCGAGTGTATTTTACAACACAACTGTTAATACACAAACAATTTGCAGATCCTTTGTTTTCCAAACAAATATAGCACTCGTTACAACTTTCTATATAATTACGCATTAATATTGTTCCCCGCAAATTCTTTTATTATCAATTAAACCAGGTACTGTTTGTTATGATTTCAGCGGAAGTTGTATAAATATACATCCGTTCTGCAAAGTCTGGGACTTCAATTGCACGAAACCACTTTCTTATTGATGCATTCGATCGCAATTTGCTATTCTTCTGCTTGATTCTAATATTCTGGGAATAAAAGTGTCCTCACTTTATCTTTTACTTCATCTTTGAAAGAAAAAAAAAAAAATGAACTCAGGACTGTCTTTACGCTCTAAAAGTTATAATCGTTACAACATCATCTTTCATATAATACGAATCAATTGAAATTATCAACTCTCTTTATTATTACTACAATTAATTATTATTAATATTATTATCAACTCTCCTCGACTATTGGTACAATTATGCCCCTCGCAGTATATTCCAGAAAATCGCAAAACATGTCTCAAGGACAAGTATTTTCAAGGATCAAACGTACATTCAGCCAGACCACAGGGGGAACATCAATCTCTGACTCTTCCAGGATCGTGATTTTCACGAAACGATTGGCAGGGGAGGATCGAATTTTCCACCGGCGCGAAACCTCGGCCAGGATATTGGCTACGGGCCAAAGATAAGTGAACGCGACCGCGGGCCGGACTTTCAACGGGATCGGATAAACAAAATCGCGCAGTGTAGATCGGCGTGGCTGCGGTTTCAACATCTGTAGAGTCCGCCACGGTGGAAGTAATCGAAGCTAGTCCGGTTGACCGGCAGAATTAATGGCACTTGCGGCAGACCGGAGGTAGAAACTTTATGGAACGACGTCGTTTAGAACGTGGAATCGTAACTCAAAGGAGATTACAGGGTATATTCGATGGTATTAGGTTTCTTTGCATCCGGGAGTGGCACTGGTGCGTGGAAGGGCGCTATGTAAATTTTCGCGAAACGTTCCGGCCCGCGAGCGATTCATACGGATTGGATATTTGTTCTCGAGCCTATCTGTACGTTTTACGCGAGAACTTCGAGCAAGCTGTCTTCCTCTTTTCTCTCTTTTTCTCAATTTACAAGCGGCTTTTGTTTTTTGATCTTCAACTGGAATGGATTTTGGCAATCGCGGGGAATTCTTGAATTTTGCGTCCGTCGAATCGTTTTGTACAGAGCGGCGAGTTCGAGGGGCTGGGAAGAAAGTAATTTCATTCGATGTCACGATTGATATTACATATCAACCTCTTCTTATCTTTCATCTTCCTTTTGTTGCGAGATACATTTTATAAATGTACGTGTTAAACACACATTATTTTAATTAATATAGAAAAAAAAATGTTTTATAAATTTTGTCTTATTGTACAAATATTGTACGTACAAAATAAATATGTAGCTACGTATTTTTATGTACACCCTTAGAAGAATAATTTAATAAGTTTCAATTTTTTCATCGTTATTGATCATTAGATTCGAAACGATCTCTCTTTATTTTGATAGTTGAAAGTATATTCAATTTTATCAACTTCTTATTGATTTTATTAGTCGTTTATGTTTATATTATATCATATTTTGTAATTCGTTTATCTGAACACTTAATTAGTAATGTCCGTATTTTAAAACATCGTTATTGTTAAGCATACAAAGTGACCTTCTATTTTACGTAGGTATCCTGTCGCAGAGACAGCGTTGCTTTAACAATGGATGTCGGTAAAATTCTACTGTCAGGCTGCACGCCGTATTTTTATTTCATTCTTACGACATTTCATTCTTATGTCTTCCCGATGCAAAATGCAGGAAGTAGCGTGCTATTTATACATCTAGCCAATTTCTCGATACATTTTGCATACTAGGTTATTTTTATTCCACTGCAGTTATTCTCGTTGTCTCGTTGTAATTTCAGAGTTGCACTTTATTCTGGAGATGCACGCTCGATTTTTATTTTCAATGGGACAAATGCGGATAGATATTTTTGGAAATCTCGTTAATCAAACTTCGTGCAATCGATTTTAATTATTCTAATTTTAGTTATCAAGAATTTTCACGAAAATTGCTCTTTTCGTACTTCTCGTCCAATTTTCAACATCCCACTGAAACTGGCTTTTGTTCGATCGGTTTCACAAAAATTGCTATTTTTGCACTCTTTAATCAATTTTCAAAAACTCGCTGAAAATTAGATTTTTAATCGATCGACCAAGTGTTACAAATTACTTTTTTCGCTCCGGTCGTTCAAATATTTTAAAATCCCACGGAAATTTTATCAAATATATCAAAATTCCGTTTCCTGCATCTTTCGTACGAAATCTTTTAAAAATCTTCCCTATAAATTTAACCTGCATCTGCTTTATTAACCTTTCAATTTTTACCCCGATCGATCAAATATTTTCACCCAGAATTTCAGCTTCGCAGAAATTAGTTTACAGTTCAGTGGCTCCAATCGTTCATCGCCAAAGATCATCAAGATTTCGAATAAAAATCTGCATAGAACAGAAAAAAAAAAGAAATTAATTCGCAGACTCGTCGAGCGTTCCCCTTTAGTAAAAGGCGGAAGATTAGGGTGCCGTCTATCTCCGTTTCATAGCTTCGTCTTCATTTCGAATCGAGTATCGACCCGACCCAAAGCGGGATTTCGTATTCGCCAGTGCGAAGAAGCACCTTCCCGGATCTCGAAGACTGTCTCTCGTTTCGACACAGACACACGACACGTGACACGTAAGTGTTTCCGCTCTTTTCGAATTTTAAAGTCCGACATCCGCCTTTCGCCTCCGTGTTTTCTGCCTCGCGGCCAAACAATCAGATTTGCAATGACGCGTGTAATTGCGGCGGCGACAACACACGGAGCGTTTAAATTTCCGGCTGTGTCGAACGTCGCGTCGTACATATTTAGTGGGGTGAACGGGCGTAAGTAGTTCCGAGAGTTTAATTGAAATCGAGAAGTTATGGAATTATAATTGGAGTTTGAAGAGTTGAAAGTATTTGAATTGTGCGAAATTTACGTATATGTTTAATTAAACGTTACAAATACGTCGCTCGTTCACTGCAAAGATCAATCAGTGGGGAATTTTAGGGGAAACAAAATCGAATTGCTGTAATTTCGTTGCCCAGCGTTACTGTGATAATATTTCCTACACTTGCAGAAATTTATTTATTTGGCGAAAAGTATAAATGACAACTGTCTTTCTTTCTGTACCAATTACGCAAAAACTGAAAGTTCTGAGTTAAAAATAAACGAGAGACACGTAAGCACTTAATTCCGAGGGTTTAATTGAAGTTAAGAGAATTATAACTAGATCCAACGATTAAAGTATTATTGAAATTAAAACACGAAGAAACAGAGGAAAATTTATGGTACAACAATTCAAAAAAGTCATTCAAGTCTTTAAGAACGAACTGGTGCAAATTTATAAAATTTCCACGAACAATTACAAAACATTCATGTTGATTATTTTGTAAACTTTGTATGAAACATTGCAAATTATTCAGGCTGACTGATAGAAACTTATAAAACCCGTAAGAAATATGATAAATTACTCACTTTGACTACAGAATTATATAATTATCATAGAATTCCACAGAATTTCAATTGAATTATTATCAAAAAAAGAGAAAAAATAATAATCGAGAATTACCGATTACGACAAAATAAAAATTACAACCAATTACAACCTTCGACTAGAAGAAATATGATAAATTACTCGTTTTGACTAGTCTACAGAATTATATCATCATCACAGAATTCCACAGAATTTCAATTGAATTATTATCAAAAAAAGAGAAAAAATAATAATCGAGAATTACCGATTACGACAAAATAAAAATTACAACCAATTACAACCTTCGACTAGAAGAAATATGATAAATTACTCGTTTTGACTAGTCTACAGAATTATATAATCATCATAGAATTCCACAGAATTTCAATTGAATTATTATCAAAAAAAGAGAAAAAATAATAATCGAGAATTACCGATTACGACAAAATAAAAATTACAACCAATTACAACCTTCGACTAGAAGAAATATGATAAATTACTCGTTTTGACTAGTCTACAGAATTATATCATCATCACAGAATTCCACAGAATTTCAATTGAATTATTATCAAAAAAAGAGAAAAAATAATAATCGAGAATTACCGATTACGACAAAATAAAAATTACAACCAATTACAACCTTCGACTAGAAGAAATATGATAAATTACTCGTTTTGACTAGTCTACAGAATTATATCATCATCACAGAATTCCACAGAATTTCAATTGAATTATTATCAAAAAAAGAGAAAAAATAATAATCGAGAATTACCGATTACGACAAAATAAAAATTACAACCAATTACAACCTTCGACTAGAAGAAATATGATAAATTACTCGTTTTGACTAGTCTACAGAATTATATAATCATCATAGAATTCCACAGAATTTCAATTGAATTATTATCAAAAAAAGAGAAAAAATAATAATCGAGAATTACCGATTACGACAAAATAAAAATTACAACCAATTACAACCTTCGACTAGAAGAAATATGATAAATTACTCGTTTTGACTAGTCTACAGAATTATATAATCATCATCACAGAATTCCACAGAATTTCAATTGAATTATTATCAAAAAAAAGAGAAAAAGTAATAATCGAGAATTACCGATTACGACAAAATAAAAATTACAACCAATTACAACCTTCGACTAGAAGAAATATGATAAATTACTCGTTTTGACTAGTCTACAGAATTATATAATCATCATAGAATTCCACAGAATTTCAATTGAATTATTATCAAAAAAAGAGAAAAAATAATAACCGAGAGTTATCGATTACGACAAAATAAAAATTACAATCAATTATAACTTTCGACTCTAACCAACAGTGATGAAATCTCAATGAATTGCTCGAGTGTTTCTCCGGTCTTCTAAAAATTTTGCTGAAAGATTTGAAGAATTCTCGCCGAGCCGACGACGGAGAAGTTAGTGTCGAGACCCAGCTGACAAAGAGCTGGAAATCGAGTTCCCGTAATTACCGATCAGGCAACGCCCGGACGCCAAGCACCTCTCCACGGAATCAAAGGAGACTCTCTCGTTGCTCGAGAAGCAACCTCGAAGAAGCGTTTCTCTGCGAGATAGCTTTCCTCGCGTGGCCTTTCCTTGCCGGCTTCTTACCCGGCACGGGAGGGTGAACGAAAGCGATTCGCGCGCAGGAACGACGGGGGAGGCGAGGCAAAACGATAATAATTGTGACGGCTGCGATGCCCGATGCCGAGGAACTCGCTCCCATCTCGGGGTTCGAACAAAACGTCCGAGGCGAAATGAAAATCCCAAGAGTCATTGAAGTCGTGGAACTTTGTATCACGGAGCGATGATTGGAGTAGAGCTTCTTCACGGTTCCTTCGTTTTAAACACTTTCGGAACGACGGTTTCTTCCTCGTTCACCCGGACAGTGGTATTGTTTCGGTGGGACCAAGGGATTGGGTAGATACAGGATGGCGCAATCGATTTCTACGTGAAAAAATGAATCGAAGGAAAGAACAGAATATTCGGGAAAGTCGAGTTTGAAAATTGATCGAGTGCATTTGAATCTGTTGAATTTAATTAATAAGGCGTGAATAATCGACACGAGGTGGTTCTACGCGTGGGAATTTTCTCGTTCAAAGTTTATTTTTATTGTCTCGGTAAAATAGAAAATAAAGTTGTACAATTGTTGAATTTTTATAGTCTGAAAAGTGTAAGATGCCGAAGAAGAAAAAGCAAGTAATTTATATATAGATGTATATATAAATATTTATATTATAATGTATATAAATATAATATAAATATTACATTATATAACGTATATATAAATATTTCCTTTTCATCAATACATCTGCATATTGAATCTGTTAATAATTTATATTGCGCGTTTCAAATTATCGTCTCGCATAAAATTCGATTCATTCTATGAATCGTCAAGTTGATTCATTGTGGAATTCAATAAAAGTCTGTTCGACAATTGGTATTAATTCTTCATCACTTGTTAAAAAAAATTATACCACTGTAAATTAACTTTCAATTAACTTTCGGAACAAATCGCAAATAGTTTAGTGTTCGGAGTTGGTTATAATAATAACTGTGTGCTGTTTCCAATAGTCTATGAAATTTAAAAGCTGCTTCAAAAGATTAAAACGATATTTAATATAATAATAGGAAACTCCTCCTGAGCAACAACACTTGGTGAAATATGAGTTTTAGGGATGAATGGCACGAAATTTTAGAGATGAAATACGAGCACAGTTTCCAGGGTATCCTGATACCCAATATACTCTGAAAAAAGAAAGGGGAATAAAACAACCACCAGGTCCTCTATATACTAGCTTCGAACCAAATCGTGCCTTATTTTTCCTTGGTTCTTCTACTATAATTAGAGGTGTGCGAGGAACCGAAATATCGGGTCAGGAACACGAAATTTTTTCTGGATTGGGACGGGAACCCGAAAATTTCGAGATTCTCGAAAGAGTTGGAATTTGGAAAAGGATTGGGAACATGCTTAAATAATTCGTCAAAGCCTTCAACTATATCGAAAGCTCGCAGATCTAGAACCATCATTCGAGCAATTCCTACTGTTACATCTTTTGGTTTAACAATCTTTCGCGTATCATTTTGTACATGCGACAAATTTTATATCGAGTTTCTTTTCTAGTACATATACTAATGTTTGAATGCATATGCTTCAAATGGCGTAATAGTAACCAGTAGTATTTGCATACCTAGTTTTAAATTCATGGTGACGATGCGTGCATTCCGCCTTTGTATCATCTTTTTCCCGAAAATGTTCCCAAACAGAGCTTCTCTTCACCTTCTTCCCTTGCACGATATCTTCTGCACTACTTCCTGCTACCACAACTTTACTCTCACTGTCACTCGACATTGATTTTAAAAATTTCTAGTCTTTATTAAATTCACACAGATTTTGAAATATACGTCTAAACTTCCCGAGTTTCTCAGCGATACTGCTCAACAGCGTACATAATGTCCAAATGCTAAGCACGCAGTCACACGTTCGTTTACATCGGGTCACACGATTCTTAGAATCCGTGTTTCCAATAACTTCAATGGCAGAAGAAATTGAACTGTGTACTTACATATTTTGTACGCTGTTATACAGCGTTGTAGAGTAATTCGAGAAACGGTAGCCGAGTTCTCGAAATATTCGGGAATCTCAACTTTTTCGGGAAACCAGATTCCTTCGGGAACCTCGAAATTTTCGGGAACTCGTCCCGACTATCGGGTTCCCGATATTTTCGGATTAAAATAATGCATTTCGATGATATTTTTGTATATTATTTAACAAATTTAGCTATTTATTTATAGCAATTCAATCAGTGATTAAAGTTCCAAGCATTACTTCATAGTTTGAACAATTCATTTATAATAATTAAATTATATTATTTACAATAACGGAAAAAATAGTTACATAATACATATATTCCTTGCAATTTGAAACAACAAACGAGTGAAAATTTTTATATATTGCGCGATTACTCTGAAGCGACGATCACTGCTTAACTCGATTTTTGACTACATAACTTTTCTCTATATAAATTTCTATTTAATACAGATCAATGCAGTTCTAACTTAGAAATTAATATTATGAAAATGTAAATTTAGTTTTAGCCGATAAAAAAATTAATAAATTATTACATTATAACATATTCGGGAAACTGTAACTTTACGATAGAAATGTAAAACCTACTAAAGTATTGATTAATATAATAAAACAAAAAACTGTTTTTCGAAATACTAGAAAATATTATCAACTGTTCTGGATCATTCACGACCGAAATATATATTAACCTTGAGCGGCACAGAGGCTCATTACCAATTAAACTTTCGTCGTGTGCACATCGACCAAATTTTAGAAGTTTGAAAAAAATTATCAGCTGTCCTGCTGTTCTGGATCACTGACGACCGAAATATACATACATTAACCTTAAGCGGAACGGAGACTCATTACCAATTAAACTTCCGTCGTTTGTACATGGACCAAAAATTTAGGAATGAGTTTTAAATAATATTTCTGAATATTCTAATTGTTTAAATATTATCTGATATTTCTAATAATTTATTTGTAACAATTAAAAAATAAATTCTCTTGTATAACATTTCTAAGTTCAATTTAAAATTTTCAATCAATGTAGCAATCGAGTCACCAATACATTTCTAAGAAACTTTCATTATCTGTATCGCATCGTTAACGACCGGAAGATCAGATTAATGTCAATGGATATGAAGACAAGAACTCATTATCAATTAAACTTCCGTCGTGTGTACATCGACCAAATTTTTGAAGTTTGAAAAAAAATTATCAACAGTTCCGGGTCACTGACGACAAATACATACTAACCTTGAGCGAAGAATCATTAACAATTAAACTTCCGTCGTGTGTACATCGACCAAATTTTAGGAGTTCGAAAAAAAATTATCAACAGTTCCGGATCACTGACGACTAAAATATATGATTAACCTTCAGCGGTATAAAGGCTCATTACCAATTGAACTTCCGTCGTGTGCACATCGACCAAAATTTAGGAGTTTTAAACAATATTTCTGAATATTCTAATTGTTTAAATATTATCCAATATTTCTAATAATTTATTTGTAACAATTAAACAATAAATTCTCTTCTACAACATTTCTATGTACTATTTAAAATTTTCAATTAATGACTTGTAGTAATCGAGTCACTAGTACATTTCCCAGAAATTTTCATCACCTGTATCGCATCATTAACGACCGAAAGATCAGATCAATGTCGATATCGATACGGAAACAAGAGCTCATTACGAATTGAATTTTTGTCGTGGGCACATCGACCAAATTTTAAACGTTTGAAAAAAATTATCAACTGTCCTGAATCACTGACGACCGAAATATAACTAACCTTAAGCGGAGAATCATTAACAATTAAACTTCCGTCGTGTGTACATCGACCAAATTTTAGAAGTTCGAAAAAAAATTATCAACAGTTCCGGATCACTGACGACTAAAATATATGATTAACCTTCAGCGGTACGGAGGCTCATTACCAATTGAACTTCCGTCGTGTGCACATCAATCAAAATTTAGCAGAAATATCTTGAATAATATGTCTGCAACCAAACCTTAATGTACAATTCTGACTTGAACGATTGGTAAGTTACATGGTTTGCTTTCTTTGGTGTTGAGTTAATATTTGATCGTGATTATTTGAACCTGAATACGAGTTCAATTTCCATGACTTGTATCGTAGTCGTGCAAGATATACTTTATTAGTTACCATTCTTTAACAATTACCGCGATATACGTTATATTTCTGCATATACATGGATAATATTAATACAACAATACTATTGCTATTCAAATATTATTAGATACTTTCAGAATTTCTCTTTGAATCTATAATTTGGAAAATAATTTAGTCCTTTACTATTAATTAGTCAAACAAGAATATTTCTTCAATATCTGAAATTAGTCATTAGATAGATCAAACAATTATGCCTTATTTTACGAATACCATTTCTCTTTCTAACAAATTACTTAAATTCAATACAAGTTGAAACCTGCGTAAGAAATATATGAAACAGTACTGCTTTACACTAAATTATAATGAGACCCGTGCGTAGTCACCTCCACGTGGTGGGTCTTGGTAATTGATATCGTTCTACAAACATTAAAGTTTGTAAACCGTTATCAAGCTAAATTGTAAAACGATAAACTTTAATGTTGATGAAACGATATCAAGCTAAGAACTACGCAAACTACAGTTCAGTTTAGATCGTGAAAATTTCTGTTCATTCTTTATTTCACGATCTAAACTGAACTGTAGGTACAATTAGTTGATAAGTAAACTATTGGGCCCCCACCGATGGACGACGAGGGATCTCGCAGGGACATCGTGGGATGCGTGCGCCTTAGCTCTAAGTTGCGTGCGTTTAGTTTTAGTTAATTATAAGATAGTTAATATTTGTAAATTCACTGTGAGTGCATTCTGTACAAAGACAAGTTTATTTAACTCGAGACGAAATTCGAGACACCTCCTCCCTTCTCTTTTTTCGATCGTTGTTACTTTGGTTACTGTCATTGCACTAGAAAAGAGATACATTTGTTACTGTCATTGAACTAGAATAGATTTACTTTGGTTACTGTCATTGCACTAGAGTAGAGTTACATTTGTTACTGTCATTGCACTAGAGTAGAATTACTTTTGTTACTGTCATTGCGCTAGAGTAAAGTTTCCAACTTTCGTTGCCAGTGTGTCAAGTTGAGGAACTGCAACCCCGTCCGAAAGGGCGAGGTAGGTTCTTGTAGTCTAGCGTACCCTAGAATTCAGCTCCAGTGGTTCTTCGGAAACCCTAATTGTGCCAGTTGGGGGTTGCGTTAGACTACTTGCCGCTAAGTGCTCGAACCTCGACTTGACACCCTGACACACTGCGATGTCAGTGTATCAATTCGGGGAACTGCAGCCTCGTCCGAAAGGACGAGGTAGGTTCTTGTAGTCGAACGTCCTTTGTAATTCGGCTCCAGTGGTTCTTCGGAACCCCACTGTGTCGTTGGGGGTAGCGCTAGACTACTTGCCTCTAAGTGCTCGAACCTTGATTTGCTACACTGACAAACCGCGATGTCACGGTGTCAAGTCGGGGAACTGCAGCTTCATGTCTGTAGAGGCAAAGTTCGGTTCTTGTAGTCTACGCAGCTCTTCGTAATACTGCTCCAGCCTGGGTTCCGAATGAACCCCACTGTGCCGATGGGGGTACGCTGGGATACATGCCTCTAAGTGCTCGAACCCCGACTTGGGGACACTGACAGCGAAAGTTGGAAACTTTACTCTAGTGCAATGACACTAACGAATCACGGTTTCATTTTGCGTTATATCCCTTGCAGAACACGATACTGAAGCGTGTTAATAGTTTCGTTCTCCTAATTTCCTTCAAAGTTCGATAAACGTGTGTTTGATACAGAATGCTCTATTAGGGCTGCGAATTATTGTGCAATTGTTGTGTAACTTTTATGTTAGACGAGTGTGTGGTTAGTACGAAGGGCTGCGGGTGATTGCGACATATTGTATGACTTGCATTTGTATGTAATGTATGATCGTATGTAATGTATGTAATGTATGATTGTACGCAATGTATGTAACGTATGATGGTATGTAATGTATGATTGTATGAGTGCATATACTGTATGATTGTTAACGCGATCGTTTTTCGGGAGACAGAGTTCCATAGTTCAATGTCATACATGCGCTATAGAGTTAAGATTTACTTAAGTTTTGAAATTGAACTATTGAACAACTGTCTCCTTTGTTCGTAACCCCGGGCCAAGTAGAATAAAATCTCGGCATTCCTTAAGAATGCAGAGTTATTTGCATGTAATGGAGGGTGGTTGGGACTAGGGCCCGGGTGGGTCTCGTACGTAGTCACCTCCGCGTGGTGAGACCTGGTAATTGATATGGTTTAACAAACATTAAAGTTTGTAAAACGTTTTGAAGCTAAGTTGTAAAACGGTAAACGTTAAACTTTAATGTTTGTGAAACGGTATTAAGCTAAGAACTACGCAACCTACAGTTCAATTTAAATCGTGAAAATCTGTTCATTCTTTGTTTCACGATCTAAACTGAACTGTAGAGACAATTAGTTGATAAGTAAACTATTGGGCCCCCAGCGGGCCACCGATGGACGACGAGGGATCTCGCAGGGACATCGTGGGATCTTAGTTTTAAGTCGCGTGCGTTTAGTTTTAAGTCGCGTGCGTTTAGTTTTAAGTTGCGTGCGTTTAGTTTATGTAAATTCACTGTGAGCGCATTTTGTACAAAGACATATTTTTTTAACTTGAGACGAAATTAGGGACACCTCCTCTCTTCTCTTTTTTCGTTCGTTGTTACTATTGTTAATGTCACTACACTAGAGTAGATTTTCCATCTTTCATTGTCAGTGTATCAAATCGGGGAACTGCAGCCTCTTCCGAAACGAAGAGGTAGGTTCTTGTAGTATAGCGTCCTTTGTAATTCAGCTCCAGTGGTTCATCAGAACCCCACTGTGCCGTTGGGGGTAGCGCTAGACTACTTGCCCCTAAGTGCTCGAACCTCGATTTGGCAAACTGGCAAACCGCGATGTCAGGGTATCAAGTCGGGGAACTGCAGCTTCGTCCGAAAAGACGAAGTTTGGTTCTTGTAGTCTAGCGTCCTTTGTAATTCAGCTCCAGTGGTTCCGACGAACCCCACTGTGCCGTTGGGGATAGCGCTAGACTACTTGCCTCTCTAAATGCTCGAACTCCGATTTGGCACACTGACAAATCGCGGTTTTCATTTTTCATTTCGCGTTATATTTCTTACAAGGCACGATACTGAAGCGTGTCAATAGTTTCGTTTCCCTAGTTTGGCTCAAAGTTTAATAAACGTGTCTTTGATACAAATTGCGCTGGTAGGGCTGCGAATTATTGTGTAACTTTCGAGTGAAACAAGTGTGTCATTAGTATGAAAAGCTGAGTATGATCTGTATGAGTTGTGTGAACTGTATGAATTGTATGAATTGTGTGAATTGTATGAATTGTATGAATTATATGAATTGTGTGAATTGTATGAATTGTATGAATTGTGTGAACTGTATGAATTGTGTGAGTTGTATGATTGTACGGATTGTATGATTGTGCGTCAGATGAACTTCTTGTTAAAGCGATCGTTGTTTCAGAAACAGAGTTCCATAGTTCAATCTTATACTGGAATTTTTATAAGTCTCTGCAACGCTATTCTGTACTTTTCCTTTTCCTTCCTGTTCCTTTAACTTTTCCTCTAAAAGTATTGCCTTTTTATTTTATTTTTTTTACTTTTCCTGTAAAAATATCTGTTCACTTACGAATTGAGTCTACTTTTCTTCGTCAACTTTATTTTCCATCACATTTTTCCATTCTGCTCGTTGCGTATACTTTTTTCTTCGTTAACTTTATCTTCCATCACATTTTTCCATTCTGCTTGTTGCTTTTCTGTTCATTTTTCCATTTGTTCTTTCATTTTCATTTCCATCATTTCATTTTCAAGTTTATTTACATTTAATGCCTCTTGCTATTTTTGTTTTTCTACAGTTCAATTTTCTTTCAAATTCAATCCGTTCGTTCTCTAATTTCTCCAACAATTCGGCATACATGTTTTACATATTGCTCTTGAACATTTCCATGCTCTATTTTCTTCTCCAACACTGTCTTCAAATTTTCTGATTCTGGTCCGTTATATGTTGAGAGGACATAGTAATCACCGTACCTATTAGTCAATTTTATTGGTGTTGTCCGTCTTACTGTCTGATTCGTGGTGTCTTGATGTTTTCCTCTGATGTTGTTAAGATTTCAGGCTCTTCTGGATCTTGTATGGTTTCTATATTTTCTGGGTCTTCAATATTCTCTTGTACGTTATTTTGTATATTGATTAAGGCCTTTGTTATTTTTACTTCGTTTTTACCTTCTTTTGTTACGAAGAAACCAGTTTTATTCGATTTTACTATGGCTATTAAGCACAGTTCAACTTTTCCTCTTGTTCCTTCCTTAACCGTTGCATTCTGTCTCTTCTTTACGTAACTCCGGGTCAAGTAGAATAAAAACTCGGTATTCATTAAGTGATTGATTAAGTTATGTCGAGTTGCTTGTATGTAATGGAGGGTGGTTGGGAATAGGGCCCGGGGCGGGTCTCGTGCGTAGTCACCTTCTCGTGGTGAGACCTGGTAATTGATATCGTTTTACAAACAATAAAGTTTGTTAAACTTTTGTTTGTAAAACGATATCAAGCTAAGAACTACCCAACCTACAGTTCAGTTTTGGCCGTATAAATTTGTTTCCTTTCTTTATTTCACGATCTAAACTGAACTGTAGGTACAATTAGTTGATAAGTAAACTATTGGGCCCCCACCGATGGACGACGAGGGATCTCGCAGGGACATCGTGGGATGCGTGCGTCTTAGTTTTAAGTTGCGTGCGTTTAGTTTATGTAAATTCACTGTAAGCGTATTCTGTAGAAAGACAAGTTTACTTAACTTGGGACGAAATTAGGGATCCTTTTTCTCCGATCGTTTTCTCCGATTATTACTATTGTTACTGTCATTGCACTAGAGTAGAGATACATTTGTTACTGTCATTGCACTAGAGTAGAGTTACTTTTGTTACTGTCATTGCACTAGAGTCAGGTTTCCAACTTTCGTTGTCAGTGTGTCAAGTCGGGGAACTGTAGCCTCGTCCGAAAGGACGAGGTAGGTTCTTGTAGTCTAACGTCCTTGGTAATTCGGCTCCAGTGGTTCATCGGAACCCCACTGTGCCGTTGAGGGTAGCGCTAGACTACTTGCCGCTAAGTGCTCGAACCTCGATTTGGCACACTGACAAACCGCAATGTCAGGGTGCCAAGTCGGGGAACTGCAGCTTCGTCCGAAAAGACGAAGTTCGGTTCTTGTAGTCTAGCGTCCTTGGTAATTCGGCTCCAGTGGTTCCGTAGAACCCCACTGTGCCGTTGGGGATAGCGATAGACTACTTGCCTCTAAATGCTCGAACTCCGATTTGGCACACTGACAAATTGCGGTTTCACTTCGGGTTCACTTCGGTTTCACTTTCATATTTCGCACGATATTGAAGCGTGTCAATAATTTCGTTCCCTAATTTCGTTCAAAGTTTAATAAACGTGTCTTTGATACAAAATGCGGTGGTAGGAACTGTATGAATTGTATGTACTGTATGTACTGTGTGATTGTATGGCTGTATGTACTGTATGTATTGTATTAATGAATGTATTGTAAGCATTGTATGAGTTGTATGCATTGTATGTATTGTATTAATTGTATGATTGTAAGCATTTTATGTATTGTATAATTGTGTGAGAGTTAAACTCATTGTTAACGCGATCGTTGTTGGGGAGACAGAGTTTCATAGTTCAATCTCATACATGCGTTTTAGAGTTAAGATTTAGACTTAAGTTTGAGATTGCACTATTGAACGTCTGCCTCTTTTGTTCGTAACCCCGGGCCAAGTAGAATAAAATCTCGGCATTCCTTAAGAATGCAGAGTTATTTGCATGTAATGGAGGGTGGTTGGGACTAGGGCCCGGGCGGGTCTCGAGCGTAGTCACCTCCTCGTGGTGAGACCTGGTAATTGATATCTTTTTACAAACATTAACGTTTAATACGTGTAAACTTTAATGTTTATAAAACGATGTCAAGCTAAGAACTACGCAATCTACGGTTCAATTTAGGTCGTAAAAATTTCTTTCTATTCTTTATTTCACGATCTAAACTGAACTGTAGGTACAATTAGTTGATAAATAAACGATTGGGCCCCCAGCGGGCCACTGATGGACGCAGGGACATCGTGGGATGCGTGCGTCTTAGCTTTAAGTTGCGTGCGTCTTAGATTTAAGTTGCGTGCGTCTTAGATTTAAGTTGCGTGCGTCTTAGCTTTAAATTGCGTGCGTTTAGTTTTAAGTTGCATGAGTTTAGTTGTAGTTAATTATAAGATAGTTGGTATTTGTAAATTCACTGCGAATTCTGTACAAAGACACGTTTGTTTAACTTGAAACGAAGTTAGAGACATCTTCTCTTCACTCTTCTTTCATTTATTATTGTTACTGACTATTGTTACTGACATTGCACTAAAGTAGATTTTCCAAATTTCGTTGTCAGGATGTCAAGTCGGGGAACTGCAACTTCGTTCGAAAACATGAAGTTCGATTCTTGTAGTCTAGCGTCCTTTGTATTTCGGCTTCAGTGGTTCCGAAGAACTCCATCGCGAGAAATCCGATATAAAATAACTCGGTTACGAGGGAGCTGTACTACGAGCGTTTCGTGACTTCTCGCGGTGAACATGCGTTCACGACAGTGAAAACGTTTTATTATTCCGAAGATACATTCCATGAAAACTGATTGTCGGTGCATATCGTTCTGACATCTAGGCTATCCCCTTTCGCGATCATCCTTTCTTCCTTATTTTTCCCGCGACTTTCGTTCCGACTTCGCCGAGATATTAACGTACTGGCAATACGTATAAGCAATGCGAGCATTAACTAACTAGGATAGATCCGATATCCAATGCTTTATCGCGTCTTATACTTTGGAGATCACATGACTAGCATTTCCGTGTCACATTCTACCACGTCGATTTAGGCAAGTTTTGCAACGCGACGTTACTAATAGTATGTAAAGTTACCGATGTTATTACATCTTCACTGAGAATTATTTATTGAATTAAACGTGAACGCTTTCTTACTTACATAACTATTCTTAAGAGACGACCAACTTAATCTTTGACTGTAATATAATTATTTTTCACATAAATTAGTATTATGTGTCAAAGACTTATAAATTAGAATTTAGTATATATCAATAGAATTTTAAAACTAACCGTGCAAACGTAGTTCGATTTTGTGAAAAATATAGAAATTACATAGAGGTATGCAAGAGCCCGAAATATCGAGTCTGGTCGGGAGCACGGGATTTCTTCAGGATCGGGACGGGTACCGGAAAATTTCGAGATTCTTGAATTTATCGGGATTCTCAAAAGAGCCGGGATTCTCAAAAGAATCGGGACTCCCGAAAGAGTTGGGATTCGGGAAAGGATTGGTAACAAGAATATATAATTCGTTAAAGCCCACGCCTTCAACTATATTGAAAGTTCGCAGATCTAGAACCATCATTCGAGCAATTCCTACTGTTATATCTTTTGGTTTAAAAATCTTTCGCGTATCATTTTGTACATGCGACAAATTTTATATCGATTCAGTTTCTTTTCTAGTACATGTACTAATATTTGAATGCATATACTTCAAATGGCGTAATAGTAACCAGTAGTATTTGCATACCTAGTTTTAAATTCATGGTGACGATGCGTGCATTCCGCCTTTGTATCACCTTTTTCCTGAAATTGTACCCAAACAGAGCTTCTCTTCACCTTCTTCCCTTGCATGATATCTTTTGCACTACTTCCTGCTACCCCAACTTTACTCTCACTATCACTCGACATTGATTTTAAAAATTTCTTGTCTTTATTAAATTCACACAGATTTTGAAATATACGTCTAAACTTCCCGAGTTCCTCAGCGATACTGCTCAACAGCGTACATAATGTCCAAATGCTAAGCACGCAGTCACACGTTCGTTTACATCGGGTCACACGATTCTTAGAATCTATGTTTCCAATAATTTCACTGGCAGAAGAAATTGAACTGTGTATTTACATATTCTGTAGGCTGCTATACAGCATTGTAGAGTAGTTCGAGAAACGGTAGCCGGATTCTCGAAATTTTTGGGAAACCAGATTCCTTCGGGAATCTCGGAATTTACGGGAACACGACTCGACTCGACTCGTCCCGATCATATAGGGTTCCCGATATTTTTGGGTTCTCGCATACCCCCAACTATAATCTTACCTCGTAGGTGAATATACTAACGTACTAAATAAATGTAACGATAGTAATAACAATAAATAATAATATTAAATATTAATATTGTATAAATAACATTACACGTGATTTTATATAACTAGAGTATTGCAAAAAATACTACAAAATTATAATAAATTGCACGAGACTATAATATTATAAAAAGACCACATAAAAAATAACTAGAGTATTATAATATTACAGATATTATGCTATACTAGAATATTTAATAACTAGAATATAAAAAGACTACGATATTAAAAAGTACGAAGCTTTGAAAGATCGAGAAATCAGAAATCTTTCAGAAATTTCTTTCATCCATTTTTAATACCACAACATAATTAGTTGACGACACGACGTATCGGCACTATTTTAAAAATTAAACGTTAAACTTGAAAAACTGAATCGTGGGCGGTGAAAGTTTCAAGCTTCGGCTTGGAATATCGGTGTGTATCGTGTTTGTGTTCTTGCGAGAGAATTTATCGCGAATCGAACGGACGTAGATCGCTGTGGGGATCAAAAGCTCTGAAAATTAACAGCAAACTCGCGCGGTGTAACGACCGTGTATTGTCGAGAGGAAAAAAGGAGAAAAAAAGAAAACGAAAGAAAGAAAAGAAGCGAAGTAGTAATCTTCTAAAACGGACCGCCACATTTGTTGGCTTTACGACTTCGCTCGCGCTGTATCTAACCTGAAGTGCACGTCTGTGTTTACCATCGTTTCCAGCACCGTTAAAGAAAAATATTAACCCACACGGTGTTCCTCCCTGCGCGAAAGTGATTTAGCATGGGAACGGGAAACTCTCGAAAAGGATCAACTCGAGTGAAGAACAAGAACGAAGGGAAACTCCATAACGATGCGAAGTGCTCGAGTATATCTTACACCTCTTCCCAATCGCTTTCATAGCGATGCAATAACCGATGGAACGCTAGTCTTTTTCTCGAAAACAGATATTTCCATTCATCTGTAAATCTGTAATACTGACCGAGAACTTGGTATCATTTTTTTTAGTTATTAATACTTTTAAATATCGCATCTCTTGCTGCGATTTGATTTTGTCGTTCGAATTGATCGACGAATTGATTCTTGGCGAATAAATTTCCTAACAAAGGCAACTGAATTGTAAGATGGCGTCTCTATTGAATTTTATTCTACATCTTTTAGTTCTTCTCGTACAATAACCTTCTATCAATTAGTTACTGTCGTCCACTTTAAAATTAGCCAAACTCAAGTGTTGCACGTTTGAATTAATCCGTACGTACATACATCACGAAAAATTGTTTTTCTTTGCCAGAATGAAATTTATTCTTTCTTCTCGACTTATTTTTCCCCGTGAAATTATGAATTTTTGGTTATGAATATTTCTGCATATAAAAATCGAAAGAAAATTTCGTTAACACGTTCACGCTTAACTTTCAATTGTCATTAATTTCGAAATAATGGGAAATTATATGGATAATCGCTTCGTTGGATTTAATGTTTCGCGCGTGAGTCGTTATTGGAGGCAGGAAGTGAAATCTCGAGACTGATGCACGAAAATATTCGCGAGCGCGGCTACAACTGGCGGCGCAACTAGGTTTAAATCAATTTGCACGCAATTAGAGCCTGGAAATTAGAGAGTTCTTCAATTTTATCGCTTCCCACGATTTGTTTCAATCTCAATCCCGCATTAATTGCGAGAGACGAATTTCATAATACCGGACCGTTTTCATCAGTCTGTTATTATTTATCAACACATCTCTCTGGTTGATTTCGTTAAACAGAAAATAAAAGGCGGTTGAGAAATGTCAATGAATTAATTAGGAAATATGACCGAGACGAATTAAGTTGATAAATTGGCAAGCAGAAATAAATTAACCAGATAGAATTTAATAAAATTCTTGCAGTTTTTTTTTTATGTTAAATCTTCGTTTGAAACTTTTAGATTAATTGTTGATTGTAGGTGAAGAAGAAGAATAAGTATTAAACAAACATTCTACACTCAAAATTGCAGTAAATTCTGAAAATAAAGAATGTAGCTAAATTAAAAATGTAGCTTTTATTATAAAAAAGAAAAAAAAAGGAGGGTGCTACATCCGTTCAGAACGCATGTTTTAACTTTCATCAACCAAAATCTAACGCTTGATTTTCCGCTGCACTTTGAATTTAAATGAAAGATCCACCGGGAAAGAGTGGGTGTTTTAGTATTCCTTGGAAAACGAAAATTCAGCTTTCAATATACGACGTCGTAACATCGTGTTTTCTCATATCGTCTATTCTCAATAAATGTAAAATTCGGGAAATTTTAATTCTGAATTCTACATGGTATTAAAATATACACACACACATATGTATATATATTTTAATAACATGTAGAATTCAGAATTAAAATTTTCCGAATTTTCTATATATATATATATGTGTGTGTGTGTGTGTGTGTGTAAATTAAAATTTTCCAAATTTATACATACATACATACATACATATATATATATACGACGTAGTCAGTGTAATACGAAGAAGCATGCGATAAACTGTAAAAATTGATATTCCCCCTTTTTTCCCAACGAAAGATATTTAAACATTAAAATAACATTAATATAAATATTCAGATGTTAAAAATACTTTGCGAAGCTAATAATCCCTTTTATACTCCTTATATAAAACTCCTTATATTTATACTCCTTATATACAGCGCAACCCCCAAAACCGTATAATTTTCAAGGTCGAGAATGACCCGCAGACTAGCGAGGAGATTCTTCCGTGGCCAAAGGCAGTTTTCATTCTTCCACGTAACGCCTTGCGATACGTGTTATACCGTAAACTCTGCGTCAGCATGAGAACGCGTTTTTCAAAAGTTCTCCCATCCTGAGGAGGGATGCGCAACTCGCCGATCGTACCGCGTAAAAGAAACGGAAATGGCAATGGACCCGTGCCAAGATATAGACATCGGCGAAAAGAACAGACATATATATATATATATAAAACGTCGAGAATGAACTTTCGAACATCGTTTTTCCTTCGTCTCGTTTTATTTCCTCCCGGTGTTTTTAACGATATTGCGCGCCAATGAACAACTCGTTTGCCTCGCGTCGACTACGAGGAAACGGTGAGAGAAAGAGAGAGAGAGAGAGAGAGAGAGAGAGAGAGAGAGAGAGAGAGAGAGAGCCCCGGGCTTGTTAAACGGCGAACAACGGCGCGCCAGTTAGGGGTGTTTTGTCGGTTAACGCGATCGAGAATAGAGCGAAGTTACGGTAGCGTTGAGTTGACGTATTCGGCGAGTTTCAGACGAATTGGAATTTGTCCATTTCTTCGCGAAGAAACGAGAGAAGCTTCCCGCGGAGCAATCATGTTACCAAGTCGCGATTAATCTTCATCATTGCGGTTATTCGGCGGATCAATCACGTCTTCGAATGGGAATAAAACGCAAATTATCATATTCGACGTTCCGTCTGCCATTGTTTCGTAATACCATGAAACTTTCGAGAATTTTAACCCCATTTCGAGAAAAGAGAGTTCGTCGAGGGCAGAGGGTTAATATTGTCGAAGTAGCCTTCAATATTCGCAAACTGGGTACACTTTGAATCAATTTCACACTGTTAATAATATCATTAAAATTCCTCCATATCGTAAATGATATTATCGACATTATTAATATTATAGTACAGATGAAGAATATTGCTAGGAATTTTATTTCAATATTTGTCCAACGAAATTGAAGAACGATTTCAACTGCAAACAGCAATTATTATCATCTATTGCAAATTACCTTGGTTTATAATCCGTTTAATCAAACGATAAACTAATAATCTATTTAATTAAACAGTTTAATCGAAGTGTCGCTGCGACGACATACAATTAGTTAACTAATAACCTTCTCTAATAACCAGCCTATTGAGCTGCGTCTTCGATATCGAGTTTCGCCGATTCCCTCCTTCTCTTTGTCTCTTTTTTTGTCAATCGTCAGCTGAAAGCTCGCGACTTCACTTGAAGATCTCCTCCACGGGAGAGGGAGAAGAAGACGGCGAGGAGATTTACAGTGTTTTGGGCGAAATGAAGCAAGAAAATCCGAACGTCGATATGAAGGGGGGGGGGGACAGAGGAGAGCCGACAAACGGAAAATCGATAATCGATTCACGATTTCAGAGGAAACAAAAGCTACGAGCCCATCAAAATAGACACCGCCGCAAAGACAGAGAGAGAAAGATGGATGATCTATGGATTCTAACGACGTTCTCATATCGTGTTTTGCATTGGCCACGGTTAAGAACCGAGGACGGAGCCTTCATTCGTGGTATAGCGTTTGAAATAATTTCGATCGTGCGTTCGAACAATGAAGATCGCGGTTTGTATTAAAATACAGGTGGAGGGTGAGAAACAAACTATTGTATCGTGGGATAAATATAAAAATTCGAGAGTCAAAGAAACATTGTAATTCAATATTATTCAATTTACATTTGACGGCAGAGTATCGAAATTGGGAAAATTACAAGCGAAATGTACACGCAGAAATGTATTGACTCGTGTCGAGTCAACGAACGAATGTCCCCAGATCATCAGAAATATTTTATTTTACGTCCCCTCTGAATACACGGAGGAGCAGAGCTACGAGGAAGAAAATCCTACGTAAGTAACTCTCGTTAATTAGATTTTAACAATTAACGAGAGGGGTTTCTCTTTGCGGCTCTGCCACGTATTTGAACAGGATGTAAAATGTTCCCCGGCTTGTCTTTACATACATAACAAAACAGCTTTCTTTCAAAATTCTCCATTCCATCGTACACTCCGAAATTTACGACCGTGTTTCTTCAGGTTCTCTAAACTTCGAGAATTAAAGAAATGATAAGAGAAAGCACGAAAGTAAAATACTTTAGGAAATCCCTCGCAAGGGAGTTGAAGTCAGTGAAACGCGTGGCTCGCGTTATTTCCGTTTGTTTTTAATTTTATTCGAGAAAGAGCAACAAAAGGGAACGTTTGCGCTTTTCTCTGCGTTCGAAGTTCCACGCCAACGGGCCCGGAAGTTCAAGACCAGGGAGATAAAAGTTCCACGGGGCTTCAAGTTCCGAAAGTTTCGCCGAACCTGTTCGAGAATCAGAAACGGCAATGTTTCACTGTCGCAGAATTTATATTCGTCTCGCGGATATATCCGCGCGAGCCAGAGAGGAGCATCCGGCGATCTACGCGCGTGGAAATCTACGGCGCGATGGCGCTTCCCTCGGAACTTGCATTTTATCGTAAATCCTATTGCACGTAGTTAGGAACGCTTAGAGAACCTTTTTCTCTTTCCTTCCCCCGTGTTGTTTTCTCTTTTTCTCTTCCTCGCGAGGATCTTCCCCACTTGGAACAGTGGTAAGCCAGAATTCCCGTGGGAATGGCAAATGGATCGTGCATACGCGATTTCGACTTGGGACGAGTGTGCGAGCCCTTTTGAATTTAACATGAGACCCGGCATCCACGATACAAAGAAACTCGTTTCCCTGGGAATTTCGTATTTTTACGATCGGCTGGATAACTCGCTCGACGTTTAGGGGAAACTTTTACACGTTAATTACCACGACTTGGAACAGCGAATAACGCCGAGTGCGAATTAATTTGACTTTTAATTTTTTCGTTCCCCTTTTCATTTTCATTTGCGTGGAAACTGAAGCTCGGAAATGATTCTGAACGATTTTAATTAATTTACTTGACAATTAATTAACTTTGTTAATTTGCTTGCAATTTCTCGATGTTTATTATACTGATTTATTTCACTCGAAATTTAACATCCTCAACATTTAGGGGAAATTTTTGCACATTAATTATTCTAACTTGAAACAGCAAATATAACATCGAGTATGAATTAATTTGACATTTAATTTTTCGTTTCTCTTTTCACTCGCGCACCGTGTGAAAACTGAAGTTCGAAAATGATTTTCAGCGAGTTTGATTGATTTACTTTAGTTACAATTAATTTGCTTTGAAAACAATGAATTAATTTCATTAATTCATTTGTAATTTCTCGATATTTGTTCTCGACTTATTCTACCCTAAATTTAACATAAGAATCCTCGAAATACCTCTGTATTTTTACAACTCAACATTTAGGGGAAATTTTTACACGTTAATTACTATAACTTGAAGCAGTAAACCTGCATCACGAATGAGATTTTAATCGACCAATCCAACCCTTTCCAATTTCTCTTTTCATTCGTATCGTTTCTTAAAATTAAAAGTTCGAAGATAATTTTAATTAACCTATTCGACGTTCTTGTAACTTTTCGATATTTACACTTGTTTATTCTTCCCTGGACAGTGATCGATAGAAAGAAACAATTCGTCAAATTTACGACTTTTCAATCAATTCGCGCAATAATCGCTCTACCAACAGAGTCTATCGAAGTTTCTCTACAAGATCAAGGTTTAGATTACGTTAGGCTAATATTTTACAAAGGCTTGCGACCGAAAGTGACAAGCGCAAATCCTTTACCGCGAAAGACGCGCGCAAAACTGCGCGTTTCCACCGGGGCAAAGGAATCCCATCTCTGACCCGCTTCCTTTCACCGCTTCGGTTCACAGGTTCCAACACCGTCGAATCGGCACACGCGACACCCCATAAATCCCCTTAACGCGCATAACGCACGCTCCATTTCCATTCTAATGGATCCTCTTCGCTAGCTTTCTTCTTCTTCTTTTTTTCCCCTCCCTCTCTTCTCCTCACCCTCTTCGACTCTCGAGAATCCTCTTCTGCCGCTGAATCCACGAGCGGCCCGCGGCTGCTGCTGCGTTTTCACGGATTCACCGTAGACGAGGCGAGGAGGGAGGGGGGGGCGATCCTCATCGATCTTCCGACAGAAAGACGAGGAATTTGATAAATGAAATTCAGCTCGACGCCATTCAGCTCGACGCGATAGGCAGGTGATATTATGCTTCGTACACGCGTGGAATGGCACACGAAGGTTGTTGTCCAACGCTGTTGTATCGTCCATGCGCAAGGAAGTTTCTCTCGCACCTCGAGGAAGCGGAGAAGCGCAGTTTATCGACTCTTTATCTGGGTGAATTTCTCAGCCGCTGGACGAGAGTTCTTGGAGCGCACTGAGCTCGTACGATCTTCATTTAATTTTTTATATTTCTCGAACGAAATTTGACATTTGACAGTGAGATAATTTCGATGTGATTTTCTGCTCCCCGTTCTTCGTTATTTCTCACTCTGACTCACGCTCTAGATGTGTTTAATCACAGTAATTGAATCAACGTGATTTTTCTTCAATTCAAAATTAATAATATTATATAATTAATTAATAACATGTATAATTAATAAATATTTCTGTAGTCGTTAATAATATTGTATAATTAATTAATAACATATATAATTAATAAATATTTCTGTAGTCAGAAAATTTGAAGACTTGAATCTGTTAGAATTAAAAGATTCTTTCATTTCCCCCCTCGCTGCATTTGCCACAAATTATTTTCAATGTTTCTTTTCACTCTTCAACGCCAGACAATCGATTCTGACGTTTATAAATCAACGTAACATCACTCTAAGATCTACGTCAGCTCCTCCCAGCGGTTTTAACGATGTATCCTCCGAGCTTGAGGCAGAAGTTTCGCGACTGTCTCGATGACACGCTCTGCGTCAAATAACGAAGTTCCAAGTTTCCTCATAGTACTTTTTAATACTCAATTGAAAAGGATCACAGAGAATTTCCCCCTTTCCTGTCACGGTATATTATAACTCTTAAATATCTTAAACAATTTCAACTTTGGAAGCGCGACGTTTCACGTCAATCTAATAATAGATATTTTCGAAAATTCATCGTATTCAATCAACATTTATGTCATCCATTGATTATTCATGCTGACGTGGATGAACGACGGCAAGAGATTAATTAAGCCAGGTAACATCAGGGATTGATGATTTTAAATCACATAAATCATATGTTTTTGAACGCGAATTTTCACGCGAATTAATCGTGCCTCGTTGCTCGACGAAATACTGATTCATCTATTCTTAAAATGATCGCGTCACGAAAATGCACAGGCAAAATTACGAAACTATAACCGTAACGATGATAAAATTTTTAATAATGAACTAACAACGAAATTTTCCATTCTGAAAATATGTACCGATAATATACGTTTAACAGTCTCGTCGGGATTTTATCATTTTAACTGTATAATAACACCGTCTATTTCAGTTCGCGATTATTCAAGATAAAACGGTGGGCTATATAATTAATCGCAAATGTTTGTACATTGATGTTTTCGTCAGTCTCGCAGCTTTGCAAATCCAAAAGGTTACATCGACCTGTAATCACCAAACAAGCATTGATTTATTTGCACAAGCGTCCTGTGTGTGTGTGTGTGTTTTCAATTTTTAAGCGAGAACCATTTTCACATACACGTACACATGTACTTTCGACAGTTTCGACATTTGTTTCCCGAAATACCGCGCATTTTTGCTGCAATTCTCCTATCCCTGTCATTGTTTCCCTTTAACCGACGCGTAAACACGATCCCCCAATAGCTGCAAATGGATTTCGTTCCATATATCTTCTATAAAATTGTGCGTACGGCCGAATCATGAGAGAGAGAGAGAGAGAGAGAAGACTTTGTCCGTGATAAAATATCTGTAAGAGAATACGCAGAGGTCGATGTTTTCGTTCTTTCACTGAACTTTAAATATTACAATTGGACGATGAAAATTCAAGAAGTAACACTTTCGCTTAACACTAAAACTACCGAGGACTAAAGTATAAAAATTGAGTGAAAGAAATTAGAATGCAAGGAATAGGAAAAGATTTATAATACACACAATGAACACGAACTTTTATTCATATATCTTACAACTCGAATTTTAAAAAAAAAAAATGTAACATTGTAAATCCGCAAAATTACTCTAAAAAAATTATAAATCGATCATTTTGACCGCTGTGGTTCTAGTGTTAATATTCAAAGTTCGACAAGTCGACGAGAACAAGTCGTACAGCGTGTTTGTTGCAAAGGGGAGGGCTCGATCTTCAAATCCACCGTGGACTCAAAATTTCTCAATGCTTTTACGTACAAGGACAATTTATAGCATCATCGAGGAGAGAAGTGTCTTCACTTTGCCACTTTAGCGCAAAAGCATCTTGGAAAATAAAATGAACGATGCACTTTGAAAACATTGGCATTGAAACGAGCCCGAGTTTATCGTCGTGCAATTTCCTTTTGGCAAAATTATTACAACTTTAATGTTAATATCTACTATTGCAGTACAAGAACACTAGAAAGCCCCATACACGATCAACTATTGCTGAGAAGTTACAAAAAGAAGTGAAAATAAGAGCTTCTCGACAGGAATGAAGAAAACTGAAAAACAGGATTATTCAAATGCAAGTGAAAACACATTTCATATACATGTAATAAAATATTAGGATATTTCCAAGTTACTAGGAGTAACCAAGCGTGTGTAAAATAATAGAGTTAAGTAAAGTCGATCAATTTCAGTTCTTAATTCTTCGATTTTTTAATGGAATTCACTGCAGGTTTTTCGATCGATGGATCGAACGAACACTATCGCAAATTAGGCGAGTTGGTTGGTCAAGAACACAAAGAAATGTCGGAACGGAGGAGGAACAACCGCCGCGACATCAGATTTTCCACAAACGCGAGAGATGACGTGGTAACATATTCATGAAGTGTCACCGTATCAAATTGAAACCGTAATAAAGGAAACCGATATTGGTTTTCCACTGTCAAGCACGATCAATTTCCTGATCTATTTGTGGGATCAAGGTGAGCGCGTTAACGCGCTGATTGTCACGCGAAATTGTGTGTCCTCGGCCGTGGGAGGGAAAGTCACGGCCGATCCCAATCGTTTCCCTGTATATTTTATTCACGACGTTGGTAAATATGTTTTTATTTTAATTAACCTCGGGGACAAGGGACGAGCTTCGCACTCGCACGCGTGACCGATGCCGTAGTTAGATTTCACTCAACAACACACTTTCTTTTCTATCGTAATTTCAATTTTTTTTTTTTTTTTTGTTTTCTTTTAGTTTCAATGCACGATAATCAGCGAGAAAATGTATTACGTTACATCGTTCACGGATATTTTATTGACACACTTATTTTATAATTGTACAATTGTGCTGCTGAAAAGGATGGACGAGGAATCTCAGTGATGAAAGTCAGTTTCGAGCCAGCCTCCGACGCGTAATGCGAATTTTTGCGAGATTAACGTTCGAAAAGATTTGACAGCTTCGTTTAACGTAGTTCGAGATATATCGATGTACGTGTAATACGTAATGTTAATCAACGAAATGAATTTTAATCTCTCCCGAAGCAGTTACTCACGGGAAACGGTATTGCTTTTTAACCTTATTGCGTCTTTATTTTATATTTATTGTACTCATCGTTGTATTCGTGCGTTATTTAATGTTGAATATTTGTACCGCATTCATCGATGCATTTATTTAGTATTTTATTCATTTCGCTTGATGTTTACAATATTCAACGTTCAAAGGAGATTTGTAATATCGGAGGCACAGTGTAAAAATATGATTCCTCCAGGGAAATTATGATTTGAGCATTGTCAACCGTACCGGTATCAAAATCCCAGTTCATCGATTTGTCACTGCGTGCAGTTTGGCAAAGCTCGAAACAACTTTGAAAAATTCAGAGAAGAATCCAGAATTTCGCATAAAACAAAAATCTCTCGCGTATACTTTATTTTTCTTGCGCATTTGGTTCAAAAATTTAACAACGAAACACTGTTATACTGATGTTACACTGTAATATTTATTATTCAAACCCGCGGATCATAATAGAACGAGTTTAATGATTTAACCGCGTTTGTTGTTCCATACATTTGCCAGGTTTAAATAATAAATCTCGCAAATGAGTATTTGCGATAACCGCGAGGAATCGAGGATTTTGTTTATCGTTCGCGTTCTATTTATCGTTTGCTCTACCGTGATTAACGTGGCCAGGCACAAACGAAGAAACACGTGCGCGTTCGTACATTCTGGTTCGCCCGGATTAATTTTTATTTAACATTTAGCCAACAGGCGACGTCGGCTTTCCGGGTTGGGTTCCGTTTTCTTTTCTTTTCAAATTAAACGAGAGATATTTCTTACCCTTTGTTTAAATTTTATTTATGCAACAACACCAGGCAAGAAACGGACAGGCGAACGTCCTGTCTTTTTGCAACGTCGGATGCAGTTTGTAAAACTTTCGCACGACCGTTCGTTCCGATTTAAATTTATAAATATTCCGTGACTGTCTCGGACAAGCTGATCTCTCTCTCTCTCTCTCTCTCTCTCACTATCACTGAAAGTTTAATCGACATTCACATTCAAAAACTAGCTGGCACATACTTTTTGAAAAACGCCACAAACGTACTGCCGTACGTTTCTCCAATTTATACTTTATACTCCTCTTCTAGTCACATTCGATCCGTGTGTATTTAACATTTAAGCTAAAATATATGTCTGCAGCTTCGGCGAAGTGTTAGTAAAAAATTTTGTCTGTCTCTGTTGGTCGAATCAGTTGGCAAAAGTTGACGTGATTTTCTCCTTGAAAACACCATAAGTCTTTCTTGCTTGTTTAAATTAAAAGTGCAAGATTAATAAACGTTGATTGACGCGTAAACACAAGACGCTGGTTATAAGAATAAGAGAGAAAAGGAATTTCTCTAAATAATAAATTTAGTCGCTCTCAGCAGATTTATTCGTTCCTTTTTGCAATTATGAAATGTTGTCTTCTTCGTAACGAACGCGTATTATTTCAAATTGTACGTCGTTAACCACAACAGAATACCTTTGAATCCCTTTACCAGTTGCTTTTGGTCGTTTTCCACCGGTCGACAAAGTACAACTATGAAGCTAGGTACCATAATTACCTCCGCTGCTACCTGCGATTTTCCACCCCTTTCTTTTTCCTCGTGCTACTCGTTCCATTTCTCTTTTTCCCCTCCATTTCTTTTCAACACCCTTATTTTCCTTATTATTTTATCACTATCACACTATATTTATTATTATTTATTATTTTGTCCCTCCATTCTAGTGACTGAAAAAATGGACTCTGTACATTCTACTTTAATACAGTTTTATCAGATGAAACTATATTAAAGGGAATTATTATATAATTCTAAGTGAAATTTCTATATCAAATGACTATACTTAGTTATTACTTATTAAAAAGAGAGATAAAGGATATTTTAAGCGATAGTTATTGAAACACTGCCAAATTCCAAGAATTCTGAAAATTATCTTCATCCGTTTAATAAGAATTGAAAAGAGTATGTTCTATCTTCTGCGTACGGATCGATATATATGAATATTTTTCAACGAAATAATTTTTGTACATTTTCGTTCATTTTCCTTTTCTCGCTCTACATACGTTGTTCATTTTCTTCTGAATTTCTGCCATTTTTATCCACCATGAGGGCTGCGTGCGTCATCCACTTCCAGTGATAAAGGCCATACTGGTCATACCTTTCGCAGACAAGTCTGCTCCCCAAGAGGTCTTTACAAAACCCTGGATAGGACCAACTCGAGTACGTGGGATCGTCACTCCCCTGCGAGTCTGAAGATATACTGTTTGACAACACCATAACAAATTTCATTTTACTTGGCAGAATCCGATTGGTGCTAAGAAAACCACCGATTATTTTCTCATTTCACAGACAAATCCTGTCTATTCTATCTTTTGTCGATGATAAAATACTATCAATCAAATATATAATATATATATAATAATATAAAATAATATATAATATATAATATAATAATAATATAAAATATATTATTGATAAAATAATATATAATATATAATATAATAGTAATATAAAATATATTATTGATAAAATAATATATAATATACAATATAATAACAATATAAAATATATTATTGATAAAATAATATATTATTAATAAAATATATATAATAAAAATATAATACATTTATATTATTGATAAAATATTATCAATCAAATATATAACAGTAAGATTACAAATTTATCGAATTTATATAAATAAATAAATATGAAATTATACGAAATTGCGTTAGGTTCGAGAACATCGAGACCCTCGCGTTAATGCAACAGGGATGACAAAGAGAACGTTTCGGTTTGAAATTTTTCGACGATCTTGCCCTGTTCTACTGCACGCGCTTTAAATCTAATACCTGTTACGCCGTCTTTATTGCTCTCCTGATTCACGGCACGCGTTTTACGCGGGAGCTGCTATTTCCAACGGGCGCAGAAAGAAAGCTCGCAGAAAGAAAAATAAATCCGCGTCGTTCCCCCTTTTCATCTTTTTTTTTTTTTTTTTCTCTCGTTTATTGGCTCGCGCGATCCTTTGCTGCAATATCCTCTTACCTGGCAATTTTGTGGCTTACGGCAAGATGATTGCTATCCGATTGAAGTAATCGAGCCACTTTCTCGCCAGTCTCCAGGTGAGATTAACTGTTGCTATTATTTGTCACCCCTAATTTTTTAGTAGACCGTGACTTTTCCCATGTTCAACGTCGTTTAAAAATTCGACAGCGTAGGTGGAACGAAATAATTATTTGAAAATTGCAACACCGAAGGAAAAATGGGACTCAATGAAAATATTTATTAACGACAAATCTCCTAATAGATTTCTATTTGTTATTGAAAAGTAGATATCATTTTTCTCGCGCTCTCGCAGAAGAAAGAAAATTTACATATAAATTAGTATAATTGTTATTGTATTCTCGTACATTGTTAATTGCACCGATTTTTGCTATAGTGTATAAAAATATAAACTAATGGTCGTGAAGTTGAGACGAAATTAATAATTAAGCTTCTAATCGAGAGGATTCGTTGGCTAAATTTTTGTTCACGCTGTAGCTTAAACTTGAAACGTGTAACCCGCGAGCTAAGCAAATCTGTGCCAAGTGTATTGTGTTTAGCGAATCGCGAGCCAAGCAAATATTTGTTGGTTGCAGTGTGTCTTAGTCGCGGTATTCCTTCGAGTTCAAATCAATACGCAAACCACGTGCGAGTTCATCAAGATTCGAAGAAGTTGCGAACTTGGTCGAAAGCTGTATGCATGTTTCTTTACTATTATTATCAAGGGGTTTATCCTACCTATCGTTCTTTTAATCTCGTAGTTCTATGTGTAGTTCTAAAGAACAATAATTCCAAGTTGTGATTAATCAGGCAAGGAAAATTATGAAAGTTCGTTCATTATGAATCTCTGACGGTTGAAATATAGGGTGAATCTACCATTTCTTTCTCTTTGATTGTTTTCCACTGTGTATTAAATCGCCAGCTGCACGAACAAAGTGGAAATTCTGTTGTTATCGCATAACTATTATACACAACGAGAAACAAGAGTATTCTTGCAGAGGTAAAAAGTTCAGCTGATTTATCGTGGAAGTAAAAAGAGAAATATTTTCAACTAAAAACTTAAAAATTAAGTTTAAAAAGAGGAAAGTATTACAAGAGAAATATTACAAAAATGAAAGAAATATTATTAAAAGGGATTGCGAAAATACAAAACCAGATTTCACTGACCCTAACTGACAATAGTTCAACTACATTACGTCAAAAATCGAAATCCACGAAATGTTCATTACAATCATGGATATTAATAGCACAGTACGAATAATGAGCAATACAACGACGAATAAATGAACTTTATCTCATTACGAGTTGAAAAGTAATTTAATTAATATTTATTTCAATGCCTGTGTATTAGAGTGTCCATGTGCAATGTACAGTTATATATTAAAAAATACAGAAAATATTTCTCTTCTCAGTTTTACTTTCCAATTGTACAAATACTTTTGTCTTTCATCGCATGTAATTATCTAATACTCCGTTAACTTACGCGAATTGACGAAGACGAAAAATGTGAACATACTAGAAGTGCGCGAGAACCCGAAATATTGGGTCGAGTCGGGAACACGAAATTTCTTCAGGATCGGGACGGGTACCCGAAAATTTCGAGATTCTCGAAAGAATTGGAATTTGGGAAAGGATTGGGAACATGCTTAAATTCGTCAAAGCCTTCAACTATATCGAAAGCTCGCATATCTAGAACCATCATTCGAGCAATTCCTACTGTTATATCTTTTGGTTTAACAATCTTTCGCGTATCATTTTGTACATGCGACAAATTTTATATCGAGTTTCTTTTCTAGTACATATACTAATGTTTGAATGCATATGCTTCAAATGGCGTAATAGTAACCAGTAGTATTTGCATACCTAGTTTTAAATTCATGGTGACGATGCGTGCATTCCGCCTTTGTATCATCTTTTTCCCGAAAATGTTCCCAAACAGAGCTTCTCTTCACCTTCTTCCCTTGCACGATATCTTCTGCACTACTTCCTGCTACCACAACTTTACTCTCACTATCAATCGACATTGATTTTAAAAATTTCTAGTCTTTATTAAATTCACACAGATTTTGAAATACACGTCTGAACTTCCCGAGTTTCTCAGCGATACTGCTCAACAGCGTACATAATGTCCAAGTACTAAGCACGCAGTCACACGTTCGTTTACATCGGGTCACACGATTCTTAGAATCTGTGTTTCCAATAATTTCACTGGCAGAAGAAATTGAACTGTGTATTTACATATTTTGTAGGCTGCTACACAGCATTGTAGAGTGGTTCGAGAAACGGTAGCCGGGTTCTCGAAATTTTCGGGAATCTCGACTTTCTTGGGAAACTCGATTCTTTCGGGAATCTCGAAATTTCGAGTCCCGATATTTTTGGGTTCTGGCACACCCTTAGAAAATATCCGCAACGAGTCTGCGGTCTTTTTTATGAGAGATGAAACGTTCATATATTCGTATTGTTCGCTCGCGTCTGTCGATTCACCGAACGTACAAAGGAAAAGGAGCATCGGTTATTTCCACTGGAATTCCATAATGTTTAATATCGACGTTCCTCCTGTCTCACGGTGTATAATCGCGTAATGCAGTGTCTATGGATGTAAGCGATGTGCAGAAAGATTTACTGGAAACGTTTTACAGTCAGTTGCGAAAGTGTACTTACGTACCTCCGTGAATTTTAAATGTTTAAAGAGAAACAGGGATCTCGAGACACTTTAGAGATGGTCCAGCCTTTTTATTGGATGAGTTTGCACAGATGTTTCTTACGTTTGTTCGTTAGAAAAGATAAATAAAATAGCAATGAAAAATCTGATAAAAGAAATCTACTGTACATTTGTGTATCGTGGGCACATTGAAGTATATATTCCTGTCGGAATATGTCAAATTATAATTCTTAGTAGAATTACATTTGTAATATTTCTTTCAACATATTTTAGAATTTTATGGTAGCTGCAAAACTGATCTATAAAATCGTTCGTAATCTTTCTCTTCTATTTCAAATCTATGACATTTGGCAGATTTATATACAAAGATTTATATATCGAATTACGATAGTCAAGAAACTTTTTCCATCGTCAATAATGGTTATTCGTGTCACAATCAAAATCATTGAAACTAACGTGCACATCGTTCTCTTAATTTGAGTTACAACTTGTGTTTAACCGCAATTATCTCGTCACATTTACCGATACAAGCAAAAAGCAGCTACGTTTAGAAATTATTATCAACCAAGAACGACGTCTATTCGTTTTTCCAAAAACGAAAATGTCGAAAACTGAGAACGATTCTATTTCAATAATCATTCGGAACATTCTCAACACCGCAGAATAATTCGACAAATATTTCCAATAGAAAGTAAAAAGTCAATTCACAGAGAATCCAGAAATTTTTACAGGCCACTCGGGTACTGGTGACAGTGATCCTTTCCAATTCGACGAATGGGAAAGATTCGCTTTCAACGACTGCGCCGACTGAGTCGTGGCAGAGTCTCTCGGATATTAAGTGATCCAACTATCACGCGATATACAATGCAGCATGGAGGATGCAAGGAGAAGCTATAATATGAATTGTTCTCGCGAGAGAGAGAGAGAGAGATGCAATTCTACAAAGCTTTGCACCCCCGTTTCCGGCGCAACTGCTAACTCGTATCGCGCCGGGACACTTTTCCCTTTGTCCCTGTGTTCGCCGATATCGAGTATCTTCGGAGCACGAGCTCCGTATCTCCATCGGCACGCCGTTACTTCTGCACATTTTCTAGGTTATGCTTGTTCATATTCGAGTGGCCATTTTATTTCTCTGTGCGTCCGTTTTCGTTTGTCTTCCATTTACGTTTCAACGCGTCTGTCGTCGATGCTTCAAGCGAACCAATTTATTATTTTATTTAATTCAATTCATTTATTTGTTGGATTCATTGTCCAACTAAAATATTTGTTATATTATTCATACCGTTGCCGCGGAGTTCGAAGTATTTCTTGTATTTTATATAAGTTTTTTAAGTGTGAATATATATATATATATATACTTTTTAAGCATAAATATAAGTTTTAATATTGTTTTTGCAAAATAAGCTTCTTCGCTTGCACTGTTCTGAGAAAATAAAGAATGCATAAAAGATCACATTATGAATAAAGTATTCATTTAGTTCGAGAATTCATTTTTTTTTTTTTTTTTTTAATTTTATTGTCGCATCGACAGCGAGGTCATTAGCGACGACGGCACCATTAGATGTGTGAGTAGTAGTTTGTGCTTTTTAGATATAATAATACTCTTTGTATGTCGTTTTGAGAAGTAAGGTTTATGTTTGCGTTGATTTCATATTTCTGTCTTTGGGTTTCTGTGGTGTGGCATTCGTGCAGTATGGGTGTTATTGTTAATGGATGGTTATTGCAATGAGTGCAGGTGGGTGATGTAGTTTTTTTGATTTTGTGTTCATGTGTTAGCTTGGTATGACCGGTTCTTAGGCGTGTGGTAATTATTCCTCCTTCATTGTCTTTCTTCTTTTTCTTAATTACGTTAACTGCTGGCAACTTTTTTTTTATGATACTTGATTAACTCTCAGACGATGGATGACGATCATATTTATTAACGTATTAATATCGTATTAGTCATTATTTATATATATTATAATTACTGTATATAATTATGGCAATTAATACAGTACATTGTATAATCAATATGATATATAATATTGTAATTGTATTAATTAATTATACGAAAACTATATTACAGGGTGTCCAAAATGTATCGAATCTAACAAACCGAAAGCTAAAAATTATTCCAACGATTCGACCATTTTACTAAACGCGTCGTGACTAATTGCGCCGAAAAGAAATGCACGCGAAACTTGCAAATGAAATGCAAACAAAATTTCAGTCAGACGATCGCAATTCAGGATAAAACGAACGGCAATTTACTCGTTTCAAGCGGAAATTTTCCCACGAGTTCTCTCGCCTTGTACATTCGTTCTTTGTCTTGCTTCTCTATCCCACAGAGGTGGAGGAAACAATAACGAGGTTAGGTTAAGCCAGACAGAAGGAGGCAAAGTCGACCTAGGTTCGATAACAGAAATATCACAAGAATGGCGATCCTACTTGCAGAACTTTTATCATTTCTCATCTTCGTTTCTTCGTACTGATTGTTATAAGTGCTTTATTGGCACTCCACTCTTTCTTTTCTTTTTCTTTTTTTTTTTTTTTCTTTCGCTTGACTTATATCCTGGAACTTTTTCAGCATCGTACGTTCTCAAGATTACATTCTGCCACATTTTATCTTCGTATTGCAAGAGACGTTTCGCTCTCTTTTTTTCTTAATTTTAATAACGTTATTTAAAAGTGCTTGAACACTTTGGTTTTGATTAAACCATACGTACGAATTAACCTTTGAATGATGGTGAGTATAGAAGGAGAATTACTGCACAATTGTAAAATAAATATGTAATATATTGACTTTACTATTTATATATTTATTTTACTGAATTACTGTACAATTATAAAATAAATATGTTACATATTTATTTTACTGAATTACTGTACAATTATAAAATAAATATGTTACATATTTATTTTACTGAATTACTGTACAATTATAAAATAAATATGTTACATATTTATTTTACTGAATTACTGTACAATTATAAAATAAATATGTTATATATTTACTTTACTATTTATATATTTATTTTACTGAATTACTGTACAATTATAAAATAAATATGTTATATATTTACTTTACTATTTATATATTTATTTTACTGAATTACTGTACAATTATAAAATAAATATGTTACATATTTATTTTACTGAATTACTGTACAATTAGAAAATAAATATGTTACATATTTATTTTACTGAATTACTGTACAATTATAAAATAAATATATGTTATATGTCTGCGAAACAGATTTCTATTCCCCGAAGCTCCTCATCTCGATAACGGAATCAAATCACCTCTTGGCCATGAATTTTTGAAAGATCACCACGTGATCTATCGAATACTTCAATTACGCGAAACGATCGGTTTTAATTCACGAGTTAAACTGAAATTAAAAGCAAAGGCTTCCAAAAAATAATCGCGACTAATTCCATTTCATACAATTTCGTTGATTCCTCGATTCTCACAGCGACCGCAGCAAACAGGAGTATAAAATAATTGCTTGAAAACGAATTCCACTGTGGGTGGGGAGGGAGGTATCTGGAACATACCAGGGGCAATAATTCCGCCACTTTCTGCCGGCCCCTTTAACCTCTCGGCGCTTTCACGGCTTGACGGAGCCTTTCTCCGCGAGTTCGTTTCTTTTCCACATCATTCGTCACAATTCGCCATAGGATATTTCGCAGCTAAGTGTCAGGGAGGGACGATTATAGTCGTCGAAGCATCCCCCTCGAGTCGAGTGCTCGTTTCTTTGATCCTTAATTGAATTTTTCAGTTACCGATCTCTCTCTCTCTCTCTCTCGATTGTCGACTCGCTTCAACGCGATCACGATGATTTATCTTCGCCCGGACGGAAACGTCGTGTCAGAGAAGAGATCCATTTAGGACCATTGTCGAAACGACGAATCGAACAACGCGGCGTTGAAACGAAAGCCGCGAACCAACGTTCCGTCGTCTAATTTCCTTTCCGTTTGACAGGTGTGCGCGTGGTCGCGCAGATAGATCACATACTTAATTGCCATACGATTGCGATTAACAGTGCTCGCGATGAAAATTGAAATTTAATATGAATTACAGAAAGTAATATTCGCGTTTGAAAGTTCTGATAAGATTGACATCTATTCGAACTGGAACGGAATTAGGTAAAATTCATATACACAGTGCATCGTAATTAACTAACAATATTTGTAATGAAAATTTGAATATTAGAAATTATAGAAAGTAAAATTAGAATATTAGAAATTGTAGAAAGTAAAATCAGAATATCAGAAATTATAGAAAGTAAAATCAGAATATCAGAAATTATAGAAAGTAAAATTAGAATATAAGAAATTACAGAAAGTAAAATTAGAATATCAGAAATTATAGAAAGTAAAATTAGAATATCAGAAATTATAGAAAGTAAAATTGGAATATCAGAAATTATAGAAAGTAAAATTGGAATATCAGAAATTATAGAAAGTAAAATTGGAATATCAGAAATTATAGAAAATAAAATTGGAATATCAGAAATTATAGAAAGTAAAATTGGAATATCAGAAATTATAGAAAGTAAAATTAGAATATTAGAAATTATAGAAAGTAAAATTAGAAAATTGGAAATTACAGAAAGTAATTTGAAACAAGACGAATACGATAAATTTTCGATCGATATAATTATTTCAAATTTGTTGTCTCATTTTCATTTTCTACCCTTCCATTTGTTGCATTAACAGAGTAGCACAATCACGAAGAGAAAATGCAAAAATAAGTCTCTCTCGGAAGATGGTAAAAGTATTTTTGTCACTTCGCCCAGGGCTCTCCTTTCCGAGAAAAGTGTGGTTGAAAATTTTTGCATTTCAGATTCAGTCAGGAATGAATAATCAACATTCGACGAGTCAAAAGTAGAATCATAGATACCCTTGCAAATTTTTTACGATCAAATTAATTAAAAATAAACGAAGAACCCGAAGTCTATCAGCTTTTAAATTTAAATTTAAAAAACGAGACCCACGAATGCAATTTATCGCCATCAATGTATTTTAATATTTTCTACGAAATTAGCAACTTTCGTTTGGCTGAGAATTATTGCGATTTCTCGAGGGAGAAAGAAGACCATTCCAATATTCTGTTTCTTTGTTTTCTCCACTTTTCTCTCTCTCTCTTTTTCTCTCTATTAAATTTACGATTTACATTTCGAGGTAATTCCGGCAACTATCGTTGTCGTTCGATTTGTATATCAGCTAACAGTATGGAAAACGAGTTCGAAAAAGAAGTTCAATGGAGAGGAGGCTATTCCTCTTGAATGCAACGATCCCTCAGATGAGCTTCTTTGGAAATTCTAGAAGCATTGTTGCATGTACGTACTACCTCCGGAGGTTGGATTACGACCTCAGTTAGTGGGGTGGCATCCAGTGGTGCTGTCGGTATTGCTGTCACCTCGAGGTGACAGTAGATTGGCAGATAATGCAGAGGTGTGCCACACATACGATGCAAGATCTATTACTCAAATAACGCGAAGTCACAGAATACAGAGATCAAAGAGAGTAAATTGTTGAAAAAGGAAACGCGGAAATAAAAAGAGCGTAGAAAGGAACATGCGTTACAAGTAAAAATATTAGAAAATATTGAAAAAAGAGAATGAGAGAGAGAAAGGGGGGGGGGGAAAGGATTAGCGAAGAGTGAAATGTTAAAAACATTTTAGCGTCGATTAAAGTAGTTTAAAAATAAAGTACGAGAATGTAAGCGCGCCGAGTGTTTTACAGCAGTGTAAATATTTTACGCGGCTGTTTTAAAAGCCGCGTAATGAAATTTCCTCTTCGCAAGAAACCATTTGAATGCCGGTGCCCTGTTTATCGACTTGAAAACGACGCTTACAATAAATTCCCCCCCCCCCGGCCTCGTTCCCATAAATTCCACGGCCAACAGCCTCGTTCCACAATCGAATCGCGAATTAATTTCCAAAATCGTGTGTGCTTCGCGCATTGTCCGCGATCTCTCTGATTACGCGTTATATCTCGAATTTTCCCCGAATTTGGTGGAAACGTTCCAAACGATTTCAAACTACGATCACCCCGACCGCTATAATTTTCAATGTCTTACAATGTTTTCAGTACAATTGAGAAATTCGAGCGCGGTTCAATGATATATTTAGTACAAAAGAACTGTTGAGTAACAATAATGAAATTAAATAATTACGAAACATTAATTACAGACAGTGTGTAAGTGTATGAGCGTGAAGTATACCTTCGAACCAACAGAACTTTGAAATTCTCAATTTTCAACGAGAATTATTGCAGAATGGATGAATCTGAACGCAGTTCGATAAATTTGATTAACTGTTAAATTATATTTATTTATAGTTAATGAAAGTTGTGACTGAACCTCATTCGGGCACTTTAGTTTTATTAAAAACACGGAAACATTGAAAATTACGAATGACCTTGAGCAGGAGTAAGAGCAGACTAGAAAAATGTCTTTTCGTTTGTTTCACCGATTGCTTCATCCTCGAACCTGATTCTTGCGAGAGAGAGTGAGAGTCAAAATCGTTGCCAAGTATAAAATTACAATATCGAGGAAGAAGAAATTTCAGAAAATCCAAAGACTAAGTAATTTTAGCGTCGTTCGCTTCCCTCGCGTTGAATTTTCTTCTTGGCGATCTTTGGATTCCTCGGAGAGTGAAAAGGGAACTAATTTGAAAGGGAAATTAGATTGTAAATTTCCTGGCTCTTCAATTAATTGCACGATCTTGCCGATCGATTCTTCTTACATGCGCGGAGAAAAACTTTCGCATGCTGGGGAAGATCATCTAGAATTCCCGGCGAATTTACTCGTTTGTTCGTGCATTCGTTGGACACAGTGGAAAAATACGCGGAAAATATTTTGGTCACGTATGTGTGCTTCAGTTCAATGCTAACGAAGTGAAAAGTTTCTTCGAAATTTTTTAAAACGAATTTTGTTCTGGAGTAATGTTTTAATTATGTGTCATTAACCAATTAGGTAGCATTAGTAAATAAATTCGTTAGAATTACATGTAAAATAGTACGACGTTACGATGAATTAATTTATGTTGATTAATATTTCTGTGGTATTGTCCTTTTCCTTTTTTCTTTAATTCCTGACACTTTCGTTTTCCTTCCATTTTTTTTTCTCTTCGCAACGAATTTCGTAATTTATAGGGAATATTGGAACATTCATCGTCGTTGATTATACTAGAAGACTGATTGATTTCTCTTTTCGAATTAATTGAGACGGACCATGGATTTTGTTGATCTTGAAAATATTAATATTATACCAATTATTTAATTAAGTATCAATCTCACATCGATATATCAACATAATATTAATATTTCGAATATGAACAAAACTGATCAATCGTCCAGAATAATTTAAACAAAAGTTCCATCGATCTAATAAAGTAAAATCCAGTATTTCTTTTTTATATAAATTCGTAACTTTATCACTGGTGTGAAAACGAATCACGAATTCCGCAAAAAAAAAAAAAAGAAACAAGAAAGAAAATATGTAAAAAATAAAAGTGTTACAGATGATTTATGCAGAATCGAACGTTATCGAACATAAAATATTTTGACAACACATTTATCATTGCGAACAACGGTGTACCAATTCCCACATTATACACACCACTTTTATCTGTGTTCTTTCGGATTTTTATTACCTCGTAACTCATCCAGTAACGCAGGTTGCATTCAAAAAGAAAAAAAAAAGGCCACAGAACTTTGTCACTTCTTTTTTTTCAATGAATATTTCACAAATCCCAATACGTACACACGTAGTCGATCTAACCACTGGTGCTAATATTTTTATACCCCAAAAAATCGTGAAAATTGACTAAATTTCAAATATATAAAGAAAAGTGAAGATATCAAACATTTTGTGAGCGTTTTGACATATTTATCGATCAAAGTTGTGTAAATTTCGAAAGAAAAGAAAAGAAAATGATATTCGTCTCTTGGGTTTATTTTCTAGAAAACTTTTACGGGAAAGAAATCTTTTCGATTGGCCGGTGCAAGAATTATAATAAATAATTGATAATAAAACACGAAAACGAGTCGAATTTTATTAAACAATAAACCAGAAAATTCGTCAAAATGATGGATTTCTCTTTTTACAATTGCCGAGCAGACGAGTCTGCGTTGACTTTTAATCGAATAATCAATAATTTAATTATCTAAGTTTATTTGACAATAATATTAAAATTATTTAATGTATAATTTTCATTTGATGCATGACTTTTCGACAGAAAGATGATTAACTGAAGTGTAATGATTCGCACGTAATATTATGTACGTAGACGTATTAGAAATTAATTGTTCCGGTATTAATATTATTTTCAACATTGAAACTCGTTAAAAAAATCTGCAATAATCTGCCAGACCTCTACGATCGTACGCGCGCACATCAAATTCAATTTTCCGAGAAATCCACGATCCCATTTTTTGATCCCAACGACCAAGGTGTAAACGCTTTTCTATATATCACGCGGGCTCATTCCGTATTCGATCTTCCATCGTTTTATTCGCTGTGAAATTCATGAAGTAAGAACGCGTTCCGGATGCAGTGTGTTCGAATTTGAATTTTGCAGCAGCCTCGCGGGTACGTGTTACTTGAATCATAAATAGGATACGCTCAAAGTTGGCCGAAATGGCTCGGGCTGCACGAATAGCGAAAGAACCGTTCTCCCGATCTATGGATCCCACTCGTTCGTTTTGTCCACTTCTCTTTCTCTTAATAAAATACCGGGTCGGAAACGTCTGGCTTCGAATGGAGGTCAATCTTGGATAGAGAGGCTTTAGGACGAAACGTGTAGGGAAGAAGCAAGCTTTCGCCATTTCTCACCCCCTGAGAAATATCCGATCCCGTTTAATTGTTGAGAAAACACTGGAAAAGTTTGAATTTCGAGCATCCTGTTTCGACCGGACGGTGAGAGGAAAATTTTATTTGTTGCTGATTTCAGAATTTTACGAAACTTCAATTTCCTATTTAATTTAATTTCTAATTTTCAGCTGCACGAATCTATCTATCTAGTTTCTAATTTTTTAACCGCCGGAGAGAATTTTTTTATTATAATTAGAAAAAGTTTTACTTGTTGCTGATTTCAGAATTTTAGGAAACTTCAATTTCCCATTTAATTTAATTTCTAATTTTCAGCTGATCTAGTTTCTAATTTCTTAACCGCCGGAGAGAATTTTTTTTATTATAATTATAAAAAAGTTTCATTTGTTGCTGATTTCAGTATTTTAGGAAACTTTTGCTCAGTTTTAGTGTCTAATTCAATTCAATTTAATCTAATTTAAAATTTTCAATATTAATCTGGTTTCTAATCTCAATTAATCCAGTTGGAGAGAATTTCTTTATTACAATTAGAAAAAGCTACAAATTGAAGAGGATCGAGATTTTTGCAATTTCTCGTCTAGAAATGTACGGTGTCTCGTTCAATTGCCAGAGTAATCTGAAGCAGTTCGCGTTTTGAGTATTAAAGAATAAAAATTTTATTTGCAGCTGATTGGAATTTTTTGAAAATTTTATTTTCATTTAGCATTGGGGATTTTTTCCACCGTTTTTTAAACTGTTATTACCAAATGAAGGAAAATTTGGGGTTTTATCGCTTCCCGGTTTGTAAAATATTGCGTCTCGTTTAATTGCGGAGAGTGGGAAGGGTGGGGGAGATATTCCGAACAGTCGAAATTTTGAGTGTTCTGTTCGATTGGGCAACGAAATGAAAATTTTACTCGTCGCTGATTGAAGTATTCAACAATTTCTATTTATTATTGGTTTCGGCTTCGACGAACATTTTATTGGCTATTGCCGCTGTGAATTAAAGAGGATTGCGTTTATCTTCTACTCGCAATAAATGAGCTTAATCTGAACAAATGAGTTCAATACATCTCGAGATAAAAAAGAAAGTTACAAGCGTGGCCGGTTTTCGTGTGGAGGAAGGTAAAAATTGTAGAATTTAAAAGTTTCGCGTGTTCTGAAAAAAATTCGAAGCCAATGAAGCAGATACTTGAACCTTTTACTGCGTCTCTGATATCGTATATTGGAAACGAATTAAAATATGTCCGATCCAGCGTGGACTGCATCGTAAGTAATGAATTTTTGAAAATAATCCCTTGATATCCGCACAAGAAAGGAAAAAGTACGACAGATTTAACGTGGAACGATATGCGAATGATACTAGTTCATTTATTTACAGCGTAATATATTTATTACACACCTATTTGTTTATTTACAGGTTAAATCCGCTTCGAAATATACCAAATACGTTTTCATATGGCATGTTTTAAATTTTCTGTTCGTTTAATTAGATTATTGACAATTTTCTCGGAAAATATTCACTAACTTGAACGAAATTCTGTCCAATTATAAACCATTAAAAAAGAAACATATTTTTATGACCTTTATCAAATATAAAGTACACTTATATTCAAAAAGAATATGAAAAATTATTAATATTACAATAAATGGTAATAAAATACATTAAATAATTGGATTTCTTGTATTAATTATTGAATTGATTAATATTACTTGTTTAATTTAAGTATATATCTTAATACGTTATATATATATATATATATATATATATATATATATTAATCTTCAATATACTCGATTAATTGATATATTATTATATTATCTGATATGTATTAATCAATTAAAAATATAACATGAATATATAATATTAATAGATTCTATGTAACAAATACGTAGTAAATATATTATTTTACCATTCTAAAAGAAAACCAAATCATACATAATAAAGTTTATTTCAAATTGTTCGCATAACAATAAAATTCACCGATAGTTGAACGAAAAGTTCCATTGCAGTTCCATTTAATTCACGCAATAAGAGAATTCTTGCGTCCCTAGGTGGTATTTAAGAACCACGACACTGCGGATGCCATTATGAAAGAGGCTCACGTACCGGAGGCGCTAATCCTTCGAAAATTATGAAATTAAAACGGTATCCACCGTCATCGTGTACCTTAATTTAAACGAAAGTTTGCGTTCCCGCGAAATTGCCGGTGAATTTAATTACTGCCGGGTTTTCAAAGGGGAGGTGCGCGATGTAATCGAGTCAGGATAGAAAACTGTGAATTAAATTAAAGAAAAAAAAAAAAACATTTCGCCAAATAATTTTTCAATCAACGTATTGTGTTTCGTTTCCATTTCTAATATGTCCTCGAACTTTAGCTATCATGTTCGATATTGTATTTATTTCATGTCGCACTTTCGTTTTATATTATTCACCTCGTATTATCTTATGTGAAATTTATTATTTAAGATTTGATTTTGAACTGTTCAATAATAATTTCGGACCCAGTCGAGTGAAATACTTTTAATTTTCTTGAAATGAATTGAAAGGGAATGCAAAAATATAGTCTATTAAATATATTATTTAATGATCATCTACACACACCATAGCAATATTATTATATTTATTTTGAAACAAAGGCAACATTATTTACAAAAAAAGCGATATTGTTATATTTATTTTGAAACAAGAGAAGTAAAATGATACTTTGCGCAATAAAGAGCCTGCAATATTAACAATAATTTAATTGCAATAATTGTAAAATTTAACTTTTGTGCAAAAGCATACGAAAACGAAACGTTAATCTCTTCTGCAACTGAATTGTTTGTCCCGAATGAGCAAAAATTATTTTCTGCCGGAGGTATTAACAATCTGCTGATTTACGTCCTCGGATTAAGTTTGACAGTGTCGTAAATTTTATAGGGCGAAGGGCGAAATTTATTGTCAAATTTAGCACAAAGTAGTAAAACCGTACGAAAGCGATCGCGATATTGTTCCTTTTATGGATCGCGACTTGTCGCGAGACTAGGGCATTCAACTTCGAAACTTTACACGTATATATATATATATATATATATATACACGCTATACGCTATTGTTGCAATAAGAGAACTGCACTAGATACGCGTCAAATTTTCACGATAGTTCGTACCAGCTCGCAAACAACGAAAACCTTTCCAGCTACTTCTCGTTACGGGTTAAACTTCTGTCAGGAACTGACTGCTCCTCGAAATTGATATATCTGTAGGCTGCTGATACAAATTAATAAATATAGATACGAATAGAGTAAAATGCACCATATTGTTAATAAATATAATACGTGCCATCAGATTTAATATTTATATTTATTACATATTTAATATTTATATCCACTGACTCGTGAAAGTATCTACATACATGTAAGTATATATAGAAGAATTTTCTATTATTTCTATTATATAATACATTTTGGATTATCACCAACGAGAGATTGGTATATAACTATTGTGACTGATGAAATTTGAAACTAATCTGAAAATATAGACGTTTGTAATATGTTTTCCAAGCTAGTATGAATAAACAATTATTATATGCACACAATTAGTGTTAAAAATGGTTTCATTAAATATTGAGCTGTACTGTTGCACTGTTTAAACATCTTTATGATTTTGGCGAAATATATACTTGTATTAAATATCTTCTAATTTCCATATGTGTATTATACTCTGAAATTTATTCTATATTTGATCAATATAATTATAATGTTATATTAGTATATATTATAATAGCTGAGTCTCATTACATGTCAAAATGTTTTATAGAATACACATAGTATATACATAAGAAATCCCTAAAAGTATACAAAATACTGACACGAATGTGGAAAGATTTTAAGAAACGTTCACTGCAAAATGTCTTGAATTTTAGTCCCCTTATCTCTCAGCCATAGCATCGCTACAATTTTCGTAGTGGAACAATTCTCGCGACGATAACTTATCAAGACAGGACCGAGTGGCAGCATCTCGCATCCGAATTGGTCATAGCAATTTCAAGGTAACGCATACGGATCTCTTGAACAAGACAAATGCCCTAATTTGTAACATGTGCAACACACGCCGACAGCAGTCTTACGTTTTTACCGCTCGAAATTCTCGACCGACTGACGGAAAGGAAGATCCAAAAGAAATGATACAGCACACTCGTTAGAAGTTAATTTAGCGCACGTGCACTCGATCAATCTTCAAACACGATTCGCTCGGGAACGAAGCAATTTTGTTTTGACTCACTTTTGTAACACGAATACTATTGTTACGTCGAATACTACTTTGACGATCATACGTTTCTATTCTGATCGATGTAGTTGAATTTCGTCAGCGAAGTGACAAGCTCGAGAAGTCAAGACAGATGCTAGAAGATCTTCAAAAAAACTGGAAACTTTTATCGTTAATGTTTCATTACTTTACTATTATATTTGTTCATTAATAATGACAAATGTTTCTTAAAGCGTTCATGCAGCAACAGATTATTTACTCATAAGAATTTTGTCATAAATATAGAAATCACACGTAAAAGTACCCGATAATACTGCAAATACCCTAGTATAATAATTAATATACATTAATACGTAATTGATATATAAGTATAATAATTAACAATATACAATCATCGACATGTAAATATAATCATTACCACTATTAATTACAATATAAGTTAAAGAAAAGCTGGGCTTGTATTTACCGGGGCAGCAAAGGGTTAATTAATTCTCATCTCTTACAAGAGAAAATATTTTCGACCTGCTTTTCCATTGTTAAATCGACCTCTGCCCTCTGGTACCAAAAGTTCACACAACCGGGCACGTTCAAGGCTCGTTTCACCACCGATCTCGCGCAACGCCCTGACAAAATTTCGCTCCTAAGACGAAGAAGTTCAATTTCTCGACGAGCCTGTGCAGCGTCGTCCATAATTGCGCGTGAACGATTCAGCCACTCTCGTGCTAACGAGCATCGATCATCCCCCTCGCGGTTCTCCTTCTGTCAGGTCGCTTTCTCGATATTTCATTTTCACGAATTTCCTCTCTCTCTCTCTTTTTTGTTTTCTTTTTTCCTTTTTTTCGATCGCGTGCACGCTCGTTGTCCATAGAGAGGAAAGCTTGGGCTCTGTCCCATCCGTTCGTCGCGCCCGCGGCATCTTTGTCCCTGATTTCATAGCAAGCTTTCAACGATCAAACCGTGATCGCCTCTTACGGTCTCTATCAAAACGACGCGACGTTCTAATTGCATTCGCGGTCACGGATTAAAGGAAACGAGCGTTATTTCGATTAATCTGCCTCGTAAATAAAAGAGCTCTCCGTAAGAGAAAGACCGGTGAGACGAGAATCTTCACACAGTAGATTTGTATTCTACCAGAATAAAGTACCATAAGTGCCATATCGGAACAGAAGGAACATGCGCTGACACAATACTGACACAATGTTGCAAAGTTGACGTAAAAAAAATATAAAGATCGACGCAGAATGTTATTACCAATTTCTTTGAAAATCATTGATTGCGAAAAGATTCTGGATCCATCGATTAATCGAGAAAGTACAGGAGTGTTTCTTGATTAAAAGTTTCTACCCATTTATATTTTTTTTTTTCTTAATGAAACATCAAAATAAAAGAAGAAACTAATTTTATTAATTTTAAATTAAATTCGAGTTCAAACGTGACAATTTTTCCATTGTGTCTTAAAAATTATCCCTTTCGAACGATGACCGCCAGAAAATAATTGAAAAAAATGTGTAACATTTTATTACGTATTTATTTCAGGGAAATGATTTTTGATCCATTCTGTGTAAGAGGGATGTCACTCGATCATTCAACGAAGATTAAGATTAGAACAAAATCTAACAATCGAACATTGAATGTGTAACCAATGCTTTTTAAACAATTCTGAATATATTATACAATAGAGCCAAAAAGTATAATATATAAAATAGAAATGCAAGCACTGTACCTCCAAAATTTTGGCCATAACGACGTTAGAAATTGATCGACTATACGTTACAACAATAAGAACACCATCTTACCAATATATAACAATTACCATAAATTCACTTTGCTATTATTGTCCACGATAATTTACTACAGCTACCGAAGTAACGACACAAGTGAGCTCGCTACTTAACTATAATCCAATTATTGCAAACTGAGACCGTAACGAAATCAATGCCAACTATCGAACGATAAATCTCAGCGCAACCACGGAATTATTTCCCCAATTACGAGGTTATAGCTTCTTTAAGTAAGACTGGCAGTTTCTTTTCTGCCAATTATTCGAGAACTTGATCGGTACCAACAGTTGATCAATAAACTTCAACTCAAGGCAATAACTTCATATTTTCGTTCGATGAATCCTGAGTTTGAGGAACTTTTCCCCTCTTTAAGTTAATCGGAAGAAGCTAGACGTCATCGTTCGATTACCGAATCCTTGCCATCGAGTTTCACCCCGATTTTCAATTAAACCAGAGTGAAAGTACAAAAGCACTTTCATGGCCAATTAGGATACCCTTGGAACATGTACTGCTGGAACGTCGAGTCGACAGATTTTTACGCTTCGTTAAATCTTTGTTGCTTGATAAATTTTCTGTGATTTATTGTATACATATTATGAATGAAACGACAATAAATATTGCTCTAATATAGTTTTCTTAATAATTCCAGAAACTCTCTTGCATTTCCCACGTTTTGACCTTAATTTGTCGTATTTGATAAAATATTAATATCTATAATGAAAAGATATATATATATAAATTTAAATTTAAATATATATATAAATATATATAAATTTAAATTTAAAATATTAATATTTTATATATATATATATATATTTAAATTTATCAGCAAATTAATTTCTCATATTTGCCCGAGCGAATTTGAAAGATGTGGGTTTCTACCCATCCAAGAAAAACATACGAAGCTTCTCTACAATACACATAAATTACTAATTTTCTAAAAAATTATTAACCTCCTAAAACAAATCATCAACTTTTCCCACAATTATCAACTGGTACAAAAATTTCCAATGGAACATTCGATACAGCAAACGATACAAACAAATGGAGTTATACTAGTGGAGTATACTATACAAATGGAGTAACATTAAATGTTAGAGTATACTTGTAATATTAATATATGTTAATCACTCAAAGTCACACCGTAAGCAACATTCAAAGTCACACCGTCACGCGTGAGAAAGTATGACCAAGCGAAAGAGAGCGCAGTCGAGAAGGGGTTGAAGTTTTATTCGGAGAGATCACCCTCACGATGGCGAACGCTCTTTCTTCGATAAACGGATCGCGCATTTATTTCGCCCCGTCTCTTTTTAGCTGGCTTGGGAAACTTGTTAAACGGTTTGACTTAAATTTAAACGAGCCGACTGCAACGATCCGGATTAATTAAACTGTGCAACATGCCCCGGTGAATTTCCATAATAACACGGAACGACACGGCAGAGTGCTGCAAGAAATTTCATTTCCTCTGCCTCTCTGCGGGATACACCCCTTCGGTTACGTTCGATTTTTCAATCTGTTCGCGATAATGCTCCGTACGTATAATAGGCATTTCCCTTTTTGTCGATAAAGGGGGTTAACCGTTTAGCGCTTCAAAAGGAAAAATACGGTGTCTTCTAATGTTCAGTTTCCTTTTTTTTTTTTTTTTTTTTTTTTGTTCGTGCAAACATCATGATGTAAAATGGAGTTATACGTTATAATTTAACAAATGATATATATTTATAATAATTACATTCGTGTTATGTTAAGAAAAATATATACCATTTATTAAACTGAATATATAAATACATGATTAAAGAGGAAAGTTTAAAATTGTAAAGTGGAATAAACATGATTATTATCACAATGAACGACAATCGTCGAAATTAATAACAATTCACGAATTTTAATCTCGTGCCTTTTGCCTTATCCTGTTAAGTATTGTATTTTAAACTTTCTTCCATCCGGCAAATTTATGTGAAAATTTCCAATTACGCAGGGTGACTGAGAAGAAAAGAGATCCGGACAATTATCGTTTGAAGTTATTGGACGTATTTTCTTAATTTTAAGATTCTGAATGATTATTAACCGCGAGTCTTCACGAACGAACAGTTGCACAACAGTGGCCAACTTCGCGGAAATCCCCCGATGATATCAGACGCTGAATTCCCCAGAAAGAAACTTCCCTGGACGTGGATTGAAAGAGCGAACGATTTCACCACCTACGTCTACGGAATAAATCGAAATTTCGTTTTCAGAACGGATATCTCAAGACGTGGTGAAACTTCCCCGAACGAACTGTTTAGTTGAAATCAAGCGAGCTGCTTTTAATATTTACACTTTCTCGTTTGCCTTTTCATTTTTAAGCAAACTGTAACTAATATATTTAAAATCGCTAAGATTTTGGACAAAAAGAATCAGCTGTTCAATTGGAAATAAGCCGGTTAAACGAATGACAAGAATTTTTATTTTAAAATTGGCTTACAATCCCGTTTTACGATATGAAGTAAAATTTTATGAGATGAGAGCTATATTTTTTTATTATTCATAGCCCTCAAAAACGTGTTATTTTTTAAACAATATCTATCGTAATGTCTAACTAATTAGATTGGCAAATTACACACCCTTGGAGAAGCAAAATGCCACCAATATTTTTAAATTTGTTAAAACGCAAACTGTTGAAAATCTTGATTTAAAAATAAATGGACCTGGGCCACTTTCAAAATAAACGGCTCGATTGTTTCATTACTGCACACTGTACATTTATTTCTGTCTTCAAACTTCCCCGCGAATGCACAGAAATCCACGCGGGGTCGGCTATTCAAAAATTATTAGACTTTTCTTCCTCGCCTTTCGACGAAATGGAATCATAAACCCAAGTTAAACAGTGCCATTTTTCGCTCGAGCGTGGTCCAGTTTGAACACCGCGCTTTGTACGCGGTTTACAAAGTTGGAAGAAAATTAATGTTTCGCGCACGTTCTGTTTGAAATCAGCGTCTGCTACGCGGATGTTGTGCACGTGTTTGTAAAAACGTGTTACACGCCACAGCGTGTTGTACTACGTGCACAACAGCGAACGTGGTAATTGCATTCCGATTGGCGTTTCATTGATTCGTGCATAGAGCTTGGCAAACGCGGCGAAGACTATCGCAGCAAGGTTTAACCATAGACGTGCCGAAACGCTGTAATTCAGTAATTTTCTTGCTCTGTTCCTCTGTTCTCAGCATTTTCGCGGTTAACGTTCTACGTTAGCGTTGTCATCAACTGATTTTGTAGCAAGTTGCAATCTGTGCTAAGTGTTTCCTATGTTGAAAGTGTCTATTGTGTATTTTTTTAATTTTTTTTTTTTTGTCAATTTGCCAAGCATGTTGTGTGTAGCTCTGTCCAAAAAAATATACATATATGATAAAAAGTATAATAAAATAAGATAATAAATATAATATGAAATATATATATATATATATAATAAAATAAAAAAATACATGTCCATTGTGTTATTTCATATATGTAATTTTGTATTTATATATGTAACGACATGTAATTATTTATATATATGTAATTTTATTAATTTTATATATATGTAATTTCTATGTATGTCAATTGTGTTATTTTATATATGTGGTTTTGACCTTAGGATATTCAATTTCTCCAAATTTCACTAAAATTTCGATCGAACGGCGGAAGGTTAAAATAAATTTCTCCTGGACACGGAATATAATTTTCTTGCAATAACGTAAGCGTGCTTAAATAAAATTGTCCAGTTCAATTCTATCTCTAACAATACACTAGAGTAAATTATACTTACATTTTTACTAACTTTACAATAAAATGAAAATAACAACACGATCTTGAACAACACGATCCTCGAATATTAACAAAAATTACTGTACTTTATGCATGAATGAAAAAATGCATTGCAGGAATCATATAGTTACAAGCATTAATTACACATATCATACATATACAGAATTATAAATTCTCAATAAATTATAGCTTCCCGTGTTCTGTGACGTCGATGCTGATATGCATTGCAATTACTAATAACAATACGTCGCAGTATGATTTTTCATTCATCATAGATAACGATCATAAAAAAAAAAAAAAAAAAAAAAAAAGAAAACGGAGTTCAAATGCATATAGCGCCGAGTAGTATTGTCGACCGTGCTTGATAACGCGATATTAAAAGATCTGGTTACGATCGAACGTCCATTTCCAACTTCCGGTAGCCATCGAAATGTTTTATCGACCAAACTGCACGCCAGTGAAACGAATAGCTGACACTTTTTACCTTACATCTCTTTTAGATCGATATGAAACGAAGCTGAATTTCTCCTTTATACCGGGTGGAGTGTTTTGAAATTTATACGAAATCGAGGACATCAAAAGACTCAAATTCTAGCATCTACCGTCTCTGTACGTACACGTGTGTGTGTGTGTGTGTGTACATATATATACTATATATACAACTTCGTTTTTAATTATTTCATCGTAAATTTTCGTTAAACCTCTCATTTTTCGTTGAAAATGAAGAATCGAATTTTATGAAGATCGTGAAATATTGTATATAGTATTTTTATATTATATTATTTTATTCTAGTTTTACGCAAAGGAATTCATTATTGTATTGAGAGAATTTTTGTAGAATGTCTCATTTCCTTACGTAAGCGTAAAATTAATTAACAATCGCGGGAAAATCGAATACACAGAAATTTCAATACAGAAAATACCGATTTTCAAAGTACTGGTTTAAATTTCTAACATCTACAAAGTTTCCTTGTGTTTCTGTGTTTCTAATTTACAAAGTTCCAGATAGAAGAATCTTTGTATCCTTAAAGTATTTTGAATTTTATTAACATCACACGACTACTACGATTATATTAGGAAAATTTAAAAAACCAATCTAAACATGTATGTATCAGAAATCACAAAGAAATTTTTTACCATGTTATATATAGTAAAAAATTTGTATACAACGATCGGTTATTTTATGCATGTAATAAGTATTAAAAATGACTCAACTTACAGCAAAATATTAAAGACTATTTTAATGGATGATTGACTGTTCAAATTTTTTCACAATATTTACAAGATGTACAATTCTTGTTAAATTTTCAGATTTGTTACAAAGTAGATCAATATAATGACATGACCACACTACGTTGTTAATAAAATATCAAAATGTTTCGTACAATACGCATAATATTCGATTGTGTTTATAAACGAATGCATTTCCGAATTATTTTAATATACTTTCATCTTTATGAAGGGACCCGTCAAAGCAGATAAACGACGATTGAAGCGAACGATATGAAAGTTGATCAATAATTACAGCGATTTGGCAAACGACGAGGAAAAATTGGCTATTCATACGGGCTGTTGAACCGGAACTCGAAGCTCGGAAATCTTTCGTTTGTCGGACAATTGCTCTGCCAATTAATCTATTCAATTCACTCCTGAAACCCTTTTTCTCTCTGATCCCGACGTCTCGATTCGCCCTTATTGCGTTCGCGGTTTAAATACTTTACGAAACATTCAATCTGTCCATTTGAATGTTTGGTATGCCAAAGGTCGAAATGAAATTGCGATGTAACATATTTTGACAGAAGGGATCGGATTTATTTTTCAATTAAATTCCGAGATGCACGAGTGCCTGCAGTGTTCTGCGAATAATATCTCGTTTCTCGTATTTTTAGATAATTATGTATATTATAATGATATATATTAAAATAATTTTCGATTTACCATTTTAAATGACTGTCACAATACTGTTTTACTGTATATATATATATATATATATATACATAACATTATTATTATTTATATCTATTTTATATATATATAATTTATATAATATATTATATTAAATATTATATAAATTATAATTATATATATATATATATTGTTCTAAATTCCATCTTAAATAAATTATACACTTGAAACATACAATGACAATTACGCAAATAAATTATACATGCTATACGTGCAAATAAATTTTATACATATAAATTTCTGAAGAATTCCAACTTTTTTCTTAAAGTTCGTCTAATTTCGTAAAATTTGGTCCTTCGCCACCGGTTCAATAAATCTCACGGTTACGTGTACCTATTCTATACTCCGTATTAAACTTTTAAAAATCGAGATTTACGGCACGAGAAACACCCAGAATATCGAATCTGTTCCGTAGTAGTTCCACGATATTAATTGCGCGACACCGCGTAAATCAAGTGGCTGTTAATAAATCTTCCTGTCTTCGTTTTTTCCTCCTTTTTATTTTTTTATTTTATTCGCGCGACCACAGAAACACACACACACACACACATATATATAGACGGGGCGGCATAATGAGTTTCAAGGGGCGACGTAAATTTCAGCCAGCCGCAACGGTGCTCATTTCCCGTCGCCGGAAGTTACTTCCATTTCTCGCCACGCTGGCGAGAATCGTAAAACAAGTATCTGGTTTTTATACACATCCTCGCGACCCTGTCAACCGAACTCTCGTCGATTCTCATTCGAGATAAACAAGTCCCCGCTTCTTGTTCCCATTTTATCAAAATTTCCCGATCTTCTGGGAGAGTATGAAAAATTTTCTCCCCGCTTAAAATTCACAGTCCCGTCCGTATTCTGACAATTTTTTTTTTTTTTATTATTTTCACCTTTCTTTCGGAAAACATATTGACAATAAAAAGGAAGCTTGAATATTTCTTGACAGACGCATCGAAACATTTGAGTAGTTGGATTTAATATGCTACTGCTTTTTAAACGAGCTTCTTCGATTACATTTTTTTAGATGTACTTTTAATCCTAATATCGTTCTATTTGTACGATTGTTGAACTCGGAATTTTCAATTTTATCGCCGTTTTTGGTCGAACGAAATTTAATTACAACTGTTAACTATTACGATTTTCTATGATATTTTATTATTTATAGCTACTGAGAGAGAAAGAGATAGAATTATCGTGCGTGACGAGCACTTATTATTTTATATCCATTTATTCAATGGTACAATTTGAGGGTTAATTGTAACCAAAGATTCTAACAATAATAATAAAATAATGTAATAATATAATAATATAATAAAATAATAAATAACAAGTGGAGAATTAAAATTCAATAAAACTTGCTCCTGTCAGAGAATTTTGTCTCTAAATACTAAATACAACCCACGTACCATCGTTAACTGAAGATAAAGAAACCGCTACTTTCTTATTAAACATTCCCTTATCTACTCAAAACAGAGAGAGAGAGAGAGAGAGTTAAAAAAACAACTGCCAATAAAATTCTAGCTAAACGATACAAATTCCCCAATAATCTTGCACAAACACGCGAGGAAATTCCTAACGATCACGTTCCACGCCCTCGAGCGACGAGATTTCCCTCGTCTTCCGCAACAAGCGTACTCTTCCTCTATCGGATATATCGCAAATAGTTGCACAACTAGCCACCAGGCTTTGACACGCGTTCCGTGTTAATTAATCAAATCTTTGGACGCGTCGTTGTTTTCGTCGCGAATGACTGAAAGCCGACTTGCCTCGACGACCGCGAGTGTCAAGAGTTCTCGTCGAAACCCAGAAAAATTAACGCGCGACAATTTCGACGGGCTATTAGTTTGATATGACATAGAGTGCTATTAGACTACGAGTCTCTGAGTTACAAATGTCTCTACGAGACTCTAAGCTGTAATTATCGATTGGACGGAGGGAAATGATCAGCTTGGTGGTTCGCGTACGACTAACAAGAGAACATAATGATCACATAATCACCAATTTTTGATGAAATTTGGTATAAACGTAGTTTTCGAAAAAAGTATTTGACCTGTATTCTTTTCTGTCGGCGATCGTCGACGTTGAAGGGAACTATCCTCAAAGTTGAGGATACGGAACGATGTATTTTGTCAAATATCTCGGAAATGATCGACGATAACGTTTTCGTGTAAATTGACGAAATTAGTGTTTTTTAAACAACAAATTTAATAATGTATGAGAAAAACTTTCCTGTTTAAACAGAACGTTAAAAAACCGTATTTTTTAGTAGTTTCTCCTAGTTTTTTCAAGTAAATAATAAATTTGAAAATTAATCAACTTAATAAATTTCCAAGTAAATGATAAATTTAAAAATTAACTCAATAAATTTTCTTGAATACTTGTTTGCGAAGACTGTACGTTCAAACGAAATAAAATAGACTCTTGACTTTTGCATTGTAACAAAAAAATTCATTATTTCCAAATCAATGTAAGAAATTATCGAAAGAGTGGTTCCTGACAATGATTGTAGCGACACAAACTTGAACATTAAATACCAACTGCCTTTTTTATTCTTTGGGTCACACTCTTGTACAAGTCTCTGTCGCAGTTTTCGCGGAATTTTGGGAAATAGTGGGATTTGGTCGCGCGTTGTGCGAGAAAAATTGCAGAAATTTCCACGCAGATATCGAACAGCATGGGAACGTTGAAATTTTCAATTAGCCAGCGAAACGACCGTAATTTTCTGGCTATTATCTTCTCCGTTCGCAAAACACGGATGCATTCGCTGGGACTTTCATTTCGTGCAAAATTTGTTTTTTCCTTTTTTGCGCAAATTTATTTTCTTAGAAACGGGGGAAAATTTCGGTCAAACACGAACGCTTGTTTCTGCTCGGAAAAAGGGCAAAATTTGCGGCGAACGGATTTCCTGGAAAATGTTGCCGAGTGTAGAGTAGATCTGACGTTCACGATGAAGTTTAATAACGTTTGCCTGCGAGAAAGGCGGAAAATTTGCGAAATAATGTCTTTTTTTTTCTCGAAACTGTGTTACCGAAATCAAACAGTCATATAAAAGTCACGATCCCTATTTTGTTTTCACTGATCGAAACTCGACTTGTAACAATCAAATGAAAAATAATGGCGCAAGTTTTAGAATTACAACAAAGTTGTAACTTGATGCAAGAAAGATATAACGTCGAAATTAAAAGGTTCGATATAAAGGTTGATTCGTTCGATTTTTAATTTTATAGAAAAAAAGAAAAAAAAAACAGAGAAGAAACGAGTTGAGAGTTTACAGGAGAGAGAGAGCAAAAATATTCCGCTCTCGCGGAAGATAAAATCACGCAGATGGAATTTTTTCACGCAAATCGAGATGTCCGGCACGAAAAATTCGTCGAATTTGATTGCTAGATAGATGTTTGTAGAGATGTTTTGCAAGTTCGTCGAGAATATGATTGGTTGACGCCCTCGGCTGTTGAAGAGCGATATCGCTCGTGATGGTGAAAACAGCTTTAGGCGTTTCATTACTATGACTCGTGTGTATCTACTCTTGAAACTATTCAGACAGTAAACTTTGGCCATTTAACTCGAAGAAGATTTCCGATATGTGTTATATTACGTCAAATATTTTCTACGAGTAGATATATATTGCGATGATTTATTTGTAGCATAGTACGTGGTATAATATATATTTGAAATTTAGTATAGTAATTTATGCCAAATCACTGATGTCTATCATATTCTTTAACAAAAATTAATAACGGAAATCAATGAAATAAAATTAATTTAATACCAAAATTCAATGAACCCCAAGTTTTTATTGTTCCCAATAATTCAATCACGCATATTTGTGTTTAGTTTTTCTACTGAAATTCACATCATTCGCGACAGAAATGAATAGTTAGATTAAGAATTTCAAAATTAAACAATTCAACTCTGAGCTTTTATTGTTCAACGATGTCAGTTAGAAGTTGGAAATATTTATGAAAGAAAATTTTTTCATCAGTCACAAAAGTGTACGTATAATGTACGAAATTGATGGAAATTATTTAGAAGAGTCAGAGAATAATAATAAACTTGCGTAAAATTCCGTTCGATTGGATAAAGAAACTGTAAACAAAATGAAAAATGCAATACACCAGAATATCTCTCCTGCTACCCAAACTAATAAGAAAAGGCTGAAGGTATAGCTAGTGAACTTCCATTATCGGAATGGCTCGGTTATCCGAGCTACGTCCTCCGATAAAAAAAAGAAAGCATGTGCTTAACATCGATATCAAACTTAATATAGACTGCGACTATATAGTGAAAACATAATTCTCGCAGGTTTTATTAAATTCCTATCAATTCACTGGTATCGAGTTTATCTGAATTTTCTTTCTTCTTCTTTTTTCAATACTAAGTACTTTAACGTTTATGAACGAAGATATCTGATTTCCAAATTTAATTGAAGAAAAATGGAATTTTAGTAAACTTCATACCCGCAATATGTATAATAAAACACGATTTTCATTCTCTGTTCAGATCTCCCATTCCGAAATTATGCAATCGTCCACGCGAACTACAATTCGCGATTGACAGTTACAATTTGCAATCGAGACGTTAAAACCATCAGAATGGAATCAAAACGACCCAATTCTTCGCTCTTTGGTGGAAAGTTTATGGTTTCACAGATTGATCGGCCTCAATGATATTTCACGAAACATTCCTCGCGCCGGTTTTGTATTTTTAGTCGACGAAACAAATACGCTCAAGTTGCAATAAATCACCGCGAGAGCAAGTGCAGCACGCGGCTGGAGATCTCACGATCGAAGAGAAATCGCAACGTTTCGCTGTGAAATGAAATCGAAAGAGGGGGAGGGGGAGGGGGGAAGCGTTTTTCCACACCCTCCAGCTGCAGCAGCCACAGAGCTTCGCGCTAAGCCCTTGAAACACACCCCTAAAACTTTCGCCTCCACTCGTTTATTCTCTCCAACTTCGATCCCACTACGCACTACGTCTGCCTTCAATAACGCTTTCATCCCCTGTGCAAACACGCTCGCAGCTGTCGCTCGCTCAGCCTCCCTTCTTCAACGCCTCTCGCGATCGACCAGCTTCCTCTTGCTCGAAAAAACGTTCGCTTCGCGACGACGTTTCGCCGCGAATTCATCCAGTCGATTCACCAAAACACCGGCATGGGGTTAATTCGAGCGAATCAATTTCCGATCCGGTCGATTAGTTTCGGCGCGGTGCATCGATCCTTGGCGAACGAGGTTCGACGCAGCGAGGTTTACGACAGCTGCGACAGCTTCATCAGAGGCTGATAAAGTTTGATTAACACGCCGTATCGCGTGAATTACGACACGCGTCTCGCGCGTAATGTCGCGATATTTCGAAGGGGATGGAGAACGCTTGGCGCTGTGTTTCTTCACTCCACCCCCCCCCCACCCCCCTCTCCCCGCGACTATTACGGCGAGAATAAATTTTTATTACAACTGGTTATTAATCGCCGGTCGTGTATCAATCTTGGAATTTTCTTTTTTGTTGGTCGTCGAATGAGCAATGGCTCGCGGAATTATTCGAACGGTTATGGTCGAAAGACACGAAGGACCGCGAAGTATGCGAAAATTTCAGAAAGTAAGAACTCGAAACTGTTTATTGGTAGATTAGTAATTGACAACGTGTTGAAACACGGTAAGATGATACGCTGCACGTTAATTATAATACTGTGTTATTTTGTTTACAATAGCGCGAGTCGATGTATTTTTCATAATGATCATCGCTTGACGTGATTTCTTATATCTGTCTATTCACTATCGGTCAATATGTCGTGTCACTTTCACACTGATCAAATCATATTCTTCTTTAATACCTGCGTAGGCTGGATCGATTCGAATGGTTCATCGAATATTATTAACAGGGTCGATTGTCCACGATCATTGAATTCCTATCATAAGCGATGGGCTAATCACCGGTGTGTGTACCGGTGGCTTATCGGAGTCGACGTGTCCAACGAAAAGTCAATATCGTTGCCGAAAATTCCTGTCGGAGTCAGAGACATGCATGTTCCAGTTGCCATCCCCCACCCACCCCCTCTTCACCCCCGATCGCAAAGTTGATAATTGATGGCCGTGATAATGAGAAGACCGGTCCGGTGATGCTTGTTAGCGTCAGATTTGGCTTCGATTTCCAGCATTGATTTATTGACGATATCGAATAACTGCTACCTGTGGGGCGCTAGCAATACACGCGGTGTAATACGCGGCATTGAGGATCTTGACTAACGACGACGTAACGTCGAAAATTCCTCGGGATTCGAGGTATAAAGAGGAGAACACGAGTTAACCAGATCAAGGGCTGACGTTCCGTTCCCCTATATTTTGGATCGATTCACGTTACGAGATTCGCGATATATTTGTGAAGATCACGACTTCACAATTAGTTTCACGATTCTACTTTAATTTTGTATATTACTGAGAAGTGTTACTGTTAGAAAGAAATTCATTTATCAAGGACTGACGTTGGGTTAGTTGCAACATTTCATTTGCTATTGTTAATCAATATATATATATATACTATAATTTTGTAATCAATATATATAATAAAATTCTATTTTTATATTACAACTATACTTTTTTTTGGCTATTTTTAAGTATTTATTGCACGTATATATTATAAAATTATATACTATAATTTTGTAATCAATATATATGTATATTATATATATTTAATATAATGTTTGTAATCAATATATATATATATATTATAAAATTCTATTTTTTGATATTACAACTATATCATTTCGCTATTTTTAAATACTTGTTGCATATTTTACGTAACTATTTTTTAATACTACGACCAAAAGAAATTAACTCATCAAGGATCAAAAAAGTTGTGTTAATTTCTTTTTTATTCGATATACTATAAAATTCTATTTTTCGATATCACCACTGTACTAGCTTTTCGCTATTTATTACATATTTTTCAGCTATGTATTTTTCAATATCACTATGAAAAGAAACGCTGGAAATTCGCTGAAACTGTAATTCGGTATTATCGAAGACAATAACAATTAATTTAGAATGATTCAATTTTGAAACTTTGAAACTCGTCTGTATAAATTAATACAAAAATTTTTATGTAAATATGTAAATGATATAATCACCTATGAGCCAAAAATATCATTCAACTGTAAGTTACTATTTAACAGTTGTTTAGAATTAAATCTTGAATTTTCAACTTATTTTAATGTTATCGGTAGATCATTTTTACTATTTATTGTAGCTTACTATTTATCATTTATGCTATTTATTGTACGATGAATTTCATTGATGTAACATAAACTTCCATCCAATACTACTGATAACTATTTCGTCGTTCTCCACTCAGACTGTCAAATTTCATGAAAATCTCGAGAAATTGAAAGCGTTTATGCCACGATAAATTATTGCTTAGGTTCTTAATAGCTTAAGAGAAACTTCGCCTCGAACATTTTCGCAAGACAAAGTTCTTCCAGAGAGACAAATTAATCTGACTCGCAGATGAATCAGTGAATGCTCGTTTGAATTTCACTATAACAGGTTGCAAGCTACTAGAAATTCTGATTCTCTTTCATCCTCTGCTTTTGTTCCGAGGAATATATACAGTTTTCCGTCTCTCTCTCTTTCTCTCTCTCTCTTTCTCTCTAAGAAAAATTTCCCTTAGAGAGAAACTGAACGAATTTAAATGAAACGCTCGTCTTATCCGGAAGAAGATAGATCTTTTGTTGGCGACTATAAAACTTTTCGAACGTGAATAACTACGGTTCTCCTGGAAGTCGGGCTTGAAAAATTGTCAACCGAACGAGGAAGTTATTGCGTCGCTCGTGGAAACAAAAGCGACAAATGTAGAATAAAATTTCTCAGTTGGAGGACCTCGTTTCGTTCGACAAAGAATCCGCGGAGTGTTAACAAGTGTTGTTATCTACGATAAACACTGAATATTGAAGAGATAGAAAGCGTTCCAATATTATTTATTAAGAGTGTTCGTCGCACAATCGATCGTGAAAGTGTTCAGACACAGAATTTCTAGTGTTCGAGAAATCGTCGATATTCAAACTGTTATACGATGACGTAGCTTTTCAAATATATCATTAATTTTATTTTGAGATGTTTGAGACAATATGTAAGAGTAAAGACACGTTTCTTCTCGAAGATACTGTACTATAAATTGTCATAGTATGTAAAAGAATTGAACAATTTTTCTTTATTTAATTATTAATAATGAATTTGAAGATTGAAGCCTACCGTGTAAAACTCAATTTATTGAACTTTGAAATATCAGGCGAAAACAAATATTATTCGATTGTGAATGTTACGATTTCTCGAATTTTCGTCGTTTAATTTAATTTAATTTTCAAAGTTCGACAATGTCGCGAAAGAATCATAAATCAAGTTACAGAGGGTCGTTACAAAGGGGAGGTTTCAATCTTCGAATCCAGTGGTGAAGAAAATTTTTCCACGTTGTTCCATACTATGACAGTTTAGAGAAGAAGAGCGTCCTCACTTTGTCATCTGCTGCACAACGTAAAAACGAATGAGACGAGCTTTATATTATTTCGAAATGGACGGAACGAACGATTTGATTTCATGAAAATGGACAACAGTTTCCAGCTTCGAAATGAGACCAAGTTGATCACTGTACGGTTACTGAAAATTATAACAGTTTAAATATCGAAGAAAGATGTTCATAGAAATTAAAGAAACAAAAAAACAGAATCACCTGAAGAAGAACATTCCCTCTTTCTCTCTTGAGATCATTACCGACGCGGCAATCAGCTGATGAAAAATAGGAAACTGTCGCGTGTTCGTGTGCAACGCAGTAGTAAAAATCACGGATAGTCAGGCAATCGTTCGTCTCTGTTCCCTGACAAATTATTTCTTCCGGCCAGTGAACCGTCAACGGGTCAACACAATGAACGTGACAGAAATTATTGGCCGCTGGCTTTCGCGGGGAATTTTCCGAAAAGCTCGTCGACCCCGTTAATTCCCACTCCCCCGCGTTGAAACTTGCCCTTTTCGCCCGGTTGATTTGATACACAAGGCCGAAGCACAAACACGTTCGGCCGGAAACTGGCCGAAGTGCCGGACGTTACACACAGGCCGAGTCACGCAATCGCGCGTGTATTTGGCGAAAGGCGATAAAAAGAGAAATAATAATTACCACGAAGCCGGGGGAAAAAGAGTCGAATTGCAATTTTTATTCTCGCTATTCGATTTTTTTTTCTGTTTATCATTTCCCTCTCCCCCCCCTCTGCGACTACTCGCCACTCCGTGTCTTTGAAAATGTTTGCGCTCGTTGAAAATGTAAATAGAATTTTTTCCCTCTTTTTCTTTTTTTTTTTTTTTTACTTTCGAGATAGAAACGCGCGCACTCGTTTCCCGCGTATATTGAATTATCCCCCTTCGATCTACGCGCTCGAACATTACGCATCGAAAATTGACGAGTTTTTTTTTTTTTTTTTTGCCTTTCTCGCGTGTACGAAGGTTTTTAATAGTTATCGAACTGCACCTAAAAATGTATGACACGTGTATTCCTTCTTTTTTTTTTTTTTTTTCGTTTTTCCGCACTTCGCGCGAAATTTGAAAAATTGAAAAGATATTCGCGACGAGGATTAACACACGAGTGACGAGTACAGTTGAAAATTGTATGACATTGATTTACGTGGATTAGTAACTTTTAGAGTAGACTCTCTCTCTTTCTCATCTATTTCTCAATTTAGTTAAATATCATTCAATTTTACAAAATGACGGATTATCTCGCGTCTTTCAAATTTCCTTCTGTTTTCTTCGACCGCGTGGAAACGATACTGTGATGTATAACATTGTGATTCCTAATCGATCTCAGCTGGAAACGCCAAAGATGAAAATTTATTGTGCCTTAACTTCGAACAAGTTCTTCACTACCTCAGGTAAAATTTCACGAAATTACTATCAAAAATCGCTTCTTGAGTTATTCAACTTTCAATCTTATCGTCTCAATACTTTTCTTTTCACGCACGAGGAGATGATTTAATCTGTATAAAAAGAAATGCACGTACGTCTTTTTTTTTAAAATAAAAAACGTACCGAGATGTCAATCACGATTTTAACGAAAAATATTTGACGTTCGTACTTTTTTCTCTTTTTATCGGTAATCGTCGTTACCGAAGGGGTGAAAACTACCCTCGAATCGTTCGTTCGTTCCTTTCAAATATTTTCTTCCAACTTCTATCGGAGAAAAAAAAGCTATGACCAGTTTCAGTCGCACGACTCACCCTCTCGCGTGTACGATAGACACGGGATCGTTGTTCCGTTCGAGAGTTTTGGCGATCGAAATATTTCCTTGGCGGACGAGACAGGTGTGTACAACAACGGACGACGCGGCGGGAAAGTTCTGGCAGAAGCAAACGGCCATAAAATTTCCGTTGTTGCGAGAAGGAAAAGGGAGAAACTCAACTTCTCGGCTTCTTCGTTTGCAGCCCGGCATTCGTCGAGTGACTTTCGAATTACAAAATAAGCGTCGTACGGCGACACCTTCGGAAATGTTTCGACTCGGTCAGAATTTTAAAAACAATTGTTGGGAATTTAGTTTAAAAGAAGAGAAAAACAGTTCTCAGCTTTTGTAGATGAAAAGAAAAAATGTTTAGAACATTTAGGATGGCACGTTCTCGTTCCTCTTCTTTCGCGCGCCTATTTTTCACTCGAAATTAATTATATTTCTCGAATTTACTGAGAAAAGTTTTTTTTTTTTTTTTTTTTTTAATCAAAAATCATAATCACATTTTTCTGTTTTTTTTTCGTCGCCTTCTCGAGGTTACTCTTTTCCATTTGAATTTTCATTACTTTTGTCTGTTCGTGACACGTCTAAATGGACGTGACAACGACTTCATTAACGAACGAGTCGAGAAAAATTAGCATTTTTGAAAAAAAAAAAAAACAATGTCGGTGTTACCATGCGCGTTTCGTGTCGTGTCAATGACGCATTCATCTGATGGAATTATTCATAAGATATTTGTTATTTAACAGCGCGGCGAATCGCCGAGCGAAATTATTCATCGCGAAACATTAGATTACCGTTAAATAATTTCGCGTATTATTTGTAGCGATAATACATGTAATTAATATTTAATTTGGCGAGTTGTTGGGTCGAAAATAGGAAATTCTGAAATTCTGTATTTACATATTCCCTATGCTCGGAAATCCTGTTAGAATTTTAAATTCTATTTCCGTCCTGGAAAGAATTTTGAATTCCAAAATTCTGAAATTTCCGTTCTTAAGGTACTGCAAAAGTTCCCAAGGTAATTACTAAACTTTTCAATTTTTCACTTCCGCGTCAATAGATGTGCATACGATATTATAATAAATTTATAATCGCTGATCCTTCGTGAACAGAGTGACGATTGAATTGTCAGCCGTTATTGTATTTTCCAATACGCACGTACCTCTGGAAATTTTTGTTTAATTCAAACAACAAATTACTGCAATTATTTTTCAAAAGATACCACACTGTTGTGAGAATGAAATTTAATTCTCCTCCTAGCCACGACGAACTTGATACGATTAATTATGTCTATAACTGTTCATAAATCTCCAGTTGTTTGGAATTCCAGGATCAAATCAAGTTACAAGAAAATGTCGTGAATCGAAGAATTTTTCTGACAATGATCGCTCGAAGCTGAAGGCGAACACTGTGAATTATTCCGTGTATAAGTATCGGCCAGAGAGTTTAGGGAGTATCGATCTGAACCTGAAGGTACAGGCGCCCAGTAACTTTCTCCACTAAGCTATTTTAAAGCTCTCCTTTAATTAGTTGTTGCGCAAAGCTTCAAATCTGAACTATTATGCAAATTGTTTCCCCTCCCCCATAGATGCTAACTTTGGGAACGAAATACTTTGGAGCAGAGAAGTAAGTCGCTTGTCAAAGACCTGCCGATAACGTCGGGCTGGGAGAAAATCCCGCGAACGCGCTGGCCAAAATGCGATACTGAGCCGAAAGAAAGAAGAAAGGCGAGATACGACGGATGGAGATTTTTACAAAATTCCAGACAGAGGATTCTCAATGGATTTTGGGAGGTTTAATCATTCGGAGCAATTTCCAAGCTTTGCAGATTCTAAAAAATTCAACCGATTCGGCGCTTTTCGAGATTTTCTACAATTTCGATGACTCTGAAGGTGTCGCGGAGGATTTTTAAAGATTTCGATAATATTTTATATAATATTTAGAATATTTTTATTATAATATTATATATTATATTATAATTTTATATTATAATATTATATAATATTTATAATATTTTTATTATAATATCACAATATTATCTTATATAATATCGATCAAATTTCGACAATATTGAAAGATTTATAGAAATTAAAGAATTTCGAAGGTTTCTGGAACAACACGAAGGATATCTCTCGTTTTCAGATTTAAAACAACGTGGATTCGCGCCGATTCATAAAAATGAAATGTTTTCGATCGCCCGATGCTTTCGCGGAGTGCCACGTATTTAACAGCGCTCCGTTGCAAAATATCGCGAAATATCGTGCACGCGTCTCGTCCTCGTTTGTTTTTCTAGAATCTGCAAATTTATTTCGAAACGGCGAGCAAAAAAACGAAAAAAAGAAAAAAAAGAAAAAAGGTTCTGTTCAAACGTGCAGGCTGTCAGTCTGGCTGAGGACATTTTCTGGACTGCAGGGATTTCGCTGCGCGCCTGTCGTTTCCCGCGTTTCGCGTTCATTTCGCAAAGCTCCGAATTTCTGTTTTCATCGCGGTGGAAATTGCAATTTCAAACTTGGACAACAGCTTTGGAAAAGAGCAGCTTGGAAACGAAATATAGACGATATATCGAACGAGCTGAATAAAACACACCGCGTAATATACATTGTCTTATTCAGAGTCAGATGTTATTGGTTAGATTTTCTTCTCCAGAAACGGAAACGATTCACTCGAGTCTGTTTCCAAAACGGGGGATAATTTCAAACTGTTTGCCTTTGTGTTTGTCTGCATCGAATGAAACGGACCAAAGTCAGCTTTCGAAATATATTTATGTCCAAGTTCGATTCGAGGAACGCATCGCGGTAAGAAAATTATCGGTGATATTTCAAAGGCAATCCGCGAAGTTTCACCACAGTCTCAAGCCGGCCTGCTCTCACAAAGGAAGAACGATAGGAAAAGTTTGCGGAAATTCACGAAATAGCTGCGATTTTGAAGCTCTATTGTTGTTTCATTGCTACGGGACAGAATTTCAAAGGAAACTGGCGCTTTTGGCGAATTTATATTCATTTATTATTTATTTGTATCACTTGTCATATTATTATTGAATATTTATAAATCGTGGAAGGTGCACTTTCGTTTATGTTTGAAGAAAACACGATAGAAGGCATAGCTTCCATTAACTTCAATGTCACTTCGTGGTAAAATTTAATAAATAAGTATTGTTTGAGTAAAATATTTCACGAATAATTTACATAAATAACACCACACTATTTCATTTCGATAACAGATAATCTCACGTTGGTTTATTTGAAAAGAAAAAAACTTATTTCGTTATTTAGCTATTACGATAGCTTTAATAATGGTTTGCTATGATAATTTTATTTTGCATTCTACATTTGCATCGCCAAATAATTTCTCAAACATTTTCGTATACCACCGTGTAAATTTTGCTTTTCGTTTTCAACGAATTAACTCGCACGATAAAAGAATATTTGCAAATGATTTACTTGACGTGTGTTTACTCACCCTTCTCGCATCGTTTTGAAAGTAAATACAATGAATTAGTACAGACGATCCATTATTTCATATTGTTGTTTCCTTCCTCATCTTTACTTCTTTTTCATTGCAAAAAACGATCGTTTCGTTATCCGAAAATTCATTAACAAAACATATTTATTTCGCTATTAATTCGCGCACAGGATTTGGTTGATCTTTCGATTTTCACACTGACTGAAAAGGAATTTCGTTAAAAACGAAACGAGCCGGAACATCCGTTCGGACAACAACAGTGGGGAAAAGAAACAAAAAGAGAAAAAAAAAAATGCACGAGCATTCTATACCTACAAAGTGATACGCGAGAAGATACGTATACTAGATTTTCATAAAGTAAGAACGAAAGAGAGAAAAACAGAATTGTAACGACTACGTGTTTATTAAAATATAATACGAAACTTGATACATTTCACGTTCCATCGACGACCGAATGTTCTTCATTTTGACGAAAATATAGTTTGTCAGTCGTCCGGCGGCTGTTGTCGACACCTTTCTCCGATAAAAACAAGAAACAGCTATTTTTTAATCACGATATGGCAAACCTCGTTGTCTTCTCTTTTAAACGAATTTTGGAAGAATTCCATCGTTTTGATAGCCAGGTTGCTTTTCATTCAAACAGAGAACGAGAAAGAGAGAGTCAGGAAATCAAATTGTAAACTTTCGAGAAATATTTTCGCACGGTGTTTTCGATATTTTTCGATATTTCAAGATGTGTCGTCAATTTTCACATACATACGTCAATAGCTTATCGCGCTACGAGAATGTACAAGTAGAATTGCACGTTGTAGATCAGACACTGTAGCTGATCTGGTTTTATTTTTTGATTATCTATATAATATATATTTATATCTATATGATATATTATCTATATTTTTATTAATTTTTGTAAATTGAGGAAAGTTAATATTCGGTCAGTATATTATAGTAGCGTCACTGAATTAATTATTTTCTAATGCGTTAAAATACCCATGACGACACTGTTCATTTAATTTTTAAGCATTTCGGCATAGAAAGCAATAAATGAAGTGAATGGCGAAAATTTAATATCGCGCGCGAGTAAATATTTGAAATACAGAAAATTGATACGTGATATACAGAGTGACTCTTAATATTCCGAAGCACGAAATGTAATATCATAATGCTCATATTGTAGCTCATATGGGTATCAAACACAAATTGCTTTCGTACGGTGCTTTTTATAAAGCGGCGAATTAAAAATTTGGAAGCTCAAAATCGCAAGAACGTTTGTACAATGACTAAATTTGTATTAATTCTGTATATTTCGTGTTTATGTATTCCACCTAAACTTAATATCATTTTCTTTTCTTTTCTTGCAATTTTAATAGACGAACAGAATCTATGTTTTCACTCAACCAATACAAAAAAAAAAAAAAAATACATAATATATTATAAAATATATTACAGTATACATATATCATGTATAAAACATATGTGCAAATGTACGTTAAAAAATAATCAACTCAATAAACACATATATCAAGAAACAATTAATTCAGTAGAATTAATGCAAACGAAACGTGTAAATCAACAATCTCCACTGATGTACAAACATCAATAAAACCCGACGTTTGCGTTCATAACGCAAAATCCATACAGTTTTCATTCTCTGCTGCGTTAATCCCGGCTCTAATCTAGCCCGTTTCGCGAATTCCCGCGGAAACCGCCGCCCAGGAGCCGGAGCACGCGCGTTTTAAACCGGAAAACAGAAGACAAAGGGCAGCGTGAATGAAAACAAGCCGCTGTTATCTTCGAAAGCATCGAGAGGACCGACCGGCTGTGTTCCCAGCAAGGCTGTTCGTCTCCCTGATAAACAAGGTGCAATTACACGGAGCCCGGTTTTGGTCTCTCGGCGTGCATCTCCGCTTATGGCTGTCGTCGATAAAAGTGAACGAGCCAGTTCGGCAAATAAACCAATTAAAAGTGGCGAACCATTTTGGCAACCACCGTGTACGCGAGATGTAACGATTGGATCACGGCCGTGTAATTGTCATTTGTTGGCCAATTTTCTATTCTCCGCGACAGTGATACTGTTAGCAGGAACAGAGTTGTCAATTTTGCCTGAAGAGTTTTGTTTCTAAGCGCAATGCAAAATCGGGAGATTTCAGCTCGACGAGAGTTCGAAAACACGTGCATTTGCGGCGACGGTGACGGGGAAACTGAAAATTTGCAATTTTCGTGTCGCGATGTGCACAGGAGGAACGGTTGTTACCTTTTATTTTTATTACTAATTAATTTTTATTAATTAAATTCTGTTGCTTTTGTTAAATAAAAAGTGATACTTTACTTGTTATTTCATTAAAGCAGGGTTCTACAAACCTGTACGTTGCTACAAATTATTATTATTTTATTTCTATTTTAATAATGTATGCGTGTAATACATACATATGTACAATATACAATATATAACATATGATATACTATAACATATGTAATACATATATATTTTATTTGTATTTTAATAATTATATTTTAATACTGTAATATCCTTCAATTCTTCCTCCAAACCAATCCTTTAAACAACAATAACAATGCTGCTATTATAATTACAATTACCCCTATTAATCGTAATTGTAATAATAATATCAACTATAACGTAGTAACAATAATTATTACTATAATTACTACAATATTGTTGCAAGAATTTGGCGTCTCGTTGTCGCGCGTGAGAAACGTGACGTGTCATGCGTTAAGCTCTTTCACAATGAGAAAAGAAAAAAAAAGGAACTTCCGCGCCAACAGCGCGGAGATATTCTCGACATCGCAGATATGACATTCCACGGCAGTTTGCGTGTTTGTACGCTGTAAAACGCGAAATTTCCAGCAATGAATCGCGTAACGTCACCGGCGTGAAAATCGCGACGATCCTGTACCGCTCGTCTGCAACAAGTTATACATTTCCAATAATGGGATCGCACGCTTGTGGGTAATATATCATTAGACGTATAAAAGCGTCGAATTGTTCGGCATTCGCCACCGTGTGAAATCGTAGCATATAGTCGCATAGCTTGTTTGTCCTGGACATAAATCCGAGAGCTTCAGACACATATCAAGCGCAACAGTGATTTAACGATTCCAGATTCCATTTTCTCGCGGGCTTTCTTTTGTACCGAAAGTTCCTTTGTCACTTCGACGTGTTTCAACAGAGTTCGTGGAACTTTCCCTATTATTTTTGATCATGCGACTCTGTCACTTTCCAATTGTGTAATTCTATTCTTATCTTCTTGCTCGAGTTTCTTTCAACGGTAGAGTAAAGTGTAATATTTGTTAGCAAAGAAATTGAAGCGTAAGGTACGAGATGAAGTTGACAACTCAACAAAGAACAACAAAGTCTGTTAATATGTATTGCTAAAAATCGCTCGATGTATCTAAAAATACATTGCTGTAAATGTATAAAATTTCCAGAGGAAATTATAAATTAGTCACTTTAATCACTTTGGTGACTCTAGTGTTAAGTGGGATGTTTAATTGAAGAATTCTTTCAAAACAAAGTCTCTAAATTTCTTTAATTGTTGGATCTTAAAAATTAGTGAAATTTTAGGAACTCGTTACTTTCTCTTTCAAACACGAATTTCCCAAATTTCCCCGCATGTTCAATTTCAAAAGAAACGTACGAGAAACCTAACATTCAAACACTGGACTTGCACGTATGAAAACCTAATATTCAAACATTAGATTTGCAGTAAATTTCAGCTTCTTTCCCAAAAAGCCACTCCAATTGTAATGTAATCTTTCTTCTCATGTATTTTCATCTTTGGCAGCACTTTCTTTTTTTCCCCTTCTGTTGCACACGTTTCCGTGCTCGAAATTTCAACGTACCCCCGAGTCGAGCAAAACGACATCGTTCCACTACATCGAGCTTCGCTATTAAAAGAGAAAACTCGGCGTTCGAGGTGGGGAGAGGCGCGCGGTTAGCACTTGGAGTTTATGATACATCGCGGGGAATACATATTGAGATTTTTCTTCGCGTTCGGGTGATTTACGACGCGGCGAAATGTGGCAGGTGGAAAGAGTACGTAGCCGTGTATCTAGGCGATGCTGTTTGAAAGTTTATGCATGTTTGATCATACGCTTGATCGATGGGGGAAAGTATCGCGGTTTCTTGTACGCCGTTCACCCTCGATGGGAACAAGGGCTGAACAACAGTTTGTCATAACGTTGTAAATACCTCGATTCCTCGGAATTTCGTGAAATTTTTAAATTTTCAAACGGATGACAGAAGAAATATTGCATAAGCGAATGCAAACTCTTATTAAAGGACTTAATTCCGATGGATTTTACAGAGAAAATAGCGACAGGGAAGCTATCAGGCGAATCTCTTTGCTGTTCTATTTGAAAAACTCCTTTGAATTTTTCTTAGATCCTTTTTCTTTTGTTTGTTGAAAATTTTAAAATCTAAGTGTGTGTGTGTGGGGGGGGGGAGGGACAGTTTAAATAAATCGTTGAAATTCGATGAGATTGTAAATGTGCTGTTCAAATTTCTAATTAAATTTCCTAAATTCTTTTTCTTCCTAAATTTCGTTTTTTTTTTTTCAAATTTCACTCTCAATAACAAATCACAACTTAAGACTGAGATTAACAATAATAAATTTCAATTCGATGATGAAAAATCGCAAACTAAAGTAACTTCTATTAGTAAGCAAAGTAATATTAATATTAAGTAAAGTAATAAATTATCACAATCGCAAATGGCAAAATGATACCGGCCTTAATTGAAGTTAAATTAAAAAACGAAAGAAAATACATTCGAATTGAAAGATGGCGATTTAAAGTGGTACATCGAGTTGGTACGCTACTCTAGGTAAAATAGGGTCTGTCTTGACGTGATATTAAAGAAATATATGCTTTATAACACACGACCTTATTGTGGCGAAATTTTCTCCATACCAACACTATTACAAGGAGAATTTCTCTTGACGTTAGCCAAGGGTTTTCTTCACGAAACCCTGTCGTATTTCACATGGCCCGAGGGAAACATATCGGTCCGTTTCGATCTGTCACATCCACTCGACATTTTCTTCACCGGACTGCATTCACATCTTTGTTTGACACATTTCACGCGCTGTGTAAATCATCGGTCGCGAAAATCTCTCCTTATTACATTAAAAAGCAATATCCGTTTCTGAGAAGAAAGAAAAAGAATCTCTCATTCGATCAGAAGTAATATTTCATACCGTGAGAGAAGATTTCTGCGTCAAGAACAGTTGTTATGCTGAATTTTATTGCGTAATATATTATGGAAAAATATAGATTTTATTAGGGTTGTCCATAAGCAACCCTTTGCTTTCTTCAAATGTAATAAACATTGCCATCTAGTGACATGACCTACATTCTAGTCAAATATATTGACATTTAGTGTGCTCATTATAAATTAATTTACAGACTAAAACTGTATTGACTCTTATAAAAATATTGTATAAATATTTTTAACGTTCTTAATTTTTTTTTGATACTTTAATAATTTATAATACCGTATAAAAGTAAATTTTATAATTAACTACAAAATAAAATTTTGTACAGTATCAAAAAACATTACCTATGGGTACTGCCAATACTTGGCAGTTAAAAAATAGTATTAATGTGAAACAGTTGAGGGAAGAGATGAGTGATGATATTTTATAAGAAACAAATAATAATTTAATTGTTACTGAAACTCGATGAAAATTAGTATTAATACATTTTAATAACAGACGACAAAAATTAAATGGAAAGCTAGTTTTCAATGTTCTTTCTCGAATCGGTTGAATTTCCAAATTGCTGCTTTCCCTGCAATAATATTTTATATTTTCCCGTGACTCATGATCTCACCGAAATTTCTAATCCCTGCGAAAATCGCAGATGAGTCACGCTGCTCGATTAATGTTAACCGCGTCCATTTGTATTAAATTTAGAAACTCGTGATATTGCGGCGTTATCACGGAATAACTGAGACGAACTGAAACCTAAATAGCATCTTCGAGCATTGTTACTCTGCGAAGTAACAACGAGATGCACTGTAATCTCGTTCCGCGCAACAATAGACATTCGGATGAACGGATCTTTCAATCACTGTTGATCGACAGATAAATACACCGCGCACGCGATTTAGACAAATCAATGTCGAACCACGTGAAACGATCGTTGTAGAAGCAAAGAGAACATAAAAGCGAAGGAACTTTCTTTCCCACAGTTTGACCAATTTTACTGACACTTTCAATTCGTGTCGTATGAATCACGATTTACTATATATTAAGAAAATGTTACATATTTACATCGGTGGTTTAATTGTTTCTTCATTCTCTGTGCTGCGCTAGATTTCGAGCTTTTAAAACGGCACGTGCGTTCAATGGTTGACTGCTCCATTCTAATTCGATCTTCAATTTTTTGAAACTTGACAGAACTACGGAATAAATGTAAAAAAAAAAAAAATGGAAGTGTAAATGGCTATTGGATTCTTCTTCTTATCACCACAATTTTAAATAAATAGAAGAGAAGAGATTGAAAACGTAACGTAAACAAATACATCTCGTTGTTTAAATTGAAGATCGATCGGTACAACATTTATACGCATACAACGTTGAAATTAAAAATAAAATATTCTACAATTACATTGTACACGTACAATTCTCACCTGAAAGAGAATCTACAAGTAAATCGCAGGGCAAGAGGGTAATTTCGAAATTCTTCAAAATTAAAAAAATATTATTATAAATATAAATTTTATTAACAAGTTGTTTTAATTATTAAATTTAAAGTAATATCTATTAATTTTATATAAATTAATGAAATATAAATTATAAATTTAAATTAACAAATGATTTACATCTACAAATCATAAAAATATTGGAATTTTATATATGATGTTTGCTTTATGATCAGGCAACGATTGCTTCTTTCAACTTTCACATCGTGGCCGAACCGTTCCAAGTTCTGTTCGTCGATGATAAATCATAAATTACCCCGGTGGCAAAACCGCGCGATCATCGCAACCAAAGCCTTGACGATTTTCAAGTTACCGAAGCACGTGCCGATACGACCGCCATAAATCAGCCCGCGGACGGGAAGATGGTGCTGCTCGTTCGCCTGACAGAAGCACCGCGACGCTGACAGTGGGAAAAGTGAACGTAGACGACGTGATAAGCTCTTTCCACTGGACACCGACCAATGATTCGCATCGCTTCACCACAATGCCGGAGAATTATCGGCTGAAATCGTACGAATCGCACGTATGTATCATAGTTGCTGGCGAACGATCATAGAGGGGCTCGATGAAAGATGCATGAGGCTTTTCTCACGCATCTGTTGAGACACGCTGGCGGAAATCCAAGCAGCTTTACTCAACCGTATCTTTGATATATGGTAATGCATCAGCCGCGGTATGGCAGCGGTGTGCGCTGGATACTCTGGTGACACGTTCATGGCCGTCCTTGAAATACCAGCCGAAACGTACGAGCGCATTTGCCATTTGAAAGCCGAATTAGCGCGTGGTGCAGGGACCGTGACAGAGCGAGCTTGTTAAATCGATCGGTAGTCGACAGGGTGTGTCGTGTTCGATGTCGATGGGATGAAAAGATAGAGATTTACAGATTTGTTTGAAATTTTTAACACCTTGATTAATTCCATGAGAATTTTCGTTTTGCTTGACGAATGATGTTCCATTTAAGAGTGGAACGAAAATAAGTAATCGTTGAATAAACGATATTATAATATGATAATGTGCGCAAGAAAGCACAGTGACGGCGCTTTTAATGAAGATATTAGGTGAAAATTAATGAGAACGTAAATAAATGAATATTATTTTTAATATAATTATCGTTATTGGACGGTAGCACTAAAACTTAATGTTCAAAGATCGAGATTAATTAAAAATGCATGAATTTAATTAAATCGATAACAATTACAATTTTAAACAAACAGAAAAATATATTCAAATGTGAAGGAACTTTCTGGTAAGCACGTATGTATGTACTTGCAAGTAGATAGAAATTTCACGTAATAAAACAAACACGTTGTTCATAACTCATTCAGGGAAACGACGGAAATTATTCTACTTTGACTGTTTCAGAATGACCATCCTCGACTAAAAAATAATCTTAACGAAGAAACACGTGAACGCAGACAACTAGATATAATGCGCAATAAATCAGGATGCGTACAGTGAATCTACTTAATGAGATATTAATCCGATCTAACTATTCTCAAATGAAGAAAAACTTTCAAAAAGATCGACCTTTACAGGCAATAAATCAGACGCAAGCTGCGCACCGCCCATTTAAACAAACGAAGAACGTTTAACTTTTTCGGAGCAATCATTCTCAACCAAAAACTAACGTCCAGAAGAAAGAGATACGCAAGAACAACTATCAAGTACATACGAATGCACGTAAGTAGAAACTGTACGTAATAAATCAGACACGAGTTGTACGCCACCTATTCAAATAAACGACGAGGAGTTTAACTCTTGGTCAGAGTAACCAAAGCTGTCGACTAAAAAAAAAAAAGAAAAAAAAAAAGAAGAAAACAACGTTCAAAAGAACGAAATACGTAAGATTAACCCGTCAGGTACACGTGAGCATAAGTAGAAACTGTACGCGATAAATCAGACGCGCGGTAAGACGAGAAAAGGGAGGGTTCAAGGAGACGTTTCATTAATTCAAACGATCTCGCCACTGGATAAAAAGAAAAAGAAAAGGAGAAAAAGAAAAAAAGGGAAAACCCCTTGTAAATCGCGAACTTATGCCATCTGCGAGGTTATGGAACACGATGATCTGCAATGTAAGAATGATGGAAAACCGGTTGGCCGACTTTATCGATCGAGTTCTCCGAACGCTTCTCCTCCCCCTTTGCGTTCTTTCTTGCCTCGCCACTTTTTCCACCCCTTGCACGTCGGAGATCATCGAGATTGCGATTCGATTCCGTGAGTTTCAACAGAGAAAGAGAGACCTGGTGTTTCGCAGTCACCTTACAAGAGGAAAATCGTTTATTACGGAAATCTGACAACGGGGTGGTTCTTCCCGAGAAACGGGGAATTATGGAACGCTCGCGGAAGCAATAAAACGAGTGAGGGGAGGAGAAAGTGGGAGGAGGGATCTCACGTGCACGTCTGAATGAGATCTCGTTCTGGTCGTTAAGTTTGAAATTTTCTTTAAAGAACGGCAGATTTATCGTCGTCCTCGGGACGAGGAGAGAAGATTCTATTTTTAAAACGGTCGTAGCAAACGGTCTTTCCCCCGGTTTGTACAACCGGTCGCCATCGTCTTCGACTTGAAACCCGAACGATCGTGGGAAAAATGCCGCGTTTCGTGGTTTTCTGCTTTTCGTGGGCGAATATCGAGTTCCTCCTGCCCGACGTTTGCACGGAGACACTTTTGCAGAACACGCGCGTGTCTCTCTTTCCTTCGATCTTGTTCGTCGATCGAAGATCGCAGGAGAAACGTTTATTTTTAAACTCTTGGACTAGAATTGAAAGAGTACGTGGGATCTAACAAAAAATACAAGGACAGAGAAATAATAACAATAAAATGAAACGATGAAGCAAATACTCTGACGGCAAGTAAATGCAAGTATCACTCTAATTCTTCTTTGAAATGGACATTCCAGTATTCTGAACGAATTAAATTTCAAAACGTCTGTGACGAATCTTTTCGTTGTACTAATTACACATTTCTCATTTATTTATAATACACTTTCTTAAAATTCCAAAATACGTTTATATAAATTTATAAGATAAATTTACAAACAAAATATAATATTATAATATATAAAATTTAATTTTTGTTTAATACTTATTTTTATGTATATAATATATAATAAAATGTTAATTTATAAAATAAATTTATGATGAAGAATATTACTATATTTTAACTGAGAACTGTTAGTTATAGTGTAGATAACATAAAATCACATTTAGAAAATAATTGTGACAAAACGTATGTCTTTTTTTGTGCAGAATTTTTTATATGGACTGGGGTATTGTTTATATTTACCTACACAACCATCAGGACCATTAATTTTATCACACGTTCGCGCAGAAAGTTTACAATATCAAAAATTCGCAACAAATTTCCATTCAGATTTCACTCGATGGTCTTTTAATGTCAACGTAAGGTAACTTCGAGTTAAATTATTTTTTGGTTCACAGAACTACTTAGAATATTCACACAGTGGGAACAGTGTGCAAATAATCACAAGCAGACAGGTGACAATTATGAAACTTCTCTTGCTCGAGATATTCGATAGAAATAAATTTTTTTCGGAACGTGTGACGCGGCAGAAACAGGGCTTTTGACAATTAAAAAAATCCGAATTGTTTTCGACACCGGGGACTTCCAACCGCGACGAAACGGGGAGATCGCTCGCTTCTCTCCCCCTCTTTTTTCTCTTTCTCTCTCTTTTGAAACCGATTTACCCGTAAAAGCGCGTGTCAGTGTCACAGCTGTTCCGACATCCCCGCGCGAATTTTCCACATTTTTCTGGACGTTGCGAAAAAAGAATTTTCAATGGCCTGTGCCATCGAGAAGAATTCAACAGTAACGAACCACAAGGCATCCGCGTGTAACTATCCTGCTTCTTATCCCACTTTGCATATCCTAATTTTTCGCATGACGACGAGTTTCGTCGTGAAAAATACAATTTTCTTTTTTTTTTTTCCTAAGGATGTTCTACACTGAAACTCAATAATTTTTGCGTTTTATTTTTTCAGTTCTCGATGGTACAAGTTAGGCCATTTATTTTTGCATTTTCTTGAAAATATAAATTATACTACTACTGAAATTTTTAATTTCATCAACACTGTAATGGAGAAATACCATTCCATTTATAATAGTAAAACTTGAAACTAATCTGAGATGTTTATTGTAAACACAAATTTAGTAAAAAACATAGTATGAATAGAAGTCTCATTGAATATTGTAAAAATTTATTAAATATCTTTGCTAATATAATCATGGCAATTTAACCTCAATACGATGTTAAAATTTCCGGATAATTTACCACACACTCCAATATGTTAATTGAAAATGATTAGCGAAAAATGATACTTTCTGACACTTTGCACATTTAGAACGATCGACATTATTCTTAAACTTCTCTGTCGTTCAAGTAATCAAAAATTTGTATTCTACGAAAATATAAAATCTGTTTTAGCTGGAGGAGCGAGAGAAATAGACGTAACAGAAAATCTAGTGCGCAAAAATTAAATTCGAAATGCAAAAAGAAAAAACCTAACCCAAACCTACCAAGAATCTTTGGTAGGAATTTCACAAAATTTCAATAATAAACGAATTTGGCTCGTTGGCGATAGACCAGCCAAAAATCGCGCAATCGAAGTAAAAACTCTCGAAATACTAGTTTTTTTTCAAGCAGAGACAGAATTTCAAAGATCAGAGCGGGGAAATTCAGACTTCCGTGACATTATCTCTGCTTTTTCGAAGGAAGGTTTTCATAAATGTCGTGGTTGCGAAAGTACAAGAATCAATATCGAATAAAATAATATCGAGTCGCGGAAGTACACTTTCAACGATCGTGTTGAAATACTCTCTCTCTCTTTATTTCTCTTTCGTTTTGCTGTAACATCTTTCGATATTTCATCTCCACTTTACGTACAGGGGGACAATTGTAGCAAAGAACCCTGCATTTAGATCCTCGATAAGGAGTCAAGGTCCACGTGCAGAGCAATAACAGTGAAGATTTCATTACGAACCGTGCAATTGTATTTTATCTCTGATTCTTATCCTTACGAGACCAACAATTGAATGGGAGATACGAAGCTGCTTGAGAGGTGAATTGAAAGTGAGATACTGAGAGAAATTGCTCCTGGCTTCGCGTTGGAAACAAAAATCAGGAGCGAAATTGTTGATAAGATTGTACCGCGGATATTTCTCCATTTTTATAGTTTCCACTGCAAATTCTCCTTGTTTTATTAGTTTTCGTTCGTCCGAGATAAAACTTTATATTCTAGGAATGAAAGTTACAGCCACGATCAAAACTATTTTATGTTTTCGCACACGAAGAAATAGAACGTGAATTAATTTGCATATTTTTGCACGTTGTTATCATTGCTATAATTATATTCGAAATATAATTAAAATGAATATATATTATAATATAATAATATATTATTATATACATTATATCATATTATTACATATATTATGATATATAATTATAAACGAATATATAACACAATATAATATATTTAAAACAAATAAATGTACATGGACACTATTATATTTCCAAGAATATTAACATAAATATCCACAGTCTAGTTTTAGTCTTTAACATTGTGAATTGAAACGAATTTATATTACCTTATCAATCTACGTTACAATATAAAAAAAAAAAAAATTGAAACGATGTATACGTACATATATATATATATATACACATATAAGTAAATCGTAAATTAGGGATTAATTGGACTTGGCGATCGAAGCTTTCATTAACTTTGTAAACATCTTCGGTTCACCTCATCGATAGAGAAATTATCATGTTAAGCAAAAAAGCTTAGGAAACTAATTTATTTGTCAAAAAATCGTTAATTGAAAAAAAATGTTATTATAGTTGCTGTTAGCGGAACAAGTTAAAAATTTAACATACTTTTCCTCATGCGAATTATTTCGACTATTTAATTTGTATCTTCTGCTACCATTTTTCGAATATTTCGAAAATATCGATTCTGAGAGAACGCGAGTTGTTTCTACTTCAACTTTATAATAAAGCACTTTCCTTCGACTAGCATCTCTAAAATCAGAAGAATCTTTCCTACGTAGTATTCACTTATAATGAAGGGAGAAAATCAATAGTGCACAATAATTGTTTATCCTCTCAAAGATCGTCGAGAGTGCTTTACTTTTTGAGCTTCCTCTCTCTTTTGTATTTGTTATCCTCGCATTTTCCTTTATACATTCGCTGTCGTCAGTATTTCTAACAAGTCTGACAACAACTCTCGCTTGCGTTTTTGCTTATTGTCTTACTGATCTGTATTATTCTACTTTAACGATACGTTAAGATAAGATTTTTAATTTGTTATCTGTTTTTTGCCCCCTAATGAAATTATTAATTTTCCACAATGCGGCATTAGCAACTTATTCTAATCTTTTTTCAAGTATTTAGTCTACCTTTTTTTAAAAGTAAGAATTTCTTCATTTTTCTCTTTTGATTCTACTTATCTCGTCTTATTAAAATATTATAAAATATCTTCATCTAACGAACGGTTCTTTCGTTCTTATTAAAATTTCAATCGAGATGGTGGAAACAAACATTAAATATTTAACGCTGGGACAACTAGACTCGTTAACGCGACTTTTAGAATTTTATCGTTTAGTTCAGGTGATTTTAGATTTCAGAGTTTCGTCTGATATTTCAAAAAGTACAGGAAATTAATTCAGGATGCTGATTTAAACAGGAACGTAATTACACGAGTCTGCTTACTTTAATTATTATCATTCAAATTGTGATTTACACGTAAAATATTTTGATCGAACCGCGGTTGTTCCAGTGTCAGATAGCAAAAACATCTTCTCACGTCAAAAACGACAATTATGACAATTAGTATAGTCACGAAACACCGTCAACGTATTAAGACAAACATCGTCTCTTACCTTTCACATGTGAAGCCACTTATCGGGAAATCTCGTGTGCACTTGACTGTTATCCGATGACGATACAGAAAATAATTTTGCAGTTGTGTAACATCGTTGCTCTAACTATGTCTACGATGTTATGCAGAGTGAGGCGATAATTTTATCTCGAGTAACCCGGAATATCCACGGTGGTATTTTCAGAGATACCTCAGGAGCACGAAGTTTATTTGCACGAGTTACACCTTGAAAATTTCATAACAATATTTTTAATAGAATCTTTTAACGGACAGAAAAAGCTTCGGGTCATTTTAAGCTCTGCCCATATTTTACGACACACGTCCTTTTCTGTGAAACATGAGTTTCACGTGCGTACAGTCCCGCTCAAAGGTCTTAGGACATTTTTATTTTCAACATTCAGTATACATACTTTATGATACGATAAATTAATATTATTATAATACAATATAATAATATTAACAGCATCTTCATTGTATAAACTATGTTTATTGGATAAAATTTATAATTTATATTTATTATCATTTTTATTACACAAATATAATAATTGTCCTAAGATTTCTGAATAAGATTTATTTTACCTACAGAATTTTAGAAAGATTAATAGAATTTTTTTTGGGGAACATTTTAAGTTTGACTATATTTTACGATACACGTTCTTTTATCTGAAACTCATGTTTTTATGATACATGAGCGACGAATGCACACGTGTATATGCCTCGTGTGATCTTATAAAGTTATAATCATATAGTCCGACAACTCTCTAGTATTATAGTTGCCCGAGAATTTCCAAGGCCACGTCTGTCAGCGGACGACGATTATTGCTTATCGACGATTATTTATTACATCTATCATCTTATGGTCTTTCTTGCCATTGAACAATCTCACAGCGTTATAACCTTGTAATCTTATCGTTCTGTAGCTCTCTGATCTTATAGCCTTACAACCTTATAATCTGATACAACCTTGTATTCTACAGAGATTTCAGGGTTGCCTCATTGTTAGTCGAAGATTGGCAAATTATTATTTACCGAGTGATCAATATCTAGCTGTCTGTAATCTTCGCGACATTGTTCATGAAACTTTCAGATGTCTAGAAAAGGGACTTATGAAAAAAATTATTAATACGTATATATACATGTATATAGCCTGTCAAATCTCGACTGTCGAAACATTTTATGAGAATAAATTTATTTATTGATTAAACACTTTGAAAAGATATTTCTCGTGCCTGTTCATAAAATTAAAGAAATACCAATAAATTGAAAGAAGAAATCATGAAATTTATCTTACAATTGTCAAATGCCCAATTGAAGTGTAGAAAATGTGTTCTTGTTATTATAATTACATATAATATTACATAATTCTAATAAATTTTATTTTCTTTAATTGACAGATATTGTAATGGTACGTAGATTTTTGTAAGGTCGTATTTTCGTTTCTTTTAATCGTTTTAGTATAAGAAACACTATCAGTATTTTAAATAACAAATTAATTATATGTCCATAATTATATATCTTCTTTCTCCATTTGAGATATTCGATTTGACACGGACTTCTATATTAATTCCAAAATATGTCATTATTATAAATTTCTTCTTTGCAAATGTTTCTCCAACAATAAAACTCGAATGCAATGTTGGTGCACTGTTTGTGATAAAAATCATTCGAGAATTTACATTTGTAATTTCATATTCAGAGTATCAATAAGTCTGCAAGCCCACTGAAAATTCCCAACAATTACACGTCCTCATTATACCTCGCACAATGTTACAGCAATGTTGTAGTCATCCGGTTGATACAATCTTATGTTCAAGTACAGTAGTTACCGTTTATCTTTGACATGACGTAGCATTCGTGGCACGTGGACAAGAAAGTTGGGGTACAATTTGTAATACTTAGCCTTGACTGAATTTTAATCGTCTAACTTGGCGAAACTCGTCACATCGCGATTACACTACGTAAATTCGCCTACTATGTAAATTTCCGAACATTACTCGTTCTTCAAATATCGAAATATTGAGTCCACTAATTCGAATAATTGATAATGAGATCACGAGATGCTGATAATTTCAATAATACACTCTAATCAAACTATTTACATCATTATGAGCAAACACTCTTTAACGAAAGAAATAGACGAAAATTGAATTTACTTATCGAAATATCAGATATAATGTAATTTCGAAAAAATACTAACAACAAATGAAACGAAAATAAAAACTGCTAATCGTTCAGTTTCTACGAACGAATTTTACTAGCTTCTAATGAGACAAATAAAAGTATTAAACGAAAGAAATTAGTTATAGTCCTTGTTTGTTTATTATCTAGCAAAGAACTTAAATTTATTTATTGAGATGTTAATCGAATTTTAAAGACAAAGGCGAATTATTCATTGTTTTCGTGAACTCGAGGAGAACACGAAATCGAGATAAACGCAATGGAACCATACGCGCTACGCTAGACGTAATTAGAAACATCAGCACGTAACCAGCAAGAATTAAGTAAAGAACTTTTCCTGAAATTCTGCAATCCGAACTTCAACAGTTGCTTGAATTAGCTCGCGGCACGTACGAGGATAATAAGTTGTGCAAGTTATGGCTTGTAGCGATGCTTTCTATAAAATTTTACAATGTTGGTAAGAGTGTAGTATGCAAATGCTATAACAAATCTGACGTGGATACTGTGTGCGTATATGCTTTCCGCAGACGTCATGTGCTTTCTTTTTTATAATTAATTTCGTTGTATTCCATCGTTTATTTCCGATCCAACTGCAATTATATAACGTCGAGAAATATTAAAAATTGGAGCAACGCACGAAAACATGATACTATATATATATATATATATATATATGGGGGTTTAGAGTCGACTACGAGGGCTTTAGCGACGTACTGGAATTTTCTCCCTACATCTAGTAGTTGGGTCTCCTTTAGGAAGTTGATAACGTTTTTTCGTTGTTTCTGGCTGGTTAGAGCGGTGTTTCGGTTTAATCCGTATTTACTTCTTAAGTTTCGGTATTTTCTGCATTCATGTAGCAGGTGTTGGGTGGTGATTTGTTGCAGGTGTTGCGGAAAGGTGGTTCTGTTTTGCTTAGGAGGTATTCGCGTGTGATCTTGGTGTGTCCAAATCACAGTTATCCTTTCTTTTCTGCTTATATTGTTGTTTGGTATTTTTTGGTAGAAATGGTGTGCTATGTCGTGTATTTTGGTTCTATTTGTCGTAGTCCAAATTCTTCCCGCTTTGGTCGTTGAAGCTAGTAGGTCTTGGTGTGGGATTGGGATGTTGGCTGTTCGTTTGTTCGGCCTGTTGTTGCTTCTTTGGTTGAGGAGTCGGCTTTTTCGTTTCCTTCTCTTCCTTGGTGTGACGGGATCCAGGTAATTATTATTTGTTTATGGTCGTTGGTAAGTTCGGTGTATGTTTCCTGAACCATTTGTATGACTTCGTGGTATTGGTGTTTGTTGTCGCGTTTATCGAAGTCAAGGAGTCTGTGTAGATTACCGCTTGGTATTTGCTTTCTTGGATGTATCGTAGCTTCTAGTATAGCGTATAAAACATGATACTATTTTGATACCACTTCGAAATAATTCCGCGTTAGCTCGTTTGAACAAACTAATTTTTCGAATTGATATAAAAACCGCTTTGTCCGAACTGATTTGTCTACCAACTAGTAATCAGTTTCACTTCTTATTATTATTTCAAATCAAACTTGCATAATATTGATAATTATTTCGTATATGTATAATTTGTATCATTTGTATAATTTATTTGCGAGATGGAAAATCATTCGTTAAACAGCGGAACACCGTGAAACAGTGAAAAGTTATGTTCATGAATCATTGGAGGCGCTCATGTCGCGACTACGACTGCCATTTTGTCAAAGGGAAGAAAGAGAAAATGGTAGGCTCTCGTGAGCGCGCGCCTCTTGCCGCAGTTACGAATCATCGAAGAACGAGCATCGTGTTGTTATATGCAGTTTAATTATTCTTCACTCGTTGCATGAAATATAGACTCATTTATATTTAAATTGATTCGTATTTATTTATATTTAGACAGTTTATCGACGCGATGTTTCGCTTTCAGACGAAATTTTTCTATCCGCTGCAGGCTCGAGAACCTTTTGTTTCCCCGACACGCGCGATATCCCGGAAATGCGCCGAAAACTCGGTGAAATTGCCGAGCTGGTTATCACGCTCGCGTGCATCCCGATGACCGCGTGATCGCTCTCCACCCCTCGCCGATGGCAATGAAATTGTGAATTCACGGTACGTGGGAAAGGAAGGCACGGGGAGGCTAACTATCGATATTTCTCGATATTTCGACGAAGAAAATGGTTACAGCAAGCGCAACATTTTCTGAAATCGTGAGTCGAACGACCGAGGAGCGGTCACGGATGTGAATTACTGGAATATGGAACGTTTCTCGAAACGTAGCATTTTCCCGTTGATCACGCGGGGGTATTTTTCGAAATTTGCCGAGGCATCCTGTTCGTGATAGTGTTCGAACACTAGCGGGAATTTTTTACAAACTTGTCATATGTGTATATATATGAATTCATACATATTATAATTTATTACATTATATACGAATTTATTTATATTATATATGAATTGAACTGAACGAGACAAATATATTGTGGGAATTATTTTGAGTATGTTATTACTTTGAACAATGAGACACATAATATTGTGATTATTTTGGACAAATTTGAAAATTGTAAGCTCGTTTTAAAAGTATTTAAATTGTCGCAATATACTGTATCAATAAATCACAATATTTATCGGGACCATTTTTAACCAGCATTTACTAATATATAATACTTGTACAACGTACTAAATACTTGTATAATATTTATTAACTTACAATTATAAAATATTTCCTACATATGTACTCTAATTTTTTACTGGATATACATATGTTTGCGACATGATTACAAATTTTATCAACATATATACACATATTTACGTAAAATTCTTCCATGGCGAGTGTTCGAATACTTTAACGAATTACTTTGCGTTATGTCTATACGTACAATAGAATTGCATTCATGTGAGCTTGCCGGAGTTCAGCTAGTTTATATAATTGAAATTCACACAATAGAACCTCTCTCCACCGCTATGATTTTTACGTTCGAAATGTGGCTTCATTTCTTACACCAAACATTTCATGATATAAATTTAATGTCTCAGGTAAATTTAAATCGTAATGCCTCTCCAATTCATTTTCACAGGTTGTGTTTAATTCCCGTTCGACGAATATCTTTGAAAAATGTCTACACCGTCGTGTATATCATGTCTCGGAGCGTCTAAAACTAAAGGCAGCGAACACGATGAAAGAGAAAGGAAAAAATGATGCACAGTGTGTGTGCACAATAGAGAAGAGATGGACAGTTTGACTGACAATGAGTGTTTTATCGTTCCGCGGAACGTGTGAGTGAAGATCGCTTAAAGCTGATGGACAGTGAAGGTATTGCAACCCAGATAAAATAGGCAAAAAGAAAACACGTTCTTTGTCGTCCCTATTCAATTCCCGCGGAGTAAAGAGAAACACTCACTTCCGTTTCATTGGAAACGTCAGCTTTCAACTTCTCGGATGTTCGCGAGATTACCAATGCTATATCGATTATTACAGCAGAAAGAAAATTAGGGATACACGTCAGAAATTGACAAACGAAATCGATCAAAATATTTCTCTCACTGTCGAGTCTACATCTCAACGACTGTCTCGTTTCAGTATACCAGACTCAGGGACTGAAAGACTCCTAAATGGAAATAGAAGATAGAAATTTCTTCATTTGCAAATTACTTCGAAATAATTTATGAATTGAAAAATTGATACGAGAAAGAGCAAATGAAGATTCTATCAGACTAAAACAGTTATCACGATTAATATCGAGTATGATTTATATTTTTCAACAGTGAGTTTCTCCTATTTTCACGCAATAATAATACCTATATTGTATAACGGATGTTGGAGAAAGAATCAACCTAACACGATTCATTTCCCTTTGCATTAATCGCACGATTAATAGATTAAATACGCGAAAATGCCCTCTGATCGAACTTGTTACGAGTATCTTTAACATCGAGTACGACTTATATTTTTCAACAGCGATTTATAGTAAATTTCTACTTTGACGTAATTTAAAACAGTAATAATAATACCTATCTATATTATGTAATAGATATTATATATTATTACATAATTATATAATAGATTGTACATTATATACATAATTGTATAATAAACATTTGAAGAACAACAAACCTAACAAGATTCATTTCCCCTCGTATTAATCGATTAACAAATTAAATACGCGAAGATGCTCTCCAATCGAACTGGATATTACGAACATCTTTAATATCGAGTGCAACTTATATTTTTCAACAGCGATTTATAGTAAATTTCTACTCTGACGTAATTTAAAACAGTAATAATAATACCTATCTATATTATATAATAGATATTATATATTATATACATAATTATATAATAGATTGTATATTATATACATTATTGTATAATAAACATTTGAAGAACAACAAACCTAACAAGATTCATTTCCCCTCGTGTTAATCGATTAACAAATTAAATACGCGAAAATGCTCTCCAATCGAACTGGATATTACGAATATCTTTAATATCGAGTGCGACTTATATTTTTCAACAGCGATTTATAGTAAATTTCTACTCTGATGTAATTTAAAACAGTAATAATAATACCTATCTATATTATATATTATATACATAATTATATAATAGATTGTACATTATATACATAATTGTATAATAAACATTAGAAGAACAACAAACCTAACAAGATTCATTTCCCCTCGTGTTAATCGATTAACAGATTAAACACGCGAAAATGCTCTCCAATCGAACTGGATATTACGAACATCTTTAATATCGAGTGCAACTTATATTTTTCAACAGCGATTTATAGTAAATTTCTACTCTGACGTAATTTAAAACAGTAATAATAATACCTATCTATATTATATATTATATATATAATTATATAATAGATTGTACATTATATACATAATTGTATAATAAACATTTGAAGAACAACAAACCTAACAAGATTCATTTCCCCTTGTGTTAATCGATTAACAAATTAAATACGCAAAGATGCTCTCCAATCGAACTGGATATTACGAACATCTTTAATATCGAGTGCGACTTATATTTTTCAACAGCGATTTATAGTAAATTTCTACTCTGACGTAATTTAACGCAACAGCAATAATATCATACATATTGTATAATGCAGATATTCGTTTCCTCTCGCATTAATCATTCGACCAACAGATTAAATATTAAATACCGCCTAAAAAATCCTCTCATCGAACGTAACCCTTTCTATTGCAAGTGAAACGATTAAGCGCGTAAGCGTTACAACGAACTTATGGTTTAGTTTAGTGCGTCATCCACGGTTTAGTTTTCGATGGCGGATTGGTCGAGGGGGATGACTGAGTTAACCAAGGCCCCGTGTTCAACGAGGCCGCGAATCGAATCAAGATTGTACCTGTGTGCGATCTATCGACTAGTATCGGACTCGTCTGTGTACTTACTGTCGTCGAGGCGCTGGAACTTCGATGTTGCTTCGCAGGCGGACTCCCATGGCCACCCTGCACGTCGGAATTTAATTGACGATTCACGGCTGCTGGCTGATGCTGCTGAACCGTCGGCTCTATGTCGAGATAGCAGTGCGCCTCCAAGTGGCTCTGCGCTCTTCGTTCCTCGAGCACTATCCTGCGCGCAGCGCAGAATATTTTGTAATACACCTGGGAAAAAAAAATATTTATATATAAATGCGCATATAACTATTTTATATAATAAAATAAACTAAATATATTAAATACATAATTATTTTATAGTAATATATATATATAAATGCATATATATATAATAATTATTTTATAATAATATACATATATATATTTATATATAAATGCATATATATAATAATTATTTTATAATAATATATATATGTATTTATAAAAAAAATATATATATATAGTATTGTAGGTCATTATCGTAGGTCGTTGTCAAGTCATAACCTGTAGTTATTATATCTTTAATTGCGTTTAATTATGCTAGACGGACTGTAACATTTGCTGATCGTAGGAAAGAAAAGTGAAAAAAAGTATGAACGCGGTGGAGAGAAGCGCAAGGTGAGGTGTTTTTCTTTTTGAAAGAGGAGAGAGTCAAAAACAGAGACGATTTGAGTTGTGAGAAAGCGTCGATTGAATTGTGATCGCGTATATCAGTTGCTAATCTATGTTCATTACTTTGTTTAATTATCCATTGTTTAACCACCAGCATTGTTATTAAATAAATATTATTTATATTTAATTTCTATGATATATATATGTACATACGTACATATACATATATGCATGTCAGAACCGTCTGTCGCGAATGAATGCGAAGCACGATGAAAATTCCTATTGCCGGATTTTTTGGATAGTTGAGATACCAGTGTTGGATTAATAATGAATTCTCGCGCAACGTTTTCAATACCGGGTGAAAACGAGCGTCTCCGTTACCTTTCGGAGAATTTTTTCGCAGGCTCGGGCGAAAATCTCTTGTAAAATATGCGAACACAATGTCCTACATGGGTATCACAATCCAAAGTTATTTCTACATTCTGCAATGTGATTATCACAGACCAGTTGTATCGTGATACATGTATATTCGTAATAATTTATACATGTAGTTCAAATTGATCCCCATATATACAATAACATATATAATATATATAATCTGTTGTAATTATAAATAACATATCATAATATGTATTGTTCTATATATTATATAGTGTTATATTATTTAAATCAATTTATTATGTATGTTTAATTAAATAATATAATTAATTATATATTACGTGAATTATCATATCGTATTATATATTTTAAATTATAAATATTTTTTAAAGATAACATTTCTCATATATATCACAGACATATATGGGATGAAAAGAATAAATGAATGAAATAAATAATCATGTATTATAAAGATACAACTTATTCTGATCGCGTTGGTCAAGTTCGAAATTGCAATACATATATATAAAATTATACCTACATGTAAAATTTATAATGATATATAATATATAAAATATAAAATATAATATATATAATATATATAATATAAAAAATATATATAAATATAATATATATAATACAAAAAATATATAAATATAATATATAAAATACATAAAATCCATATATCATCTGATCTGATATAATTCATACAATATATTCAAAAAAGATATATATATGTATATATATATATATATATGTACACATATATAATGTTCGTATAATATATTGCATTCGCATAATGCATGCAGATGTTCAAATACCTTCGTGATCAACCGTACGTTTAAACACCGTGCTAAACACGTAACGTTAATTGATCGCTTTGCACCGCACCGTAACTGCGCTTACGGGCCGTTATTGCGCTTAAATAATTAAAAACGTCGGTTTTATCCACACAGGGAAACACACACCGTTGGCGTTACACTTTACGTTGCATTAATTAAAGAGGCGGATGGCAATAAAACTGTCGCATGTGCGGCTGACCGGCCACGACCGACTCGGCAATTATTTAACTGTTATTATGTCAATTCGCGTTAACGCTCGACACCACGACCGCGAAAGTATGCACGATCGTTTATTTTCCGCGTGCTCGTTACAATGTTTCCCACCAATTATTTCCATGGGATTTGCGTTCGCCGCACGTCAACCGTCCAATCAATTGTGGCAACGAAACCCCACCTCGAAAAGTCAATACCCCAACGCCGAAAAATCGCGACATTAACGATTTTCTGTTCCCTTTAATAGAAACTCGTTCGACCGCTTTGTCTCTGTACCGTACAGGCCGCACTATTACCACCGTTAAATATCTCCGTTTGTTTTCGCAAAACGTGGGAAACTTTGTTAACGAGAGTTGTTCGGTTCCGAGAGGGACGTAATTTTTCATTTTTTTTTTTTTTCGTACATGAAAGGGTTTCAGAGACTCTTTTTGAAAGGAATCGTATATCTTTTGATCGATCAGTCAATTAATCATTCGCGGCCAGCGCGACGACCATTTTATTTTACTTTTGTTAGGTCTGGACTCGATATTTTTGTGATTCTATATTTTTGTATCTTTGTAAGTGCAATCTGCTTTGACGATAAATTTATTCTAGCAAATCCATTATGGAAATAGGCATGCGCCTATTGAATAGTTCGATAATTTGAAAATGGTTGACGTTCTTTATAAAAGTTAAATTTTTCTCGAAAACTTGTCGATTTAATGGACATTTCAACACTGAAACTAGCAATTTTATAATTTTTGTTGGAAATTTTGCAGATACGATATATCGATACATCTTCAGAGATATAAATGATTTTTCGTAAAATGTATAATAAATGAAAACTTGTGCAAGCTACTGTTACCATAAATACCTTAATGTCTCTGATAAAAGTTTTATGCTTCAGTTCGCTAGTTCTGGTGTTAATTTTAATTTTCTAAAATCTGTTGCACGAAAAAGACAATAGTGCAGCTCCTGTGTTTCCTGTTTTATTTGTTGAAAAATAAATCCCTTCATTAAGTGTCTGACATGTTAATATTTAAGCTTTAGAAAACGAGGAAATTCGTGACAGTCGGTTTTAAAGTGCTTTCAACTACGGGTTCAGAATGAATCTGCCCGAAGAGATCTGCGAAGTTCGTCCTTAAATTCGAATTTAAAAGTATTTCGATTCTTGGTCCGAGACTTGGTTCTAATATCAATTATTCCTCGAGAATACTGAAGTGCTTCGGGACATTAACAGAGTAATTTACTGAGAATTTAACTCGCTTACTAAACTTCATCCCATCGTGTCCTCGAGGTAATAATTTAATAAATATAACACCACCAATTAATGGTAATTAATTACAGTAAGGCTCGAAGATAGTCTCGCGTCGAAGCAACGTAATAACATCGTTCAACTTTAAATTCATTGAGACGCCGCGGTGGTGTATAGTGATTAGAATCATTGGAATTTAACGATATATCACCTCACTACGAAATTACTTACCACGATCTAACGATGCTTGATTAATATATTAGAAAGTGTGTTATGTTATCAAGTGGATTGTCTATCGGGAGTGATGGTTATAATTTCTAACTTGCGTTAACTCTGAATCGAACCAGCTGTTCATAAATCAACCCTCTCACCCTCTGTTGGGAAACTATCGAAACTTCGTGAACTGGCCTTCGTCATTACTGGGAAAAAAAAAAAGAAACTTTTATTGGAGATTTTATCGCAGTACTTTATACAGTACTTTGTAAATAAATTACTTCATTTTATTCTTTTTCATTACTTTATTTTATTTCATTTCGTGACGTGTAACGCGTATTACCTTCGATTATAATAAATATGCCACGGTTTCATGATTTAATCAATCTGTATACTAATATATTACATATTATATATTTAATATTTATATATTTAAATATATAATATTTACATATTTAATCGTTAGAATCGACATGTATAATTAAACATATTTTATATATTTATTTTATAACACATATTTTATATAATATATATAATATATATTTTATACAATTTATATAATTTATTGCAATTAAACTTGGAACCGCGTTTGCAACTATAGTTCCATTAATTCTAGGTTATAATCAATATCATTCAACTGAAATATTTTCTTTTATTTTAGTAGTTTCGCAAAGAAACTTCATCGAATGGCTTTCTGTTACAGCTACCCAATACACAATAAATTCACAATTACCCCTTAACATTTTCTCGAGCATTTATCGTAATCGCGATGTTTCGTCGAATTAATCGAAACTACTACTATTGCGCGACAGTTGTTTTTCCAGTATATATACATATTGGAATTTCTTCGTTCCTTAACTGCAATCTCACAATCGGTTTAATTAACCCGCGGAAGGTTGAGATTGTAATTGATTTCCCTGGTCGAACAAAGTTCACGACAGAACGATAATATTGGATGAACGAAACAAACGGAACGGCGAGAACGCATAATGAGAACGTTTGCTGCGAAAGAATTTTTCATCGAGTTCCTTTCTCTCGTTATTAACGCGTTAATAACGCGACGAGGCATCAGATTTCCAACGATTTTGTAAAAATCGAGGGGTTAAAATCTCGTGGAGCCCTTCTCGTGGAAGAGAAGACTCTTGATTGTCAGTTCTGAAACGACGTGAACGTGAAACGATCCGGAATTAAAAAAGGTTGCGTTCAGAAATGGACCCTGGAAAATTGATACGAAACGAAATTAAATTTTACGAATGTCACGTATGACTTAATATTGTGTTTCATTTCATTATATCATTTGTATATCATTTCATTACTCGCACAATTTGCATTTAATTATTACATATAAAATTAAGTCATATTTACATTTGATATTACATTTCTACATCTATTGGAAATTTGAAACTGCAATGAGAGAATATGTAACACAAAAAGATACGGCTCTTTGATATTCAGCGATTTAAAGCGTTTTACTTTTCAATGAGAGGAAAGACAAAGTGGAATTCTCCCCAAAGAAGGAGAGAAAGAACAAAATTCTGACTCGTCGTAGTTTCAAATTTTCCTGATTTTTAAATATATTTCCGTGGTACACGTTCACGCCGTGTGTAAAACACAGCTGAAATTTTCAACACATGATTTAAATATAACGCGTGTGTATCAATATATTTCGATCGCGTGAATCGACCCACGAACGAATATTAACCTGTACTTTGCAATCTATAATACACTTAAACGCAACGAACACTTACGCGATTTTTTGTACGACGACGAGGAATCGGTTTACTGAGCTCAATAATGAACGAACGAAACTGTCGTAAGAATGTTGGAGCAGAGTCAAGGTAAAATTAGACGTACTTGAATCATCACGAACAGAGGTATGTAGAAGCTTCCGAGTGTGGCGTAGATCTGATAGAAGAAATTCTGGCAGACAACGCAGTGAGACGAACCGGTCTCGGAGTAGGTGTGCTCGTTCCCCATGATCAACAACGGTGGCAGACTGATGCAAGCCGCCCCCAACCAAACGAGACTCACGTAAACGATCATACGTCGCGGTGTCCTTTTCACCCCGTACTTCAGTGGCTTGGTTATGGCACAGAACCTGCAACGGTAAAAACAGGAAGCCTTACTCTCAACTAATGTTCTAATATTCTAATATTAATGTATCGCTAACATCTGCTCACAACGCCATTTTAATTTAAGATATTCTTAGGATTTTATCCGGATTTTATTCATTTCAGTGATAGGTAATAAAGTGGAAGTAAAATTGAAAAGTATAAAATTCCAAAGCTAAGTAATTTTATTCCCGACGGAGTCTAATGAACCTAAGATCAAGACCAGTCAAGGGTTGAGATACTTTTTAATCTTTTATACTCGGAATTAAGTTACCTAAGTGACTGTTTTACTGAATTCTTTAAATTCTATAAACTGGGTAATTTTGATGTATTATACAAAGGAAAGGGAAATGAATTTTCCAAGAATTTTTATGTATCAAGTTTAGAATGAATTACACGTGTACGAATAAGATTTTATGATTGGTTTGTGACTTTTGTTAAATTTCTAGCTATTGGTCGTCGGATAATTTTCGACAGATTGTAAATATGTATCGTATATCGCAAACTAGAAGATAAATTCATCATAACAATTCAATGTATTAAGCCTAAGTATCAGAATTTTATAGTGGCCCTACTAAATTTTCTTTTCTTGTTAAATTCTTGCGTCACTAGACTATAGGTAACTTTTATAAATCTAGGAAAGAGTGAGATAAATTCTGTAACAAGTTTACCTAGTTAACATCACGTTCAAGTACACGAGTAAGTGGATCAAAGTCCTCTGACTTTTTTTCATTAAATGCTCGCGTTGTTAACGGTCTTGAACACGTTGCAAAAACATATCGTGCCTTGCAAATAACCGAATAAATTTCGTGAGAATTCGGATAGATTGAAACAAAGTGAACGAGAAATTTCTGCGTTTGATCGCGTCGCGTCCTCACTCGACCAAGTCCAAGGGGTAAATAAAATGTGCCTCGACATGTCCCTGAGCCGTTCCGCTCTCGTTTACTCTTACTCTCTCTCGTCATTCGCCATGTGTTTTCTCCGAATTACACACACCTTGTGACAAGAACGTTGACTCGTGCAGAGTGTAAAGAAAATACGTGTCACGAGGTTGTTAGATTACTCCCTGTGTTTCTCGTTCGACGAACGTGTGCGTAAATTCTTGGAATCAGAAGTCATACCCTACTTTCGCTTGTACCCAGAAGCATTATGGTCGAATGGATTTGCTGTTTTCTTTTTTCTGTTGTTGTATCTAGTGTATATTGTATAACTCGTTTGTGCGATTACCGTGAACGTCGCAGATTGTATCATCGGCGAATATTTATTTCGAAATAAAAGTAATACTACGTAGTTTAATATATAATTTTAATTTTTGTCGTATTAATTACTGTATCTATTTTTATAATTCATTATGTATAATTTAGTATATAATTGCTGTATTTAGTTTTATAATTTATTACGTATAATGTAATATATAATTTTACCATTTGTTAGTATATAATTAGTATATATTCGATAAGTTTATTTTCAAAGAGAAATTGCAACGGTGAGTGTTAGAAAATTTCATTTTATAATATGCAGACTAAGCGGCTATCGCGAATATTATTTTTTAACAGTTCCAACGAAAATAAAATCAACGTATTGAGTAAAAAGATATGTAAGTTAAGATTGCTAAATAGAAATGAAAATTTCTCGATGCCTCGATATGCTTTGAAACAAGATAACTAAAAACGATATTTAATAAATAAAAACAATTCTCCACCTGAATTCTATTTTTTTCACATATATTATATTTTCAAAAATATAAATCTGCATAAATAGCAACTACCGCCAATTGACTTAACAAGAAAGTGAATAAGAAATTAACTACGAATTTATATTGTCCAAGGAAATACGGGTCGATCGAGATCTTTTCATTTACGGTATTAATATTCCATTATATTCTCTAACCTGTAATTTTGACGTTCCACTTTAAGATATTGAACGTCGACAATACCATTAATACCATGAATGAAATAATCGATGACGAAGCTCCGAACAGGAGAAAATAAATGTAATTGTAGCACAGCTTTTAACAATCGTTGTTACTCAGATTTCAATGGGGATAATGCAACGGGGGGAGAATTATATAACAAATTCGTGTCGCGTCTATTTTTGCATTGTGCAGGAAGAAGTTGAAGGAAACAATGGGATTAGAGACACTGAAACACAATACTATAGAAATCGTATCTGCTTGCGTTCACTGCGAAATGAGAAGACTGAGTGTTCTCTCATTTCGATCTGCATTGCTGATAGCACGGAAGTTCTCATCCTTTAAATTCACCGTTGATAAATGTTTCGCCTCAAATGAAATATAAACGTTTCTTTGATTTTATATTGAATCGTCGTATGATAATTCCCGCGAAATAGTCAGCTCCGAAATTTCACTTTAAAATATGCTTCCACTTGCAATTTCAAATTTCATTTACTCACTCGCTTACTTACTCCGAGACTTCACTTTGTTAATGTTAAATTGCGACTAATTACGGTGAAAATGCACTTACGATAGAGATTGAAATAATACACACAGATAAAGATTAATCAAGTATCATTGTTGTTAGAGATAAATGATGCATTATTAATGTAACTGAGTGAAAATAATCAAAACTCCTTGACAAGTTTTCATCAGATTCTCCATCGTTTTTCGACAAATTTCACATTCGAAGTTACACCATATTTTACACCGTGGGTGAAACTTTTAATTTCAGATTATATACAACGGAAATTTCGAATTTATCAGAGAGAATGCGAAACGCGAATCGAATATCCAAAATTTTAGTAATCCAACGTAAATTACTACAATCATCTCCAACGATACTATTATATTCGACGAGTTGATCGAACAACATTTCCATGTAATTACATTTTCGTGAAGTTACATTTATAATTATACATTATACCCGAATAATAAATAAATTTAATTGACCAAACACTTAGACAGTACATGTAGTTACCTATAATTCATGACGCGACACTGTTTAATATATATTGTAATTATATTATATGTTCATACGTCGAATAAACAGATGTTTAATTGCATCGATTACATACTCAAACTAGATACTAGCGGACACCTGTAACTCAACGACACTGTTAACACTTTCATCATATTGTATCCGCGTGTTATTTCACTTATTCGCGAGTCAGTTCAACAACAATCCGCGCGAAATTCGATCGAATCGCACGGTAATTGGATAATTCAGTTTCATTCAACGAGAATTCAGACTCGATCGTCGGTGGAAAACCCGATTTTCGCTGGAAATTTCTGATCACGGATGGAGGCTACTCACCGGTCCACGGAGATCATGCAGAGATTCAGGATGCTGGCCGTGCAGCTAAGCACGTCGAAGCTAACCCAAAGGTCGCACATAATTGCACCGAAGGACCAATTACCAGAGATCTCGTAGAGCAACGCCATCGGCATTACCAGAAGAGCGACGCACAGATCGCTAACTGCGAGGCTAACCAGCAGATAGTTGCAGGGCCTTCGCAGCTTCCTAACGAGGAACACGGCTACGCAGACCAGAATGTTCCCGATCACAGTCCCGACAATGATGCTGCCGAGCACCAACGCGATTAGTATTGCCTGTGGACAAACGAAATCCTTCAGCTGTAAAGACAAGTCGTATCTCTTAAACTTCAAAGGGCTTCTCAAACTTTTCTGCTTTGAAAGTTTTTCCTGCTTCATCGAAATATTCTCGCGTGTGTATAACTCTGGGTGTATATAAACGAGGAATCCGGAATATTAAAATATCAACCCCCTTGCGCTGGCAACTGGTTCGCGGACCGTAACGAGCGACCGAACCGTGTACGATAATTCGTCGCTTTCTTTTCCTTTCGAACTCGTCGGTATTATATTGTTTGATAGAAACCGTTAAGAAGTAATAAATCTATCATTTGTTTTGCCTCGATTTAAATATAGTTAGAACTGAGAAAATGTTGCAACTTGGGACAAAAAGAAAAGTCGTCCCAGCGCAAGAGGTTAAGTCACGAAGAAAATTTATTTGAAAACTGAATTCTTTGGTACACGTTGCAAATATAAATTGATCACGTATTAAAGGCAAAGCCAATACGCAAATATTCATACCAATCGTTCAGTTTTGCTAAAATTTCCGTGACCTTCAAATTTAGTTACGTGATCCCCATGTGATGTCGCGACTCTGGATGTATCGAATTGAAATATTTGCCAGGATAGTAGATCACGAAGGAAATTTAGTTGACAACACAATTTATTGATAGCAAATATAATTTTACTGCGTACTAAAGACAAAGCCAAATATTCGTACCGATCTTTCAGTTTTGTTAAAATTTCCGTGACCTCTAAATTTAGTTACGTGACACGATGTCGCAGCCCCTCACTTTGAGAAGCCCTGTTTCAAACGAAAGATGTCACAATTTCAAGTGGGAAATGATTTATGATTCAGCTAGGATTGATATTATCATCGCAGAAGCTAATAATAAAAGCCAGCATATGATATTTACAATCTGAAACGATACTCTCGATTTCAGCAAATTTATAACGCTCATCGAAACCTTACTCCACGTATCATCCATCCTTCATCGTGTTAAAGCGCACTCGATTTACCGATCCATTCGCGTCGCGAAAATATTTAATCGAGGCGTGTTATCCGACGATGAACAACACGATGCAAACACGCGCTGTTAATATTCACAACGAATAATTACAACAATTAAACAAGCGTTCTTCATTCTCGACGAAAGGAGAGACTCGCACAGGTACCTCAGGGAAAAACAGAAATGAAACACGCGAGATTTTTCGAGCCGACACGCTCTCGTCCGAGTGTCTCGATATAATTCCATCGAAGCATTTAATCAAAATGAAGAGGATACGCTTTCGCGTACGTGCGAGCAATTTACCCTCGAATTCAAGAGGATAAACTCGATACGCGGTATATAAATATCGACACGTGCGCGCGGATTCGAACGATCGCCATTAAATTTTCCACGCGGACGTATAATAATTCAAAGTTGAATCGACGAACCCGCTGTTTCATCGCGTCTCGCTCGTTCTGATTCTCTTTTTCTTCTTCTTCTTCTCATTTCGTTCGACAATTTCGGATAATGTACGATCAGATTATGTATAATATTTGCGAGCAATGGCGGCGAACAAACGGAGAGAGCGTGGCTTAATCACGGTTTAATCACGCGGTAAACGTCACACCCCATTTCACCCTCTGTTAATCTCTCGACACACGCAATCAGTTCGTTAAATTGGGGAAAAAAAGAAAAAAACGATTCGAAGCGTCGAGGACTGTACTGCGAATGTTTCTCGTTTCATTCTGAGTCACTCTGGAAGTTGAAATGTCTTTTTTTTGTGTGAAAGTTGCCTGCGAAAATATATTCGCAGTTATTTTTTTACTGTGTGAATTGTACAGGACATTTTGACGTTTCGTTAAAACACCTTGGAATTTGTCATGATTATGGTGATCAAATCTGCGTATGAATATGTGTATGCAAAAGTTGCAAGGTGTTTGGTACAAGGCAGATCGTCGTGAAAATATTTAAACCACTGATTCATTATTATTCATTGTATTAATAAATCTTTATGTCTGTTACGTATACTTGATATACGAATTCTGAATTAGACACAATAAATTGCAATAAATATTTCGTAATTCGTTTTTCTGTATTTATCTTCAGACATACATCTAGGTAATTCTGCATCACTATAGACATCTAAATAATGCCAAAAGTCAAAAAGATTCGAAACTTTCTCATTTTTAATTTACAAGATGTTTTGCTCTGTCGTAAACTTCAACAGAATTGTTAATAATCATTTCAAGTGTCTCATTTTGTACGTTTGGTATAATAATATATTTAATATATAAATTATACATAATTGATAAATAAATTGTACACTTAATATATAATTATGTATAATATAATATATATAAAACATGTGACTGCTCAAACCCAGAAAGTATGGCAATCGCGTGCGAATTGTTTTCGGAATTTTTCACAGACTTCTGTTCGCTGAAAAGTGCGTCGAAGTATAAACAAAATTCGAAACAGTTCAAAGCTATTGGAATTTTTATTTTATTTATCTTTTGCCTTTGAATTTTTTAGTCCGCCGTTTCACGCGAGCGAGAGGCTCCGAGTTCTAGCGAAAACTTCTCTGTTTGAACTTGTTTGACATTGTGCATAATGTTTCTGTAGAAATGTAAGAATAGGCGAGGTTCAGTACATAGAGAATGGGAACGACTTGTAAATGAATGACGAAGGAAGAAAAATATCATTTCATACATTATGAAACAATATTTCGAATTAACAAATTAAAGAATTGAATTAATAAATTAATCCTTGGCTCCGTAATTAACACACTAATGATTGAATCGTATTACGTTTCTCCCTGTACGTTTCATGAAATTTCTAAAAAAAGAATTGAGATCGATCGATCGACTTCAAACTTTCGCATACAGTTTCCAATTTTTTCGTTCGACACGTCCGCTTTCGTGCCAATTTACTTTCCCCATTTCCTTCATAATCGTCGACACAGTTCACTCATAAAAACGGCGAGCTCCATGGCTTGTGTCCAAATTATCCTTAATCTCTTCACCGTTCTTGCTCTTTTATGACATCGTTATTTGTTCAGTGGAATTTTGAGCATGTTCAACTTCCAAAAGGATGCAATGAGAAAGAAGTATGCAATTCTTTTTATTGGACGAGAGGATCGCCTATCTCGTCCATGTGAAAGAATTTCCACGTCATTAGACTTCTCATACCTCTGCCGAGTCTTTGAAAAAATTTCCAAGTGTTTGAAAACATTTCTAACATTCTTGTTTAACACTGTGACGGAATAAACTACTGACGATGTGGATGATAAAACAACGAGCCATTGTTTTTGTCAGTGCGAATTTGCAGTGTCAATTTGTTCATTTTTTAAAATCAAATTTAGGAACGACTAAGTTACACTACTTTTTTATATAATTGCATTTTATATAAAATATGTTACATATACGATTCGCATATTTAAAGTACATAATCTGAATTTCTTTCGCCGCTTCAAACTTTACAATATTTTATTCACCGTTTTTTGATGTATATTCAATGAACAAAATTTATGTTTCTATCAACTGTGATAAATGGTTTGATAGATCAGAAGGAGACGAAATATTAATTAGCAAATACACGACAAATTCGATTTAATTTAGTTTCTAATTGTTGGACAACGTATTTTTATTCAGGCTATGACGTAATAAAAGATCAAAACTGTAACACTTATTATAACATGACAAAAAAAAAGAAAAAAAAAAAAGAAAATCTCGACTGCAATCCGACAATTATCGTTCAAAATGAAAATTCGTGTATACTACTATACAGCTACTTATACCTCTGCTTTGCAAGAAATCTATTTTTAAGTTCTTGCACTATGGCAAAGTTAAATCAATAAAAAGAAAGAAAGAAGGAGAGAGAGAGAGAGAGAGAGAGAGAGAGAAATCGTAAGAAGTTGTTTACGGAAAATCGAAAGAAATATACGATTCCGTGAAATGAAACCAACTAAACTAAAGGTAGATAGAAAGATTCGTTTCCTAGTAGAAACATCCAGCGCCTCGAGATTTCTCTCCTCAGTTAAGGTCCAAGAATGAACCTTTTGTTCTTTTGTGTATTCGCTCGGTATTGCACGCCTCTGGCGAGCGCAAAGGCAGAAGTTATTTACAGGCAATTCGATAAATCGAGACTGATTGTATCGCCGGATATTCGAACTCGATTCTTTGAAGACGAAGAATTTTGTAATAAGGAACGCGCGTGCAACGATATTGCGAACCGAAAGATGATAAGCTCGAACGTTGATAGGCCGAGAAGTTTCTTAATTTCTATAATACTTTCGTCTTGCTTTTTCTCTGACCGGGACAGAGGAATTCTGATAAACCGTAAATCCAGATTTTCATTATTTTCACAACGAAAGAAGCGTCGAATAAGCACGCAGCCGTGGAAACGAAAACGAGAAACGTGGAATGAAATTCTATTTCCGGCGAAATTTCATTTTTGGTGGGAACGAAGTTAAACGTTCGAGACACACGCTTTGATAAATCCTATTAAATTACTTTTAATTAATTCTGACGTGTGATTGAATTAATTGAGTCTGACGAGGAATAGAAGGAGAATATCCTGCAAAATCGAACGAGTGAAATTCGAATTTGTAGAACGTGATTGACAAGTAGAAATTTCTACGATTTGACGGTTCATTTCATCCATAATATATTACACTGATCATTATTTTTTCTAAATTTTCTTCCAAATGCACAAATATCCATACTCTGGCTATATCAAATTCGATTGAACCGACGCAAGCAGTACTCAAGGTAACGAAGGTAGTATGAGTCGAAAATATTAATTTCTAGACAATAGAATGCAACGACGTTACATCTCCTTTATCTTCTTATACCATTTTTCCACGAAGCCAAAAAAAGGAAGCGAATAAAATTCTGCAAAAGTAAAGAATAAATAGAATAAAATACACCACGCCAGAGATATAATCAAATAAAATAAAATACACCGGACATAGAAGATTAAAATAAAGATAAAGCGTGGCAAAATAATTATCAAAAAGAAGAAAAAAAAAAAAACTCGAACTCCATCAACTGTTGGTTGGAACAACGTTGAAACACTTTCACCCGGGTGCATTTTCACGGGGAAAACTCCGTCAGAGGACGGATAATCAACCCCTGTGTCGCTTTATACCGACTCGCTACTACTTAATTTACCGATCCAGCCAGGTCGTCGACGAAACAAGAATAAATTATTTACGCAGCCGTTTGAAAGTTTATCCAGACTTGCTAATAAGAGACTCATTCTCCCCCCCCCCCAACGTCCACACGAACTAAACTAATTATAGCAGGGTACTTATCGTTAACCGCGTAGCTCTCGAACTTCCGCAACCGCAAGAACTCCAACGTGCGACATTCCCAGGCCCCGTTTTATTGCAAACATTGCCGGCATGATTATTCATGGTGTTCGTGTTAATCTTCGGCCAATGATCCTCCCTCGATATCGATCCGCGTTGTCAAAGGCGCGAGAAACTTGAGTGGATTTCCGTGTAATCTCGCCATCTCACGGGGGTAATTTCGGTTCACCGCGGTTATACAGGAGCATTTAGTCGAGTTCTTCGTATATGGTACGATTGGGGAAAATTTGAAAAGTCGACGAAGAGGAAATTTAATTGCCAAAGTAACACAGTGATTGTGCCCGAGCGTGCTCGAAAGTGTATTTAGAGAATGTTTGTTCAAGGAACATTATGCGAACATATTGCGTGCTTTCTCTGTGAAACATTTTGAAACTTTATTAATGATGTAACGAGACACGATTACGATTGCATTCATGTGAGATAATTTTTAGTGAAATATTGGTATGAAATGAGAAATGCTTGTTAGAAAATTAATCCCATTGAATATTGTATTTAGAATTATTAATGTTGATGTTTGTAAAATGTATTTTTAAGAATGCTTAAAACTTGAAGAAATATAGTTATGTTATACATCGCGGCGTTAACAAGCTTCAAAATGTTTCATACGAAACACATAACGAACAACTGTGTGTATAATGCATGTAAAGTTATTTATTATTTATCTCGAATGACAGAGTTAAAGAAGCGTATGAATGAGTTTCATTGCTTCGGTGTTGTAATCAAAGTGAGTTAAAATTTGAAATACCTCCGCAGCTAATTTCAATATTGTAAATTACTATCACCTATCATAATCAATATATAATAACGTAACATAGGGTGCTGTATCGACAGCAACAAATAAATTTAATAATTACGATCATCGACAGTGCTTGTACCTTGTCAGAGGAAATATTAACAATTGCAACATGCGTTCAACAGTACAAATTATTGGAATTCACAAAAACCTATGTACATCCAATGCCTAATAAACATTCAAAAATTAGTTCGAAACAGAAAACGAAAGATTTTCATCGACAGTTTTTATTACGATCAATTCCAAGAGTCACTCATAGAGTTAGAGTAGCAATTCTCCTTATCTCCGAATTTCGCATTAGCGCTTCTCCAGAAACGAAGAACGTTTCCAACATGCAAATCCAACGCGGTGAAATCTCGCACGCGGCATAATGAAGATAGAACTACGCTCGGCCGGAACGTTCATATCGTACCTGAACGTATGTACGTTTCACTCCATTTCCTGGAACCCGAAGCTCCGCCGAAATCAACCCCATAAATTTCACAAGCATCCTCGTCAAACCGCCTAACACGAAACGCAAACGCGATCGTCCGCGATCTTGGAACGACAAAGTGCTCAATTAATTAAGCTGCCCCCTAATCCAGTTTATCAAACGCAGTGAAAAGAAGGAAGTATCACCGGACATGCTCCGATTGTTGAGTTCGTGTTGAACATTCGAAACGATGCATCGTGATCGATTTCAACGAAATTCTTCGTTGTTGCAGACGATAATATTCGAACTGCTTCGAATGGAACTCAGTTTGATGGCTTATTATCATTCGCGAGTCTGCGGTGTTAAATTAAAACAATTTTTTCTGAAATAGATTGTTGATAGAAGAACTGAGAATGCCAAGTGGCGTAAAAGTAGTTTGCTTGTTAAGTAAACTTGTTAATATATATATTATTATATATATAACTATTAATATATATAATATATATATAACTTAGTAAAAGTTGAAGTTATATATATTAAAGTTGATATATATAACTTACTTAGTAAAGTTGTGTCTCGTGGGAAAATGTATGTATATTGGACAAGAAGATGTGAATTAGCAGTGTTTGATTCACAGAGGTGAAATATATAACTATGCCTGACAACTAGTAATTCGCGATTTTAACTGTGCAATGATATTTCAGTGACGACTCTCGAAAATTTCCTTTCTTTCTCTGACGATTCTGACCCCTCTTCTGTCTTTTCATACTTTCGCTTTCCTTCAAATCTGATGTGAGTTTCTCTCAACTTCTTGGCTCTATTGCTCAACATAAGCCCAAAACTTTGATATCGGGACATAATTTCTTTTATTTTGACACCGTCAATTGTCGAAGATCGACGCGGCATTTAAATTGCAAGCTAATCACGTCACTAAAACTAAATGAAACTAACCAAAACCTAATTCAAACCTAACCAAAACTAACCAAAGTCTAATTCAAACCTAACCAAAACTAATCAAAACCTAATTTAAAAGTAACCAAAACTAACCAAAGTCTAATTCAAACCTAACCAAAACTGATCAAAACCTAATTTAAAAGTAACCAAAACTAATCAACACCTAATTCAAACCTAACGAAAACTAACTTAAAGCTGAACCTAACTTAACTTCAACCTAAATCTAACCTACGACTAATCCTCAATACATTACAATACAATCCCATCAGCAATCTTCAAAACAATCATAAAGTAAGGTGTCGATCGAAGGACCAACCTTCGACCGTTCTTGCGAGACTTGACAAATAATAAATAGCACCCAAATAAATAACTGAAAATAGAACCCTTGAGCTTCTTCGCGTTAATGAGAAATTCTAGAAAAATTCCGAAACAAATTACACGCATGGAATGTTTCGCAATGCATCAAAAACATCGCGCGAAATATGTTCGAATGGCGTGTGACGATGACAATTTATATTCCGAACGTACACACGTGAAATCGATAGTCTTTGCCTTTCCTTTTCTTTCAAAGTCAAAGGATCGACCACGAGTGGACTGCCCTACCTGCGTGACCGTGTATGGCGAATTTTTGCCGGGGAATCCTCGGAGGAAGCCGTCGGCGTCTGATGTGGCAATAGTGGTCAGGTTGAGAAGCAGGGTGCCTTCCGTGGTGATTGCGTCCTTCCCCTCCATACGAGCCTACTCGCCAGTCTGGAGCATCCGAAGCGCCCCCCTTGTCCACGGCTACGTCATGCTCCTTCTCTCCTCTCGACCATGGGATTCCAGGCAGTCTCTGGCCGTGCATGGGAATCTCCGACCGATTCCACGATCCCCCGCTGCCACCCCCTACGATAGCCTTAGGTTCGCCGTTATCCCGTTGCTCGCACGATCCAGCTCTCCCACATCTGAAATCAGTATTTCAAATGGTGGTTAGGCGATCGGCCGCAAAGATCGAGAGGTGTGTAGAGGTGTGTAGAGGTGTGTAGAGCTGTTTGCTGCACGAGCACCAGGTGTCAAGACCCCGGTGTGCCGCTGTTCTTGGATGAGACGAGTTATTGGAATTGGGTTGCAGACTTGGCATTGGAATTCCGAATGACTGCCGTGGGTGCGTTTTGGTAAGCAGGGTTTAACCGCGTCGCAACCACGGACGAGGGATTTCGCGACGACGTTACCGTTCGGTACGACACCACGAACGATGTTATTCCGTGTTACAACGTACGAAGCGCGATGGAAGATTAATAAGACTGAAAGAAAATTCTGTATTTGAGAAATATTTCGAACATTACGTTACATCAAATTGTTGTAGCTCACTTTGGACATCGTTGGAATCATTGTTTCTATTATTTGTACCAGTGTTGGAGATCGTTTGGTATTATCGACTGACATTATATTGCACCGTTATGGTTACAAGTATAGTTGGGGTATGGGTATGAACATTGCCGTGTACAATAATAATTGATAATAATTCGCGATGAATATTTTAAATTGTCGTGCGATTTTCGTGCAGTTAATTATTTAACTGTTGGATAATTATGCACAGCGTGATTCAGTGCTGTTCATACATATATAATAGTGTAACTAATAGGTAATAATTTGTACGGTATTAATTTCAGATACAATTGAGTGAAATGCACACGAAAAAATGCAAAATAAATTACATGATGAATAAAAAGACCGTAAATGCTTAGATATTTGGTGCTGTTTGTTTATCTTTACCACAGAATTTCAGAATATTAACAGAGAAACGTCAAAAAAGCAAAATAAAATCGAATGCTCTGTCAAACTGGAAAATCGAGGAAAAGAAATGAGCTAAATAATTGAACTCGTTGCAGAACTCTGTTGTAATCGTTTTATTTGTATAATTATAAGAGCTGTTGATAATCTATTACTGATATTATATATAACAATTAGAGATAATATCGGAGGACAAAATTGAATTAAAAGATTTTATTTGAAGTATATATCATGTAATAGATAAAGAAATGGAAATGACCAAATATGTAGTCACTCACGAAGATCTACACACATTTGAAAATTTTATAAGCACCGATTTTTCTGTTTAGCATTTATTCATTAATTTAAATTTTGAAGAAAATATCAGAAGAAAAGTTTAACTAATCTACACTATAGAATTACTGTATGTCGATTAAAGTGTATAAAATGTGTTATACCTACGATGTTATAATTAGAATAAATTTCATTCGTCCTAGTGCATTTATGATAATTGTATATAGTTTATATAATTATTTAGACATCGTGGGACTGTTAATATTCTAGAAACGATCCAATTGTAACTAAAAAGTTATTCAAAGTCCACAAAATGTCCAAAATCCATCTTTTTTTATTTCAAGTGTTCGAAGTAAATATACTGAGATTCCAAACGAAATCTTTTGAACGATCAATTTCAAACGGTTTGCATTAGGTGCTCTGCCTTTTTCTTACACCCTCTTCATTCGATTTGAGAAAATGGTACAAACAGGAAAATTAGAGGGGCAATGCGAACGCAATTAATTCCCGAGTTCAGGTAATTAAGGTTTTAATTGCTTCATCGCTGCCATCGTTAAGACGCTTCCGGTCTTGCAAATACATTGCGCGAAATATAAATTGAGCAGAGACACGAAACTAATAAATCACACATTACTCGATTGATTGTCGTTGGAATTATTCGATCAAAGATTCTTCCATCTTTTTTTTTTTTTTAATTACATTTTCATGAACAATACGTGGCAAAATTTTCATGTTAAGAACTTAAGTAGTACAAGCGTGAAATAATTTCAACATAAGTTCAAATCTTGCAGATGAAATGATTTAATTTTGAATAAAACTTCCAACGAAAGTTAATCGAATGTAATACGATGCAGAAAATTCAACAATTGGACATATTCTTGATGCAAAATTTATAATCTTGCGAACGTATTGTTTATAAAAATCGAACTTGCGTGGAGACTTATTTCACCCACTGGATGTTTTGAAGAACATTCTTTTGTACTTATACTTTATTATTTTTAAAATTCAGTAGCACGAACGTGAAATAATCTCGACGTAGATTTAAATCTTCAACTATATAGATTGCATACAGATGAAGTGACATAATTCTAAACGAAGCTTAATTAAAGTGTAATAAAGCCAAGCTACGCTCTTCGTAAATTTTTTAATATCACTAATCTAGATGTACGACTATGGCACTCGACTTTTTGAGATCGTCAATTAATAAATAATCGTAAGTGGCAAAACGAACGTTAGAAACGTGTTTCTTCATTTTTCCAATCGATGGAGTAGCTTTCCTCGACCGAATTCAACTGCAGATTCTTAAATTTGTATTTTTATACAAAACGTCGGAGGAACAAGGGAAACGACAAAGAAAGCAACGACGTTTGCCTGGAGGAACTTCGTCGTGTCCATACTTCCGACTGTTTGGTTACTCCAACCGCCGAAGCAATGTAAATATATATATATACATATATATATATAACTTCGAACTATATGAATGTACACTTACAATATTGAATTTCACCGGCAGAAACTACGGTTATTAGTTCCCAGCGATCTAATCGTAATAACTTCAATGAAATGTACGTCGTGCCACGAAATGGAATCCAGGAAACGGAATGCAAATACACGCCAGAAGATACGAAATATATAGCACGTTCGCCACGAACCGCACTTGAGGTCCGAGATCGTAGACGATCATGACCCGAGAGAGAGAGAGAGAGAGAGAGAGACTCGAGGGATTTTCCTCGAACCCCCGCTATGATTGCCACACTATATTGTCGGTGTTATTTAGCAGTGTATCATATGGAGGGCTCAGAAACTAGCCAAGATACGTTATTTTCCGTTAAACGTTCATAAATATATCTTACATCGTCGAAACTTTCGATTGATGGAACAGCTAAGACTCGATCTAAAGCGTAAAATTTCCATCAGAAACGAAGCTTTGTGATATATAAATTATTATATATCATTACAGTAATATATTTATCTTATAATAATTTTATTATTGCAAAGTAAATTACACAAGCTTGTATTCGCACGTGTTTCAAACATCAAATTTTATAGACATAAAATACATTGTTCTAGTGTCAATATCGTGTAATAATTGTATCGTGATGATCATATCAAACATTTAACGAGAAAAGTTGCTTCCGGCTGCTTCGTATAACACTCGTTTACAATCTCCAATTTTTATTTTAATATTTGTAACTGTACAATTACCGAACGTCTAACACCAGCCGAAAGCTAGGCTTTTACTGATTCATTCCTCCGATCAAACCACATTGATTCACGTCTTTAGATTTCTTGGAGATCGACATTCCGCGGACGAGCCACCCTAAGACAGTCAGGTGATAATATATTCGAGGCTTATCGCAGACAACTGCCATAACCGCGTTTTCGTCAGGCCGACATCCTCCCCCGTCGCCTCCAGCCGTTCAAATTACCCTGTAAAATATTCCACGAGTGAGAGATAAATCCAGCAGGACTCTCTCCAGCTGCCGCTCTCTATTTCCTCTCTTCTTCACCGCCCTCGTTAAGCTACGCAAACGTCACGTAATCGTTCCTGCTAAATCCTTTTTAACCGGTTATCCATTACAGTGAAACGCGAGATGGCGTTCAACCACGCCATGGTTTAGGTTGGGGGTTATGTTGCCCGAAATCGAAAGCCCGGATCCACTCTGGTATCGATAGCCGTTACGCTGCATTGGCCTCATTAATTTCGCAACAATCCCGATAGTTAAGTTCGATCGCGCCTCCGACCCGGCTGAAATTTATCTTCAATTTAAAGGATGCCTCCGACACCGGATCCCGTAATGGCGGCATCCGCCGCCACTTACAGCAAATGGAAGGGACGTGCATCGAGAACCGGGAGCCAGACGAAACTCGTGCGAAACAGGAATATACTGCCGTGTGTTTCCTACCGGGCATTGATTAGGTTTTCGACTCCGACTGTTTGTTATCTGACGTCGCGGAAGTTGCGCCGGGGAGGAGGAGGGGGGGGGGGAATTTCTTGTTAGGAGACGTCGAACAATCGAGCTGAATTCGAGAGGTTGGGACTCTTGAGAAAGTGTGAAAATTAATGACGTTCGTTTGTGTTTCCTTTCTTTCTGTTTTTTCTCTTTTTTTTTTTTTTTTTCTTGCGAGCGAACGACATTCTTCTATTTCAAACTGTTGCTGTTTCTACGATGACGAGAACTTTTTGGGAATTTTAGGTAATTTTTTTACTTCGGACGTTTCGATTCTTCGCTGATATCGAAATGTTGCATAAACTAGCGAGTAACTCTATTTTGTAACAATTTGACTGAAAGAGATTGAAGTAGAAAATTAATTTTAATTATTTAATTCATTTCCGACCCTTGTTATCTGTGTTTCGAGTTATTTGCTCGAGCAATTATCTCAGACGACATCGCACCATAAAATTCGTGAAATATAAACGCACATGCTAATACGGTAATACTAATTAATATATAATAAAAATTAATATTTTTCAGTCACGAAGAACGTACATTTATGTATATCATTGAAATAAACATAATTCATTTCTCATTGATTCTTTTAAATATTAACTAACAATAAGAGGGCTTTAAATTTCTCACGAGTATTTGGAATCACGCGGGCAAAACCTTTTATATCGGAATGTAACTCTGTCAGAGTGACTCTTCAAAATGAAGATTCTATCGCTCGATCATTTTTCTCCCAGGATGCTTAATTATTAAATGCGTATTAACGTCATTGAAAAGAAAAAATACAATTATTTCTCATTAACTTGTTCTTTTTTTTCAAATAGTATGAGGTTTTCGATTTACTTCACGAGTATTTAGAATCAGACGAACAAAACCTTTCACATCGGATCGTAACTCTGCCAGATTATAATAACGAAATGAAGATTTTGTCGATCTGTTTTTTTTTTTCTTCTCCCAAGCCTCTCAATTATTCACCACCGACCTGTTTCACACGCGCTCAATCGATACCACATTTCTTACACTATTATTACAACGTTGCTTCGTTGATTAATGCACGTTGACGGGCGTAGAAAACAAAGACGTTGTACATTTTCACGGAACAATGGGCGAAATACAATTACCATTTCAGAAGCTTGTTAAATTCTGATCTAATTCACGGCACACGGTTAAATCTTCCGACGGTGGATTCTTTTGTTGCTGCCGCGCTATTGTTTCGGTGTGTAATTTGGCTAGCTAGTGTGATCACGTTTGACGAACGGCTGCTCGGCCATTCAAATTTCTTCTTTCGCGTTTCCTGAAGGCGAACCTCAACGCGGAAGAAAAGTGGATTTCTTCGCTTTTAATATTAAAACACTACCGACGATTGAAGTGAAATTTCCATCAAAGATGTTGAAATAAAAAGAAGAAAAAAGCGATGGAAAAACTTTATGATAGACAGCGAGCTTTTTACACATTTTACGAAAAGTTATTTAAACCTTTGAAAAATGCACTGGTCGTTTCGATCACTTTGGTAGTTCCAAGTGTTAAGATGGTAATTTTCGATAAACGAGAATTTTCTGTTTCTTGATGACGATGCAAAGAAATAAATCATTCGATCACTTTCTGAGGTTACTAAGTTATTAGCTGACGTTGTAATTTTCATATTTAATTACTTCTTAAACAACACCGCCGATTATTCCCGTGTTTTCGTGCCGAAAATCTCGTTGGCGGATAAAAAAAATACTCTCCACGGATGAATCAGGACCAAATCGTCGGGGATAACAAGTTCGTCCAACACGCTTCAAGCGTCGTCGGATCTTTTCAATAATCTCGGCGTGAAGCTGAGAGACAACGTTTCTTCGACGACAGTGCCATTAACGAGCGATCTTAACTTCACCTATTACACTTGCAAACGAACGAACCGTGGGATCAAAGCGTTCCCTCGAACGATCGCTGCAGTCGAGAAACGAAAAACCTTGATCAAGCGTATCGTTGTAACAACATTCCGCGGCCAGCGAATTTTCCTGTGAAAATCGAACAGCGAGGCGCGCGTCGAGAGCTCGAGAGGAGAGAGAAGGGAAAAAAGAAACGAAAAGGGGGGAAATCGAGGGACCTCAGCGTCGAGAGAGAGAGAGAGAGAGAAGAAAGCACTTTTCACGCGAGTGTTACATGTTATTCGCATCGACGCGTTACGAAACGACACATTTTAAACGATTCCTGCGTCACTGTGATCGATTAACGCCGGTGCTCCAGAGGTTTCACGTTCCACGGTTAATTCGTCGTTCAAACGTAACGCTGTCGTTTCGCCCGAGCCCGTTTTAACATCTAATTACAACAGCTAATGCACAAAACGATTATGAAGCGCGATTACGCGACGTGAAACGAGATTCCGCCGTTTGTGATCTGATTTCCAGTCGTAATTCCGTCGAATCAGTCAACAGACCAACATCTCGTCGCGAGTCAATGTTGCCAAGCGCGATCAAAACTTTTTTTTCAAGCTGTTCACGCACGATTGCAGGCGGCTACGCTCGTTCGAATGGGCTAGTTTTTAAATCGACTCGATCTGAGCTTGAGTATTACTCGATGGAAATTTGTTCCAAAAAAAAAAAGAAGGAGAAGAGTGGCAGGAAAAGATGGTAAGTAAGAAAAAAGAAAAAAAAGAAAGAGAATGAAGTAAATAATTAACGAAACGCGGAACAGTGATCTTTTTTTGGGGTGGGTTTTTCTTGAGTAGGTGAAACGGAGAAAGATTAGAAAACGAGGAAACAACGAAGCCTAAAATAATATTTGGAACAGTAGAAACTTTCTTTATTTATTTATGACGATCGTGCGTGCGAATTAAGCTGAAACGACTACTTTCCGTAAAGAAAGATAGAAATAAAAGATGAAATAAAAAGAAACTAATTTTGTTTCTGTTACTGACAATGAAAATATTTTTCCGGTTATCGGCAAGCATTATTAACAATGCCGGAAGAAATATTTATTCGGTGATTAACAACGGAAATTGTTTTTAATTCAGACAATCATAATCGTTAATGAAAATATTTTTCAACCACTCTATTGTGAGAATATTCTATTTAAAAAAAAAAAAAACGAAAACAAAAGACAAAAGTCATCTTGTGAAACGCGACTGCCATAGACAAGACTCGTGGCGCCCCCACAAGATGTCCCACTCGCAAGTTTCATTCGAAAGACATTTCTCTCGCGTAGCAAACAGTTCGAGAGAGACTCGCGCTACGTGAGTGGAAATTTTCCAAAAATGCACAAACGTCCAGATTATGGTTACAAAGTAACCAAACGAGGCAATGCCGACGCATCTGACGTTCGACCGAAGTTCGGCCGTAATTTACAACGTAGAACGCCGTTCGACGGTGAACTAATTTCCGTGCCCTCGGAATTTTCGGTTCTCCCTCTCTTTCTGTCTCTCGGTGGACACGCAGGAGCCAGGAAAGGTTGAACGTTCGTTAGAACTGCTTAGCGTGTCGCCGTGACACGAGTTCCTCTTATTCGAATGGTGGCACGTAATGCAGCTTTCGCGTGCTCTCCCATCGATCGGCCCCCGAATATCGCCGAAGTAATCTGCCAGCTAGGAAACAAAGGAACACAGAACGCAATCGTTTCGCGAGGACGGGCTCCTCGCACATTTCTGTCCGTGAAGTCGACATTTTTCTGTCTGTGCTCTCTTCTGTTCTGTTCTCACGGACGCGGACGAATCTCTTGGTAATGGGATCTCGCGTGCAGCGTAGTGGCTCCCATTGACATTGCAACATGTAAATATGTACAAATAAAATTTGTAAATGAATTTGGTGAAAAATCGTGCAATAAACTTGGCATCTTGCTGCCAAGCTTCGAAGCGTTTTATTCGCTTTCGAAAAATTTTATTTTTTAAACTGCTTCTACATCGCGATTGAAAGCGTCTTTCTTCGCGAAGAATATTACAAATTGCCACAGTGTTCAAAATATTTCAAATTGCCCAGGAAGGTGGAAAAATTGTTTCTCCGCGGCTGAGTCTACGAAAATTTGACGTGCCATCTTTCTCGCAGCATTTCGTCGAACTTTGAATGCCAAGCTTGTTCAAACAAATCGTAACAATTATGTAACAACATATTCACCTGATATTCAACATCCAATAAATTGACGAGGAAAAACATCGTACAGCAGATTTCGAAGGGAAGGGAATTCGATCCTCAAATGCTTCACAGATTCAGCGACGAAGAAAACGTTTTCAACGTTTCTACATACCACGACAATTACAATTTCACTTTACTTTCTGCTGTAAGAACATCTTGGAACAAAGTGAACGATCTGTTTCTTTAATTGTGCAACGACAAAGCACGTAGAAAAATATGGAAGTGCTGGTTAAAGAGAATCAAGTTGTGCGAGCTATCAATCGCAGCTGCGTCTTCGTAGTTCATTTAGAACGATCGTCTTTCATCTCGTGCGCCTTTAATTGATTTCGTTTGTCAAGACTTCAACTAAGAATCTGAAGGTTTACTAATTATCTTTCTAATCTTCGAATGTTCCTCCGCGACATCCTTTTCTCTCAGGAGGAATAAATTTGTCGTTGCACAGAGTTAAGCTACGTTATATACAATATTCATAGAGCGATCTGTGCGAATATCGAAAGGGCTCCGTGTTATTTCGCAAACGAAACTCTTGTTCAAAATTCCCGCGTAAGTCGATATTACGCTGACTTTCGTTACTCGCAATAATTTGCTGTCTCTGTAATAATTGGAAATTATAATTTAGTATAAATTTATCGAATCTGACTTGTCAATCCCCCTGCAATATTCTCACGAATATTTTCAGAATAACTTGGCAAATTTTGTATTCAGCTCGTTGTATTTCCGAAATTGACGCAACTATCTTGTAAATTATACGAGCGTAACTCTATTTCGAAAGTACAGAATTTCCATGGAATATTAAGGGACTCTGTAAAAAATTAATAATAAATTCATTACAGATAAATTATTCTGCAATATTTGCGATCCTGAAATTACGGAGAAAATTTAATTTCAATGATACATTTTTAGTTACAAATTACAACACGTTATTAATTTACAAACATCTTGCTATAAAAATTGCAAGAGAAACAAATTAATTAGTATTTTAGTATTTTCGAGAAATTTATAGCACCTAAGTTAGATCAAACTTGAATTAAAATAAAGATGACACTAGATTAAAATAGAAAAGTTAGAATAAACTTATGATACAAATAGCGTTTTCATTCAAACTTTGTACATAACTTGGCGCCTTATATAAGACACTTTTAGACTAGAACAATGAACAGAATTCTGACGATTCTTAAACAAAATCGAATCGAACTGTCGATTATTTCGACCAATGCTACAAAGGTTTTAACAGAAAGTGTGTCTTGAACGCCGTTTTGTTAACAATGGAATTGATTGTAACACTGTACAATTCCAACGAGATGATATAACTCTGCACACGGCGAGAAAACAATGCTGGTATTGCGTGAAATGTTTCCTAAATATCCTTCTCGTTCGCTCGATTTAACTTTTCACGATTACTGGTGCATCCCATAAAATTAGCACATGAAATTGCAGAGAATTTCGAAGAAATAATGAAAAAGGTTTCAAACTGTTACAATCTTTGAAGAATGGCGAAATATTTTGAAGAAAATAAAAAAATACGGCATCGTAATAGTACAAAAAAAAAACAACTTAACTAAATTGACAAATTGTAAAACACTATCGTGCTTTAAAAATCGTAAGCTCTCTATCTTACACATTCGTGGTTTAGATTGCGTGGTTAAAATTGCATAATAAGATAATACAAAACAAAAATACAAATAATACAATAATAATACAATCTAGAAAAATACAAATAATACAATTATACATATACAGAAAAATACAAATAACATAACATGAAACATTCAAAAGCAATATCAGGGAGATTCAACTTTTCAAATTATATATCCACAGATAAAAAAAGTCAGTAATTTATTCACTGACGAACGCTCACGTTTTTAAAAACTTCATTTTGACTTCAACGACCAAGAGAGATTTGACTCGACTTCGATTTATGTATCCTCGCATTTTCTAATTCTATTCCATTCGTTTATGTCCACAAAGGAAAGGACTAATCGAGGTTTGACAGTGGTCTGAAGTAAATTACATGGCTCGAGATATCAAGTATTTTTTTTCATGGTAAATTCGTGACAGAAGATTGCTCGATGTCTCTTTTGGCGTATGCTAACTTGCACGGTATCGGAGCCGGAGTTGGAAGTTTGCCTGAAGTTTAATCATACACGTTAAACTGCAGTGACTAACAGCCGAAGCTTGTTCAGGATGTTCCTGCATCCCGTTAGTTCGCAGTAACTTAGGCACAGAGCACGTTTCATATTTGAGATTCGTGATGAATTCGAAATAAAATTTGCAATCAACAAGCCACGTACGATCAGGACTGGGGAAAATTAAAAATAACTTGATATAAAATAGAAAACACTGAAATATTTGCAAAAGTAAATAACATTGAGAAATACTATTTCACTTAATGATTAAATTGGCAGATAGGTGTATGCGTCCAAGGTGTGATGAAAACATAAATGACATACATGTATACGAATGTATATGATATAAGCGTACTACGCGATAATGAAATACTTATTGCACATTACTATTTCCATATGTAACTACACACATGAGAAAATAAAAATATTCACATTCTATTTACTGTTTCATATTTACTATTTCTCCCTAGCCTGCGTACGATGAATGACATATATCAGATTGTTTATGTTGAGAGTATGCAATATTGTTTATTCAGATCAAATTTTGACGAGTCAATAGTATCTATTAAATTTTATTTTATACTACCAACATATTAAGGAAACTTGCTGTAATTTGTATGATATATACTGCGAATCACATGAGAATACAAGTGGATACAAATGTCGGGAAAGATGATCGATGATAAATAAATAAAATAATGCAAAGCGATCTAAATTGAAATACAGGTCAATATAACTTTTCAAACTATTTACTTACTTATCGACGAACAAATTCAAAAATCGACCATTTTATATGACAAAAATTGATAATTCATTTAATTAAGCTAAATTTAATGTTTTATTTTTTCTTTCTTAATTTTCTTCCATTTTGGCTGTTGGAAAATAGAAATGTGAGATAGAAATATCATGCACGTATGTAACCTATTAACCAATCTTTGTAAGTAATCGATTAAGTGATTTTTAAGTACATAATCTAGTTATATGTTGCTGTTGTCAAATATTGTTTAATCTTCTAAGCATTCTTTTAAGCACATTCTGAAAAGAAGGAAATGAAAATGCGAGAAATCAATAGATAAATTTATCTGAAAAATATAATTATCTTGATATACTACAAGTTAATCACATTGTGGATAAAAGTGATGGAACTGCAATAAATAAACGGATAGATTTAAACATTTTAACATCTAGAAGTTTTGAAGTAATTCAATGAACAAATTAAAACTCTGCTAATAATAAAAACGGCGAAAAATAAATTAACAAACAAATTTTAACAATTCCCTTCAACAATGGAAAATAATATCTGGATTTTCAAATTGCAAGTTAACCACATTGTAAGTGAAAGTTAACAAATAAACGGATCGACTTAAACGTTTAAGCACTTAGAAGTTCATAAAATAATTCGACAAATTAAAATTCCACTCTCCACTGGCAATAAAGTAACAATTCATTTCGACAGTGGAAAATAATATGTCGCTTTCATAAGTTGATCACACCGTGGACAGAACGAAAGAAAAATGCAATAAATAAACGGACAGATTAAAACATTTAAATACCTGGTAGTTTTAAAATAATTCAAATCCCATTAGTGACAAGAACGAAAGCAAACAAAATTGCAACAACTCTCTTCCTTTTTTTTTTTTATTTTACCAACGATATCGCAATTTTTGTGATTCGTTGGAAAGCGAGCTCTATCAAATAATCACGATATTATGGAACGTGCGTGGATTTCTCCGGTGTGTACTTTTAATATGCGTCGAACAAATGATAATTCGTTTTACACGTTTCTCCTCCCCTATTCTGTGTTCTTTGTAAATACGCAGCAGAACGGTGCCATGGAAAGTGAATAAGGAGTGGAATATCGAAGCGTAATTCTGTCGATAACACCCCTCATTGGCGCTCGAATATGCATTTGTTGCATTTTGAAATGCTTTAAAGAATAGAGTGTGTTACGTTCAACTGTTGTTGTAACAGAAAATTTCCGTTTCAAGGTTGGTGCTTTTCGTCCTCATATGGGATTGAAAGTGAAAGGGAATATTATTCGCGTCGTGAAATTAAAATTAAAATATAAGAATTGCGAACTGTGAATGTATTGAGATTGTAAACGTATTATAGGAACGATCAAAAGTCGCAATTACGGCGAAGATCGTCTGTAAAATGTCAAAAGACAAATGTCGAAAGCGAAACGATCCACAACTTTATAAAATAGAATTATGTTTGACGGAAGTGGTTATCATGTACGTAATATAGAATAAACATTCATTATATGTTCACAATGAAACTACTAAAAGGAAAACTCAAAATGATCGATTTACAATTTTATCCAGATTTACAGTGTTGCATTTTTAGGGATTTGAATGACTTTTGTAAAACGCATGAACAGAAGTTTGTGTCCTTTATTGTTAGTCGCCGATAGCTCTAGTGTTAATGTTCATAGAAAAATAAAATACCTACTATAGAGTTATTAATTCTCGTACTTATAGTTTAGTTTTTTACACTTTCAGTCTCTAATTCTTATTTCTCATATCTTTCATACTTTCATATGTATATATAAAATTATTTTATACATTAAATATAAAGTTTTTACACGTACTTAATGCTTTTATTTTTAAATTTTATATATTAATTATTAATATAAAAAAATTATTTTATATTATTAAATATAAAATTTTTATACGTACTTAATGCTTTTATTTTTAAATTTTATATATTAATTATTAATATAAGAAAGTTATTTTTTTACCGCCTTCTAATTATCTCAGCTATGCGAATTACATTTTCATTAAAATAACAACCCACAAGAGTGAGGTAGTTTTTAATTTTAGTCACTTTCCAAACCACTATGCAATACACAAAAACCACATCCAACAGACCCAAGTACAAACGTATTTAAAAAGACTGCCGCTCTCAAGTCTGCAATTTATTTATTTCTTTCTTCCAAACGAGAAAACCCTCCATCGATCTATCACATCTGCGAAAATATATCCCGAAGAATTTAGAAATCTCCTTCGTGCTAAAAATTCTCTCGAACAGAAAAGCCAGAAACTCGACGTGACGTATCTATCGTTTGAAATGAATCTCACTCCTCTCCCCCCCCCCGCCCTTCTTGCAAGCAGCAAGATTAATTGTTTTACATTTCTTCGTTTTGTTTCGCTTACTTTCTGTTTCTCTCTCTCTCTCTCTCTCTTTTTCTCTCTTTTTTTTATACTCCATACATTTTCATCACGGCGTAGTCCCGTAAAATATCGCTTTACAGTAGGCGCACGTGGAATGAATAATGGCTGTTCGTGCTTATTCATTTTCGTGCACCGTGCAACCGCAACGCCTGTCGCTGGCTAAACGTTTCAAATAAATATTCCATATTTTCTAACTTGCTGAATGTTCAATTCGGGTCGTATGTACGTGTCAAATTTCGTGATTACTTCCCAGCAACGTTCGTTTAATCAAAACGTTCTCGAGACGGGAGGGGAGGAAAAAAGAAAGAAGAACGATTGAAAACATTTGTCTTTTATTCGTAGATATTTCCCAGTTAAATATCATTCGAGCGTGAGGGGAAGAGTGAAACTCGGTAAAGCTCGTAATTCGTAGAAATTCAAAACGGATACTCTCAATCTGCTTGACAATTTATTCTTGGCGTAAAAGAGTTGGTCGGGTGAAATTGTGGAAGATTCAGAGTACTTTTTTATTCCGTGGTTTCATAATTTTGTTTATAAAATTCAGAAAAATTGAAGATACAGAAAGGGAACGGAAAATGTGGGAAATGGAAGTGAAACTAAAAAAAGAGAGAGTGTAAAATTTGGCAAGTTTGAAGTGAAAGAAATTCGTCGAACTTTCGAGAAAATTTCAAAAATACAAAAAGGAAAAAGCTACAGAATTTCCTAATTTTCCCGAGCAGGCTGGAAATCGTAACGTTGAAGACGAATGGTGTTTCATCTTTACAAAAGCGCTAAATATATTTTTAAAAAATTGAGAAAACACTTGACCGACAAACGAACAGTCCTTTCAAGGGATGTCAAACAAGAAAGGATTAATGTCGAAATTTTTCCCTTCTTTTTCTAAGTTTCACACACATACGGGACATTGATAGAACGTATATAATTGTTGAAATTAAACGAACTAACAATTAATATATCGCATTAAGGGTATTCACGCATTCGACGATTCGAAATTAGAGTGAATTCCTGTGCAACGTGCACAGAAATATGTCTGAAATATCGAAAGTCGCGGAGTACTCGGCGTCAGAAACAAATTCCTGCTTAATTGTTTCCCGCGGTGTAATTAATCACGACGCAAGCGAGCCTAAGTCCACTCCATTCTCTGCGCTTTAACATTTACAAACTGTAAAGCTACCATCACACCCTCAGAATTTACGAGCTTCTATAAAATCTTTCACGCGAGTGGAACGTTCCTGCAGCGATGATAAAGCGATGATCGCCTCGCCTTCTCCCCCGGCCGTAAAAAACCTTTCGAACGACCCGCCAAAATGAACCGGTTAAAAACCAGTCTCGTGGATCCAGCACTTTGGCGAACGGAGTGAATTTTCATGTGAATAGAAACGATCATTGAAAATGTTCCCCAGACGTCTGAAAGCGGAGAATATCGAAGTGCATTCGATACATGAGCGCGGAATTGTGCATTCGACGGATCTTTCGCATCGCGGCCGCACTTAGCCACGAACAGACGTATCTGTTGTTCGTGGTTGTGCTGTGGTGACTCGTGAAGACTCGTAGTTAGCAATTCCAGTTCCTTTTCCACGGCGAAACCGGGGAAAGAGGATCTTTAAGAGAGTTTCGTGGCTGGTTTCCGGTCGGATAACGACGGAATTAACTCGCACGAATTCGTGTTGCCAAGTGGTTCTGCTGGATAATCAATTTCACGAAGGACTGAATTAAGGGAAAGAGAACTAATTCAGCCGGTTAAATAGAAAAATAATTAATTCACGAATTAAGAAGGATATTTTGAGTATAGAGAGAAAAGTTTAAGAAGCCGAGGAAATATTGTGTTCAAGAAGGAAGATTACAACAAACAGGAGTAAGTTACGTACAACGTCATGTTTTTAAATTAATAACGAACAGATGATTAGAAAATCAATTTAATTTTAAATTGATAGTAAATTTAAATAGATTTCTTATGGTTGGATAGCGGATCTAGCGGAAGAAAATTCAAAAGAATTAAAGGACGATTAATTCATAACGAACTCGTGCAGAGAAAGGGTCAAGAAGAAATTGAGAAAATTAATAAATAACGCGTAGAGATTAGCAAGTTTTAGGAAGTTGGTTAAAAGTAAATTAGCAAATCTAGTTAAAGGTAAAATTTGACGTGAAGAACGTAAAACAAGTGTGGTTTACAATGTAATCGTACATACAATGCAATATTTTTATGTATGCGCCAAATCTACAACTCAATCTACAACTTTACTTTTCCTTCTTGAGAATGAAAATTAGTGTTTGTGTCCTTATAGAAGAAAGTTAAACTAGCCCTGAAAGTTCTTGTAGAAGACAGAAAACACGATTTGTCACGTTTTTCCTCTAGCGCTGCAGAACAGGTGAAAATAGAGAAAGGAAACTAGTAGTGGAAAACTAGTAGTACAGGTCAACGAAAAGACTGGGAGCAAGTGGAAGCAGTCTTCGTACTAATTCTGCCACGAGTAAAAACGCAGTTCCAAAGGTTTACAGGAGCATTTCAAATTTACATAAAGCATAAATTGATAAATAAGTACAAGGCAAATGGAATGAATAAATTTATAAAAATTTATAAATAATTTATTCCTAAACTGTTACAATCTTTAGTGGCCAAAGGATATTGGTTAAAAGTCGAAGAAATAGAACTCAAATATTTCACCCACTTGAATATTATAGCAACAAATAAATAAATATATTCCATGTATTTTGTACATTATTAGATTTTTAAATTATTCAACCTCCTTCATGAATTCCAGAGAAAGAGAGAGAGATCAGACAATCTTTACAATTAATAGAATCTGTATAAAAAACATTCTACGCGTTATACTTGCGTTTACACAAAGATACACAATTTTTGTTTTTTTTTTTTTTTTTTGTCACTATCCATAGTAATCAAATCTTTCACCATTCGTAAATAACAACCGACGGTATTAATCTCTTTCATCGATCCACGACGTGCAAACACGTACGCAAAACGAAAAGAAAAAGAAAACGAAAAGGGAAAGAAACCGTGAAAAATTCACTCGCTACGTAACCGGAACGAATGGAAACAGATTTCGAGATCCGCCGTGAATTCATTTACGACCGAAATATCGCGGATACAGAGGGAAATTTGCGGCCGGCTTGTAACAGCCGTTCGAATTGCGATTCGGGGAATTTAGCCGCGGCCGCGGATCGAAATATGCCGGCCGCTATGATAGGAACGCTACCACGGCAGCGTAACAAAGAAAACGACAAGCAAACACTCTCAAACTCGCGTACACACGGCGTTCGCGCGCTGCATTACGTGCTGAGAGCGACTCGTGGTCCCGTGGTTCCGTGACTCGGCAACGTTAATTAGCGCTTTAACTGCCCTTAAGTTCGAGCTTCGTTGCAATCGTCGACCAACCGGCATAAACTTCGCGCGACACCTCGAGCCACCGCGCGCGTTCGTGACGATTCCATTCGTGGAACCAGCCGCCCCGTGCACGCGGGATAACGCTTTATCCGAGTGTTCTCTTTCTTTTCTTTTTCTTTTTTTTTTTCTTTTAAAGCTGAAACTTTCCTGTCGCGCTGTTTTCTCTCTCTCTCTCTCTCTCTTTCTCTGGGGACGATTCGGTAGTTCACGCGAACTTTCTTCTCATTTCGTGAATTGCATCTCGTTGGTATCTGTTGGGAATGTTTTTCTTCTTCTTCTTCTTCTTCTTCTTTTTTCCTTTTTTTGCAGATGTTAGTTAGCAAAAGTTTCGTTGCAGGAAACAAACGTCCCGTGGCACTTTCAACTCTTGTTCGAACGGGAATGCATCGAGTACGGTTGCAATCTGTATTTCACACGACCGTAAAGTACCACAGTCGCAAGTTGAAATTCACGACGAATCCTGGATAAATTCGGAATGTAAAGAGGGATCGCACGAGACTTTCGAGCGATAATGCACGTTCAAACGACCCTCTCGATCGCGTCGCGAGACGCCGTTTATCTATCCATCCGCTGGGTAAATTCACCTCCGAACCTTCATCCATGTTTTATAACGCTCGCAGCACGCTATAAATAAATAGCCTAAGTGATCGCCCGTGGCCGAAGTCGCCCCAATCGAGCCAATCGTTTCTCTTCGATCCGAACGGAGGAAGCTACAAGCGGTACCAGTTACGTGACTCGCTGTTGCCTGGACGTATTTCGTCCGACAACCTGTTTCTACCCGTAGCAATGATTATGCGACTGTAATAAAGCGACAATGAGCTAAACGGCGTTAATGGCGAAGCGACGAGGCTGAATGTATTAATAGCTGTGCAACGATTTTGGTAAACAAAAGACGTTTCTGTCAGCGAACTTTAGCAAAACGAAAGTTCGTTTTCGTTGGCGAAAAATAAATACGACGGAGGGTGAATGAAAGAGAGTTTGATTTTCAAATCCGAGCATCTAAAATAATATTGCAACAGTTTGTGCTGGACCACTAAAATTTAGTGTACTCGATTTTGCTTTGCATTTTGTATTTCTTTTCTTAAACGGTAAAACTTCGAAGCCTCATATCGTCCTAAATTGCTACGTTCTACACATATTTATATTTCTATTCATCTATATTCATCGTAGTCGAGTTAATAACGTAGTCGAGTGATCTTGGGTGTGCTTGAACAACTAGGTATCAGACTGCACGATAAATTTCTGATTTAAAATAAAATTAGTTACACGTATGTACGTTCATCTATTCGAAGAAGAAACACAATTACTTTTCGACCAGCCCGATAATATATACCTTCTGCTCGAAAAAATAATACGATGAAGAAACATATTTTTGCTTCTCTACGTGCGAGAGGATTTGCAAATTTAAACAAATAATAACACTTCCTCCTCGAAAACTCGACGTCCAGTATTTTCCACAGAAATTCTTTAAATTCAGGACGGCGAGCTTTCATCCCTGCCGCGGGCCGCACGAACTGCTCGCCCAGTCTACCGTGAAAATTAACTCCTAATTTGTTCACTCTATCCCCTTTTTTCCTTTGATTTTAGCAGCTACAGGAAAGAAAACATTTATATACCCATGCGAGTATTGTGGAGGGGATAGCGCTACTCTCAACGCAGTGGAGGGGATAGCGCTACTCTCCACGCAGTGGAGGGGATAGCGCTAGCAATCAGGAAAGTAAGGGCAAGGGTCGCCAGTTAGCCACCTCTGCTTTAAAAACACTAGAACTACCAAAGTATTCGAAATGACTAATTTCCATGGAAACTTGATCTATTTATAACAGTGTATTTTTAAATACTCGGGTGATTTTTAATAAAATATATTAATAGAAGCTTGTGTTCTCTATTGTGTTATTAACTTTTTCTTGCACTCTATGTTTCAATTCGCTACAAATATTATACTTTTTTGTCAGTAGTTCCAGCGTTATGAACGCGCCAGGTATTTCCCATTATTCCATCGAGCTTCTTTATACCCGACAAGAATTAGTGTGTCTTGAAAAATACCCTACAAGTAACTTGCAATTGTCTTCGACTTATTATTGGGATATTGATCGACAACGATGCCCGTGGGTTCGCGCGCATTTTGAAAAACGCTGTGATACATCAATCTCTTACTTACCCATAACTCGTGACAGTCGATTGACATTTTTCGGCGTTGTCGAAACCCCTTGAACGCGAGGATCTCGCGTCTAATCGATCGTGCTCGTTCGTTTCTGCTCCATGATAAGGGCCAATCGCGCGGAACGTTCTCCTTCGTTCGGCTCGCCGACTCGCCAAATTTACATGTCCGACCGTCGTTTTACATGATAATGCAGGCCTCGATCGATCCGCATGAATATCACACGAGCATCGGTTCCCTTCGGCTCGTCACGACCGATATACCAAACAATAATCTTCGCGGTTCAAAGAGGAAAAGAAAAAAGAAAAAAAGAGACAATGAAGAAGAATCGAAGGCGACGTTTATAGAAACAACGATATTACTTCCGCATTTCGAACGACACTTTGCACTATTCCGGTGACTTTATCTCTTCGTCCTTGGTCGAATTCGATGGATCGTGGCTCCGAAACGTTTTACGTCGGATTCAGGAGAGTTTCTATTTTGGAGTTACATAGGTCTTCCAGGTGGAGGGCGTGTCTGCAACAAGAAAAGATGATGCTGTTTCAGAAAATCGATTGCACCTCAAACGGTTAGTTTTCTAAATTTTTATAAATGCAACGATTCGGTAATTATAAATGCAAATTTGAAGTTCAGCAATTATCAATTGGACATAAAATGGTCTTCGCTTTTAAGAAAATTTTCAAACGACCCTTTTGCAATTATAAAATAAAATAAAGTAAAAATATAATATGATATAACAATAAAATACAATATTTTGGAATAAAATATTTCACTAAAATATTACCCGTTATGATATTGCCCTATATCTACTCGTTATCGAAAAAAGTTCATTACAAAAGTTATATGAGACATTTGCAAGAACATCCATTATTCATTGCTTTACGTTCGCTCGACATAAAAATTAAAAGAAAAAAAAAAGAGGGATATTCGGTCAACAAAATTTTAAAGAATAAATTTCTCGCTGATTTTATCTTGTCGTCGGAATAATTTCATAAATTCGATTATTTAAAAAAGAGAGAGAGAGAAGCATCTCCGTGTTCAGGCAGAATTTCGGGCGTCAATATGGCCGATGTGAATTCGACAACTCGATACCCGTGGAATATAATCAGAATAATCTCGTTGGACACGCGCTTCACGATGGTTCGCGAAGTTCGCTTTGATACAGGGCTAAAGCCGAATTGCCATCGTAATTTATAATCGAATCTTCGTTAAATGCGACCTTTCTGTTTTTCCGCGTTTGATTATGCGCGAACCTGCGGGATTTCGTGCCATGTCTTGTACGATTGATCCCCCTCCTTTCTGGCGCGTCGTGCACGTTCAATTTCACCGGATAAACTCCTGACGTCGATAGCCAGTCAATTCCAATTTATCGTTCAAATGTCCTTTTCCTGAATTTTTGGCGGGTTGTTCCCAAACTCGCAATCGTTGACCAATCGACCGACTATTACAGACGCTATATTCTTTCCACTGCTGTTTCTCGATAGAAAATATTTCGCGTCACGTGCATTGCGTGTTTTCGTACGAGATGTTTTTTATTTTGTAAAAAATTGGCTGCTTCTATTCACCGAGTTGTGATAAACAACTAATATCGGTCGATAAGTATAATTGGTAGAGCTCACTCAGCTTTCCAACAGATAGTTTTCTCTTAGCGTTCTGTAATACACACTGTTACACATGACAATTACTAGTTTTGTAATTTAATTCAGTTTGACATTATGTAAATTCTACAATATTCGAAAAATACTGTACAACTACAAATGAAATTATTCACATTATTGGGCTTGATTTTTAGAGAGAATTAAAAATTTTAAAACTGTGTCAATTGTTTAACTAGTTAACTGCGGTATACTAAAAAATCTAGTTGGTGAGAGATGGAATTGGCATGTACACAGATCAGATTAGATTATTTGAAGTTATTCATTACTAAACATTGTAATTAACTGTGTGTATTACAGGTGTATGTGTGAACGCCGTGAAAACGTATGAAACATTTTTAAATTTCACTAACACCGTCATAATTATATTGATATTTAAAATCAACGCGTATTTATCAAATAAATATATATTAAATATATGTATATTTAATAAAATATTAATATACAATAACCATCTTGAACGCGTTGAATTATGTCACTGATATAATATGGAGGCTTATTAATGTAAATATAACATGTAATTGTTTCTTTAAATAGTTTCACAATGTTTATAAAAAATATACATATATTTACAATAAATATTCTACAATTTCTATAGTAATATTTATTCAGATATATATATATATATATATATATACGTATTCGTATTATAATATTCTGCAATTTCTCTACATATTTTTAAATTTGTTAAACTCGATCATAATAATAATATAATCACGAGAACCCTGTCTCATTCAGTGTTAATGTTTTATATAAGACACACGAAATATATTCAAAAATTAAAACACTTTCGTAAGCAATTCTAACAATGTATAATCTTCAAATTACAAGCGACGTAGTACGCGAGGCTTGAGAGAATTCCGTCCCTAATACGAGAGAATATCTACCAACCGATCGTGGGATCGTATCGTTCAAAGATATCGTCCAACAGTATCCGATGATCGTCAGTTGAAGGCAAACGGACAAACGACTGTTTCATCCGTACGGATCGGGACACCGGTTTGCTGAAAACAGTCGAGACGAGGATTCGTTCCGTGACTGGACGAAACACATTTCACAGCCATAAATTTTCCCTGTTCGCTGTTTGAACGTGAAATTAATTTCACGCCGCGCAGAAGCGACGAATTAATTAAAAACGCTCGTTGTCGAACGAAGACACGCGCGATAACAACTCCGACGTCGGGTAAAAATTTTCATGTAAATTTAACCTGTATCTTTTTCCCCTCCTCCCTCTGCCAACGCCCTTACGCCTCCTCCCCCACCCACTCACCAACCGATCGGATAGCAAGCGTGAACGGAAGTTGAAACGAACGAATGCCTTTGATTCCGGTCAAGCTAATTTTTCTTGCCTCTCTCCGTTCTTTTTATTTTTTCTTATTGGAAAATCGTTTTACCGTATGAAAGTGCTTCGTCGTAGAAATTAAACGTGTCGTTATCTTTACGACGTTGCGAGTGTTCGAATGCAACAGCTCGAGTTCAATAACTTTATACATTTGGGGGAAACTGAGAGTTGCAAGAACGTGTGCACGAATGCTTGCAGTGTAGGGAAATATTCAAAGCAGAACATATGTATAGATAGTAAATGTAGTTAATAAAACAAACTTTTTCCAGAGTTGATTTCTACAGCGATGTTCGTGAAAATTTCAGGAAACATTCTAGTTATAACTGTTTCTATTCTGAATTTTTCTGGAGTGTTTTTACAAATATATTGGTTGCCAAGTTAATGCGTCGTCACGTCTTACGTAAAGTATAAAAAATATAATAAAAAATAATTCCTTGCAACATAAAAAGAAAGCATCCCATTTGAAAAGTCGAAGACCACTTTCATTTCTTAAGAAGATAATGTAAACAATGTAAAATAATGTAGAAAAATATACAGCACTGTAAAATGATCTCACGAATTGCTAATCTCTGCGAATTGATGACACGTTATTGATTCTTCGAACCTGGATTTCGATCATGAACGGAGCGCAACGTCGCGTCGAACAATGGACAAATACACGTGCAACGTTGCAAACGTTACGAGCTTACAAATTAGCAAATTTTTCAAATTGATGCATTTGAGATTGAACTTGAGTGACAAAAAAAAAAAAAAAATCATCTCAGAATCTTCCTAATTAAATTAATAACTTTGTCGTAACGATATACCCAAATTCTGAACAATGTCGTGATCCTTTGAATCACGATTCATGGAAAAGCAATTAATATAAATAAATATTACCGTGTTGCAGATATCGGGAGATATTCAAAGTACTTTCTACGAAAAAATGGAAACATTCAATAAAAATTTAAATCAACATTCTTCGACGATTAATCGCCGCTCTCGTTTCTTTTTCGAAGTAAAAGCGTTAATGGAAACAACGAAAAAACGCGAGACGAGCTTCGTTCTTAATTTTCCTGTGAACGCAAAGTCGACGGAATTTGACGTGACTACGCAGCTAGTGTAAGTAAATCTAGGTGACTGCTTGACAGCGGCAACATTCGCAGATTCAGACAAGGGTGCAGACGTATCTGTCTAAGAGGGCGGAAAACGGACTGACTGCCTTGAAAGGGTCATCTCGAGAGAGAGTGTCAAGAATCATGCTCACGGCAGTTCAACGTGGCTAAAATAAATTGAACCGCGCTACATTTTACGCTGAATATAATAACGCGATACAACATAAAACATTATAAATGAAAATACTTGCTTATAATGAAATATTTTTTTACAAATACAACATAATATATTTACAAATATAGACAATATTAAATTCTTCGATACGAAGCAAATAAATTTAATCGATCAATATAAATATTTAATATATCCTTATAACTATATATTATATAAATATATAAATACATGTATATACTATGTAACTATATAATAATAATAATATTACATAAATATATAAATATAATACTATAACTATAAATATTTAATATATATATAACTATATATTATAAGTATATTCTATATTCTAATAGAATAACATGTTATTTATATTTCGTCAAAGTTTATACATTCTTAGAAATATTACATTTTGTAACGTATATAAAATATTTTTCTTACAGAATGGTAAAATTGCAAAAGTGTCTTAGTTTAGAGTACTTTGAAATCGAAATGAAAAAAGAAATTTACTCGAATAAGGCACACAATAGAATCGTATATAATAAATTTAAGAAATATTTTTCGAGCATATTTCTGTTATCATTAGAACAGATTAACACAGTTTGACTCCCTTTGTTACTGATTATTGAATAATTACTTATGCTCGATTATTAAATAAGAAAATTATTCGTCGTTTAAACGTCGTCAATAATATCGATGAATTCGTGCAACGAAAATTGTTGATCATTCAAAATTCGTCATTCCGTACTTGACTAGTGAATTGTTACTCGATTTCGAGTACATAAATTTTTCAAATGGGCTTGCAGAGTTACGTGTAATGTCTTCGTGAATAACTGAAATCTTATACGCTTTTCACCCGTTGGGCTCCATGCATTTCTAAAAGAAAGTTTATTGGACTACTTCCGGGCACTCGAGTTGCTCGAGTTGATTACAATTGATTTTTTAATCCGTGCCCGGGACGTGACATCCCGTGAAAAATTCAATTATAGTGTAATCCTTTAGGTAGGATGTGAAGCAACAGTAAGTTCTAATTTGACAAAGAATTTCAACAGGTTCCCGAGGAAAAAAGTTGATTGGTTTTTTAATTGGTTGGACTTTTCATCTATAGTACGTAGACGATAAATTTTGTTTTGTATTACAAATTGAAAACGCGCACGAATTTCTGATATGTGAAAAAGACCAAAAAAAGAAAAAAGATAAAAAAAAAGAAGAAAAAAAATTGCTCGAAAATATTCGAGCTCGTTCGTTACGCAGAATGAAGTTTCACTCCGGGTAGTGTAGCAATATTAAATTTCTAGTTAATACAAATTTTCCTTTAAATCTTTATCCTAAAAAGAAAAAAAAAGAAAAAAAACTATGTACGATATTTATGCTTTATTTCAATTTGTCTTTAATTCAGATGAAGAAATGAATGAAGGAATTCAATGTAGATTCTGTTTATTGATATTCTAAATAAAACTCTTTTCTCAATAAATAATTATTCTTGGAGTGAGTAATTCTGTTTTCGATAAAAGAATATAAAATTCATTTCAATAAATAAAAGGCGTTAAAATATAAGAAAATTCTAACACTTCAATGAAAAGAAAGTTTACAGATCTAACCAGAATTTAGACAAAAATAATGTCTGAAAAATAGATATTAAAAGATCTTTTAATAATAATAATAAAAATAATATTTATAATATTAATAATATATAATTGACAATAATAACAATAAAATTTAATAATAATCAAAAATAATATTAAACGATCTTTTAAAAGGGGAAAATGGATTTTATTTATTAGATGCTAAACGAAATTCTTCTTGAATCAAATCTAAAGAAACGTTAAATAAAATTTTAGCAAGAAAAGTAAATAGAATAAAAATTCATCTCTTCATCTAAATATTACTGTATGTAAAACAAAGTTCAGAAATAAAAGATACAAGGATTTGAAAGAATCGCTCGCATTTCATCTGGCAGCACCAAAAAATCTCTCATATTAATATCCTACACGGAGACAAAAACGTATTATGGAATCCATAAAGGGCAACGATGTTTCCCAAGTTTAGAAAAATATATCACGCGAAAGTTTGAGCACGGCGACGAAAGTGTTCGAGTAAAAAGTTCGTATCGGTCGTTACTATCTTCGTAAAGAAAGCAGAATGTGTGACCGGAGTTGCTAACTTCCTACAATTTTCTTTTTTTTTTCTGTACGTTTTAATCGTGCAATTCTTGTTTCAGAGATCTTTTCACTAATTCTCCAATTTCATGCCGTTGCACTTCAAGTTTCTTAAAGAGGGGAAACTTGAAGCAATACTATATTAATTTACTCGCCGACAATCGGAACAATCGGACAGTTTCGCTGAAATTGAAGTTGCTTTGTAACATTTTGTAATTTGAAAGTCGAACAATCGATAGAGAAGTATCGAACTGTCGGTTAGTTCGTAACAATTGTTAATATCAAATTTAAATAATTAACGACAATGCTTCTCTGTTTTAAATCAAAAACTCCGAAAAGGAGCGAATGTAACTGAAAATGTATAGTCGCTAAATTACCTAAAAAATTGATCAATTGTCTAACATTTCTCCAGTAAATTAATAATATTCGTTTAATGATACATCGTTACTGTCAAATATTAAATTCAACGCAAACTATTATTTCAATAAAGGCGTTAAAAACGTTTTCACTTTGCAAAATTCACTTAACCTCAGTCTCGATATTTAAATATAATATTTTTATACTCCTCCCATTTTGAATCATTTTAATAATATATCGTTACCATTAAATATTAAATAATTTTACGTTTAATAATATATTGTTACTATTAAATATTAAATATTTGACACACAAACTATGATCGTAAAAACGCTAAAAATATTTTTACTTTGCAAAATTCCCTTAACCTCAGTCTCGATATTTAAATATAATATTTTCATACTTTTCCCATTTTAACTCATTTTAATAATATATCGTTACCATTAAATATTAAGTATTCGACACAAACTATTATCGTAAAGACGCTAAAGATATTTTTACTTTGCAAAATTCCCTTAACCTCAGTCTCGATATTTAAATATAATATTTTCATACTACTCCCATTTTGAATCATCTTAATAATACATTGTTACTATTAAATGTTAAGTATTCGACACAAACTATTATCGTAAAGACGCTAAAAATATTTTTACTTTGCAAAATTCCCTTAACCTCTGTCTCGATATTTAAATATAATATTTTCATAATAAATAATATTTTTATACTCCTCCCATTTTGATAATGTATCGTTACCATTAAATATTAAATATTCGACACACATAAACTATGGTCGTAAAGACGCTGGAAACATTTTTACTTTGCAAAATTCCCATGACCTCGGCCACGAGAGAAACGAAGATAAAAGTATTACGCCTTACTCTATCCCCATTCTTTGGAATCGCTTTACGTTTCCAAAATGAGCGGGAACATGTCCCTTTGCTCGGTAATTCGCTCGAACATCCACCCACAATGTATTACACAGTGCCCAACGGGAAGCGAAGTTACGTCTGTCTATAGAAAGCCCTTTCTCCTTGTACACGTCCGTCCTGGTCTAAAAGGGAAGTCCATCCTCGAAAAATCCAATTGGACCGCGAGACCGGAATAACAACGCGGAGGAAACGCGTTTCTCACATGGTGCCTCCCTCCTTTCCGCGAAATGCACAATCAGCCCCGGTGATTTATCACTTTTCTGCAAATTTTTTCCCCGCTTCCTTCCTCTCCCCCTCCCACAACCCTTACATGGCTCGCATAATTTTCTTCGCGGAACTGCACCGTCATCGTCGCTCAGCAATCGACTCCTTCGCGTTTCGAGTTTCCTTCCTCGAAGAAGAAAGGAACGGCTGAATTTCGTACGCGTCCCTTTGAAGAACCTGAGGAACAAAGGGAGAGTTCGAGAACGAGTACAGGGTGGGCTGAAAGTCACTTTCTACTGAAATTTAATTTAGTTTAAAATTGATAAAGTTCTTCTCTTATATTTCGATGTTTTGTTGGAAAGAGGAGAAAAATGGAAATAAATGGGAAGAAATAGATAAACTCTCATTCGCGGTCCGATTCTAATCTCTTGCGCCGCGCACGCCGAGAATCGTTTTACTCCAAATTGCAATAATTCCTCAGTATATTTTCAAGTATATTTACGTATAAATCGAGCAAAACGAATAATAAATTTATTGTTACTTCTCGATAATTTCCATCCAACGGTATACCGACGAAGTTCAAAAAGAGAGCGACGAATTACTCTATACGGTTTGGTCACTCGTTATGGTCCGCAAATTTAGTTGCCAGCGCAGAGTGGTCAATCAATCCGCGCGTTTCTCCGCGTTCAGTTATTATCTCGGACGGAGCTCGTACATCGCCAAAGTTTCTCAATTTTCTAAATTCCTCGCGATCTCGCCCCGAGCGAGAAGTTTCCACCACGTGCACGTACATACGTCTCTCGTTCGAGCTCGACGATCGCTGGATCACTTCGTTGGCGAGGGATTAACGCGACGTGTTCCGGACTCGCGGCAGACGAAGAGATGAAGAAACTCGGCAGGGGTCGAGAGAGATTTAACGACCTCCGCGCGTTCCTCGGGCGTGAAAAATTCGCGCGCGCCACGGGGAATCGGGGAATTGGAGTCAAGACGATGGATGACGGAAACGCGAAACAGAAATATCGGCTCGCTTCGCCGATTTCGAGGGGGTTAGGTTTGGGTTAGGTTGTCGCGAAACGACGGGAAATCAGCGAGAGACAGAGAGAGGGAGAGAGAAAGGAGAAGGATTTACCGAAATGAATGTAAGACATTTTCTTAATTCTGGGTGGAAACGGAGTAGAAAGATCCGATTACGGAATTGTTAATTCAAGCATATATTTCACGCGAACGTGTGACGACGGCGTTACGCGTTTCGCAACGAGGGTCTCGCACTCGAGAGGATAAGATCGTCTAGGTGGTAATAATTTCTAGATCTCTTTGACGACAGATCCTATTATAAACTCGCGAACGAGAGTTTATGTGACGTAGCTTGATGTCTTTGGGAAATTGTTGCGCAATATATGTGTAATATATGTACATGTAAAATACGAATGACAGACAGTATGATGTGAAACACGAAAAACTGATAAAACGGAACAATGATACGTATAATATGAATATTGACGAAATACAAATTGTTAATAAAATGTTATGATAAAAAACAAAAACATGTTGTTGATCAAACACAAAATATGATGTAAAATACGGAAATTGATTGAAAAAAAATAGTATACAATGCAAATACAAATTGTTATTAAAAATTTGAAACACGATCGTGAATCTGATATACTGCGTGCGATGCAGATGATTCTCACGTGTTCGATACATTCATTTATTAATTGCACTAGAAAAGCGAGGAAATAAATATTAAACTGTAGAAATGTTTCTTTAATTATTATATTCGTACTTGTATTATTAAATATCCTATTAAATAGTCTATTTGCTGTAATTACGAAGATAGAATTAACAATGGCTTCTTGAGGAAAGCGATTACAGCAATTCGCTAAAGACGATTAAACGCGTGCCTAATTAATTGTTCTGGTAAACCACTCATACTCGAGTCTCTATCACCCGAAAATTTCTAATAACACCCGAGCGAGAATGTATGAATGTATTCCCTTGTACTAAACTGTATCTAACGCGAGATTCAAACAGAACAATATTGGCGAAACATACAAGAGGTTATATTTTTAACTTTGCAATAAATCAACTATTCATTTATGAATGATAGAAATGTGGGTATAATTTTTTTTATAACGATGAGGATGACAGACTTGAATGACTCGAACCACAAAATTGATACGACTCTACAGGGTTGCTTGTACCAAAATAGTTAAGTGACTCAACAAAATGTGGTATTTTTAAATATTGAAGTAAATTAATGAATAAATATATATTTATATACAATTATAATCATAAATACTTGTTCATTATTTATATTAATATATATATAATAAGTAAATATTTCACTAAACTGACAATTTTCTTAACTCTCACATAGATATCACATAAATGTCAGTATCATTGAATATCATATTAAATATCAGAAAAGTGGTTGCTCTCTTATTATATATAAAACTCTACACTGTTTCGCTATTATTCCAAAAACGACATGTTCTCAAAGAATAAAAAAAAGAATTGAATTCAACAATTTGTAACACTTTTAAATACTGAAATAAATATTTAAGTAAACTGTCAATTTTCTTAGCCCTGACTAATCATATAAATATAAACATCATGTTAAATACCAGAAAAGTGGTTGCTCCATTATTGTATATAAAATTCCACTCTATTTCCTACTATTTCCACTTTGATTCTGTCATTTGACCTACTGTGTTATTTCAAAAAAACGAGGATGCTAATATTTCGTCATTTCGACCTAATACTGTAGATAGAAAAGTCGAATTTCGCCAATTCCACGAAACATTTACATTCTTTTTTTTTTTTTTCTCCAACTTGCGGCAAGGAATTTCGACGCATTTGACTTTAAGTTTCAGTATTAATTAAATACTAAAGTATCAATTAAGAAGCCATAGGATAGAGGACCAATTTCTTTATCGAAATTAGAGCCGAGCACACAATACGATATTGTTCATCGCCATGAACCAAGGGAGTTTGGCACATTGTATCCACCTATGTACCTGCGCATTACAACCTACGATCCCATTACGTGCATCATGTGAATTGATCATAATGCTGGATGATGAGTACATGCGCCGTTGCGGCGTAATTGCGTTCTGCTATTCCTCTATAATAACGAAACTGGCCTTTGCTCGTATAACGCTTAGAACCACCTAAGTCGAAGACGTTCCAACCCAAGGAATCGTCTCAACACGATTCTATTCTCCGTACACCCTCGAGGTACACCCTTCGTTCGTTCCAATTACACGCGCAATTCAAAACGTTTCAATTTCACGCGAATTTTACCGAGCAACTCGAGCCCCGAACTCGTATCAACTCTGATCGATTAATGAAATAAACTGCGCGTTTCGTTTAACTGTGTGCCACAGGAAATTGTCGAATCGCGGTTCCGTTCGGAGATTTCTATGATTGGAACGTTTTACGGGAACGTTACTGCAGATTTTAGTTTTCGATTTAAATAACAATATTTCAAAAATGATCAAAGCGTCGAATGATTGTCTCATACAACTGGATGTAATTTGAACTAATTGCACGTTGATTCGTTTGAAACGTGAAAATGATCTTCTCTCCGGGTTATTTCGTCATTTGACTATCGAGCGAAATAGTAATTTCGTTTTAATCTTCGTTTTATATTTGAATCAATTTTGTTCAGAGTTATTTGCGATAGTTATGTGGCTATGTTCGATGATGAATTGTCGATGCTTTCAACTGTCAGCGAGTTCATTTTGATGGGGAAAGATTGTACAACTAATTTTAAAGGGTCGTTTCAGCATGGTGGATCTAATTACGAATATAATTTGTTCAGTGTTCGTAAAGACCTTTGAATTTGCAATATTTTCAGGAGAAACGGTACTTTATTCATCCTCTTTTAAAACGATGCAGAAACATTTTTCAAAAAAATGAACTCGTCGAAAATGAAAAACACGAAATGAATTTCTCATCGATTCCGATGCCGTACGAGAAATAATTGACTTTAAAAAACTGAATAACGAAATTAATAAATAACAATCACTAAAAATAACTTTGCAGGAAAAAATCAGTATCAAAAAAAAAAAAAAAAAAAAAAAAAGATAATTAATCCTTCGTGTGTTTAGATTGTACAAATAAAATAATAATCTTATAATCAATAATAAAATAACTGGTTTACTGATTAATAAATATATCAAAACTAAATAAATATAATGATATAGTAAATAATAAATACAACAGATTTACTATACACATTATAGTAACAGATTTATTTACTATATATGCTACTAATAATAAAAGTAATATATATAATAATAATAAATAATATATTAATATACATAATTTTATTAATAATATATATATATATATTAATACAATATATAACATTTAATACAAATAAAAATAACATATCAAAAGATATATACGCTCTTAATTTGTTACATGCTCCTCGCTCGCTATTAAATTTTTACACCTTTGGTAATTTCGAACACCCCGAAGGATGAAAGCAGGAGAAAAGGGAGAGAAAATAAAAATTGGTTGTTTGGTGCACCGACGATCAAACTAAAAATTTCAGGAACAAAGAGAAGTCGTATTGCAGGCATTCCTCGCGGGACACCCGGGGCAATTCGTTTTTTCAATTAGCCCTAACTCGAACAGGATTCCCATCGCAGGCGGTACGACTTCGCCAGGCCTGCAATTTATCTCGCTCGTCGAATCTCACGAAACTGTTAAACAGGAACCAATTAGTCTGGCCTACCACCGTGTAGTAATTCGCAGACGAAGGAAGACGGGATTCCAAACGAAAGAACACGTCCCGGAGAACGAATTCGGCTTGCACGAATTCTTTTCTTCTCAACTTCGAATGAAATAGTTGTGAGATTTTAATAAAATGTACGAGAATTCCGTTCGCATTCCAGTTGCGTCACAGATGAACCAAATTGTCGTTCGCGAAGCTGTTTTTCTTCTCTTTATTCCCGCAGAACCGAAATAAACCACTCTACAATCATTTAAGGAGGTATTCAAGTGTGAACTTTTGAAAAAAATCGATTTTTCTTTTTTTTTTTTTTTGCATACTCTTGAAGGACATAGTTTCAAAAATAAATCTCTGTAACCTTGCATGTGAACTCCTGAAATTAACGAAGTTATGGTTGTTCGAAGGACGCGACGACCAGCGTCATTGTTACCGCAATACTAAACTTTAAAAGCATTCTTCTGGAAACTATGTTTTTCAGAACGGTGTCCATGATATCTCAAAATCTACTTGACCAATTGACTCAAAATTTTAAGTACGCATTTAGTACACATGTGACTATAGCCCCTATCAGAATCAACCAAAAAATTTTATTTTCTATATTTTTTTGGGCCTCCGAAGTTCAACAAAAACATACAAAAATTGATAATCGAACTTCAAAGTATCGCCACTTTTTTAATTATCAACTTTTTTCTTTTGTTTTGGTGTAGCGAAACACACTAATTAAGGAACATACACGGTCTTTTATCTCCGACAAGCAGAATGACCGGAATCATGGACACCGTGAGACGATCTATTTTAAAAGCGACTACGTTTGAGAGTATGCAGTGCCACTAATTTTAATTTCTTTTTGTCCCGAAAAGTTGAAATACGTGCAAATAAACCTTGTCAATTTGACTGCGAAAGGTATGATAGTTTCTTTGCAAAAAAATTCCCTAACAAAGTTAAGAAAACACGCACCTCGCACTAGAATACCCACTTGACTCAAGACAAGAGTGCGTTACCATTCGACGAAACAAATCCGAAACGTTATCCGGTGTAATCGGTATTAATCGGTCCCGCGTTCTCCCGGAAACCGGTTGCATGGTAAATTAGCTGCATTATGCGAAACGCAGTTTACACGTGAATTGGCTGTCTCGATTGATAGGTGATTGATTGACGCAGCTGCACGCCGACAGTGTTATTCTCGACAACGAGTGACCGTTTGTTTGAGGAACGTCGGACGATGGGACGTTTCCAAAAGAAAAATGTCACGTTGTGAAACCTTGCTGGCTCGTTGCTCGGGTTATTTAACAACGACTGAACGGATTCGTAGCAGGGAAGGTTCGAAAAATTTGTCAGCGTGGCATTTATTTAAATATAAATGTAAATTCGACTTCGTTGGTGTCGAAAAAAAATTGTGAATGTTACGTCGTCCAAATTGTACGAATTACCGAACATATGTTGATTATTGCTGCACGTTATCGTAATATAATATAGTTCACTTTATTACTGTTAACATTTTTATTGTTCAATTTCACCATCATTGAGACGAAATTTTGGTACGTATGTCATTTTGATTTTTAGTGACGACAATATAGTGCAGAATTTAATTTTTAATTAGTCGTTCGTAAGATACAAGTGTGTTTCCACTGCGTTGTTAGTTTATAAGTAACGTGTCAAATATTCGTGATTTTGATAGTTGCGACATGGTGTATACAAAATTCAACGTTTCATTAAGACTGAAAGGGCCGAAAAAGTTGAAACTATTTATTTTGAATCAGGCAAAGTTGATAAATGAAATAACATTGCCAACAGCATTTTATAAAGTCAATTTAACGTTTCAAAAAATTTATCAAATATTTTCATATTAACAGCAATGGAACACGACAGCAGTGATAATTTTCAATCTGCGTTCACGTTGAATCGACATAATACATTCATGTACTTTTAAGCAAACCATTAAAGACGACTGATAATGCACAGAATCATTATCTTTTATTTGTCCTCATAATTTTGCATCATGTAGGTAACATTTTGCCACAGGCCACAGCTACTTGTATCGAGTGGGCGTCTAATGAGAATTTATATGACAACAACGTGTCGTTATATTAAACATTATAATCAACCTTCTCTGTTAAGTTGTTAAGATTAATCAACAACAAATAGTAACAATCGGTGTTACAATAAATTGGTTAATTAATCGTAACGAAACGATAGATGAATCTTTGTATTCACAAATTATCGAACTTTCAAAGTTTCGAATTTGACATATTTCCAAATATCAAGTATTTCAATCTTTCATGCATTAAATTCAATTCTTTGTTTTGCGTATTTTTATATATATATCAAACGTTTGTTCAATTTTTCAATAGTCAAGCTTCCGTATTTATCAATGTTCAATTTTCCAAAACTTCGAATCTCAAATTCTTCATTTGCGAATTTTCTAGTCCCAAATTCTTCGTTTGTCGAATTTCCGAATTTTCCAATATTTATATTAACTCTCGATCTTCCAAATTCCCAAGTCGTCGCGTCCACGAATTTTCAAACTTGCAATACTTCTTACTTCGAATCGCCCTATTTTCCAAGTTTCCAAACATTCCAATTATTTTATAATTTTTGAAATTAATTAAAAGAAGTATTTAATCTCCACCAACTAATCATTCTTCTTTTCTACAAACATTACAGGAACCACACAGTAGAAGGAGAAATCTCCATGCGTTCAGTTGCGTCTTTAATACAACTTCGCGTAACTAATTGTACACTGCTCGGAATTGAGAATAATGATTTTCATCCAACTTTTTCCGCATCGTGATAAATCAATCAATAATATCACGGAAAGAGGCGGCGTCTTATCTTGTCTAAAGTTTTCTACGCTAATGAAGATTGATCGTAACAAATGCGGTGCACTTGGCCGGCAAGGGAGGAACCTAAATCGGATTAACTTCTTTCTAAAAGGGGGAAAAAGGATAATTGGCCGTAACGTACATCTAAATGATTCTTAAGGGGATTAGAACTCTGGGGAACACTGTTAACGACGATTCAAATTCATTCTCGTTATATACCTAATTGGAACGACGAACCTTCTTTCCTTTTTTTTTTTTTTTTCTCGAAAACCAAGGTAGCGCGAAGTAGATGCGCGACTGCTCGAATATTAAATTTTCAATCACCAATAACAATAACTTAATCTGTGCACGTTTCGTTTAACGAGTTTCGTTGTTAAATATTTCGCAATGTAATTAATTTAATCTCTATTGTATTTGAAATATGTTCTGAACAAATGAAACCATATAAAAAATTTATAAGCTAATATGATACAAGTTAGCAAGGTTGTGTATCGTTATACTTTATGAAAATGTAAACAAACAAAGTATTCACTCCGCTCGCGTATTATAAAAAGTACGAAGGTAATTAATTATAATTAATTCCACGAAGACTAAGCCATTACGCGCAGGTTCCACTTCAATTTATTATATTGAATTCACGTGCATACGTGAAAGCATAAACGATAACGAACGATAATTTCCGTGGAATTTTTCATATTTTCTCAAGCAACTCCCCTTCACCTATAATAATCGAAGTACACCGTGTAAAATATTCACGTTCTTCTGAGAAAGCATTTACAAATCCTATTCAATTCCCATCGAAACCCACGCTCGCAACTACACGCTCAGATCGTCACGATTTACAATGTATATGTACACGCACACACACGAAAGGTATAAAAAAAGAAGGTAGAGAAGTGTTGGAAAATTCATTCGCATTTTTATCGGAACCCATCCCGAGTAACCGCGCCGCTTATCGCGCCCACGCCTTCGTAAAGTTTCAGAAAAAAGGACGCGTTGCTCTCGTTGCGATTTTTCCTCCAAAACCGCGGTCAACGTGTTTGCGTAAACGGTGGTCGTCGCTGCAGCCTGATAGGGGATCTGATAGGAACTGGCCACACGGGAGAGAAATATTCGCGTACGTGCGCGTTCTAATTCCATCCAGGAACGAGCAACGAGCAACAACGGCCCCAACGTGCAACGGAGAGCTGCTGGTTGAAAAATCTCCAAACGTACTCGAGCGTACGTGGCGGAGAGTCGCGCGACCCGAATGAAGAATCAAAAACGAGCAAACTTTCTGAAAGATACCGAACTTGACAATCAATGGTGAAACTCACACATGCGCCAATGCTATCGTTTCGAATAGACTCTCGATGAGATTGCCACATCTTCTGTGCAACCAAGGTTTAGCGATTATTTAAAAAATTTTTATTTGTGAATTTTATTTCAATAATAATGCAACATTTTGATAATAATTTTATATAAGTAATAATAACGCAGAAGTCACATCGTCGGTGTACAAGCAATTTTTATACGAGATTAATAAGTAATGGTACCGATACCGATACAGTGTTTCATGCGAATCGTAATAATATTTTAAATTTTATAAAACATGTTGGACGCGATATGCAAAGCTGGACGAATTATCGTACAGTTTCAAACAGTTTGTTATCGTCAGAGCCATTGCTGCTGATGCCAGAATTGAAAATGGTAATTCTAAATATAGGCAAGGGAAAAATCATATTTCACGAATTCACACGTGACTGTTTACAGTCATCATTTAAATAAAAACCATCGTTGAACCATACTTGACACTAAAACCACCAAAATGGTCAAAATGACCAATTTGTAATTTTTGTTGGATACTTTGCAAATGTGAAACCATAGTTGAATCTACTCAACACTGGAACCACCAAAATGTTCAAAATGACCAATTTGTAATTTTTGTTGGATACTTTGCAAATGTGAAACCATAGTTGAATCTACTCAACACTGGAACCACCAAAATGGTCAAAACGATCAATTTGTAATTTTTGTCGAATATTTTACACACAATATTTTCAGAGATTTAAATGACGATTTTTCGTAAATTAAAAGCCCATGTACTTCGTACAGTTTTCTATCTTTTTCTTTTTCTACTTGAGCATCTCTGATGGAAACTTCAATTTCCGGTGTAAAGTTCTAGTGTAAATTATAATACTAGCCAGTGGTCAATTATTACTACCAACTCGTCATTATCAAATCCTTGAGAACGATCAAAAATTCTAAACCGTCAACGTTGGACATCGCGCATCGTGTTCACGATTGTTCTCGTGTCGGTCGATTACATCAACCGGCGAAGTTCTCGCGTTCTCGCCGTGCTTTCAATACACGCCACGATCAGGCTAATTCCTGACTTCTATCTCTCGGATATCGGCTGGTAATTGCGTTTCCTGGCCGCGATACGACGCCACCCCGATTTTTCTCTTCGTTCGACATTCGCACTTTCACCCTGGTTTTTATCCCTCTCTCTCTCTCTCTCTCTCCCTTCCTTCCCTTTCCTAGGGAACTTCCGTTTCATCCCGACGTGCCGTAATTATCGGACTAATTGCAATCTCTCTGCCTCGGACGATCGAGAGATTCCTCAGCAACGTCGAAGAGCGTGGAGGAGTTTTTCGATTTCTGGATTTCGTCGCGTCGATCGGCGATCAGCCTCCACGAGTTAAACAGCTTTCTACGAAACGTTATCATCTTTCTCGATAATTAGCAATCGCGGTTACATTCACTTTCACGTTTCGATCGAGATGTTATTGTTTTCTACCTTTCGACTTAATTCCCGTGTCTCGAACGCACGATCTTTCGAAATTATTAGATTTACGGTGGAATTGCCGGAACCGAAGCTTCTTAGAAAGATTCAAAATAGAATCGAAAGTTCATTTCCGTATACTAGTATTGCAATGTTATATTATGTATTGTTACATCTATCTATATTTTTTATATTGTTCAGTAATGTTTCGTAGTTATATTATATTATACTGTATTATGTGTTACTGTTAAATATTTATCACCGACGACTATGTGTACGGATGACGATGAAAATGATAAATAAAATAATTATAATAATGACAACAATAACAATGTAAATAATAATTTCATTTTTTTTTTGCTAATATACTATTTCTAAGTTCAAGTCGATCACACAACGTTACCAGGTTTTTCGAAAATTGGCGTCCCTGATCTACGATATTACTGATTTATGTTAATAGCTAACAACTCGTCACTGTGATCCAGACGTTTGCCAAACTTAACCCACAGACTGATAAAATTGTCGACGAATGTTGCAAATTCCCAACAACGTTATGCATTCAAGTGTGAAATTAGAGTTTCGGAAAAATGCAAAATTCCCATCGTACTACATTATATTCTATTAATATCATTGTATTAAATACATTGAACAAATATCGTTATATCGTATTGCAATTGTACAATGTTGAGAAACATCAAATACAACGAATATTTAATGTCGGGAAGCCATGATTTTCAATTTGGCTTCATTCGTTGTGGAACGGAAAAAAGAGAAACGAGAGTCTGAAATGATTCGAACCTCTGCCAGCTCAAGGATGACACTTGATTTTTGTAAAACGCAGGCGAATAAACCTCACTGCCACGGCCTCGCTCCTCGCTAATTTGATTTAGAAACGGGAACGATTGGTGGACGAATCAACGGGCAGCGAGATTAATTGGAATCCGATAGAGGAAAATAGGATCGAACGGCTCCCTCTAATCCCGACTCTATCTCGTTATTAACGTATCAAACAATCGAATTACCACTTTTACGCGAACACGATTACCCGTGCTATAATCACCGAAATAATCCGAATCCCATTTGCACGAAGTCAAATGTCACGATTTCGCTCATACCGATCGCCACCGTACCGCATTTCATATTTACCGCGTTTTACGCGCGTCGCAGTTCGAATCCAACGTCTATAAATTTTGCTATCGGGGATCATTGGAACAATTATCTCCGAAAATCTTCCAATTTCTCCGATATATTGGGAAAAATTATTTATTACTACTGTGTGTTGCTCTCAATTTTTATGCGCAATATCATGCCACATTGAACGGTGTCGCAAAGAGACAGCGAGTTTCTTAAGTAAACATCTGTTCGATCAGAGTATCAACACCGTGATTGAAATATTCTTATCTCTTCTCGGGAGAAAAAGATAAGAATGCAGGGAAGAATTGAAAAAACGCGAGACATCCTGCGTCACTTCTTAATTAAAGAACTTAACTGGGATAGCTTAAACAGAATTGAAATTAAATTGAATTTTCTTGATAAATTGAATGGAAACATTTTCGTTTCTTGACACGTCCTTCAAGGATCAATCACAATCTATCTGCATCGTATTTGAAACCCCCTGTTTTCAATTACTGTCAACTAATTTCAATTATATTTCGCCATTATTAGTTACATTTCGCGAAGTTTTCAAACATACTGAGAGCAAGAGAATCTTCGTCCTTTATCTCTTTTTTTCGGATAGTTCGCTCGAGAATATGTTCCCTCGTTGGACTGATCAAACTGAAACTTATTGGCTGGATAATTGATTTTTCAAAAAATAAATAAATAAAATCGACGAGCTCAGCGACGAAGATCAGAAAAATTCTCGACGATATCGATCGTCAGTCTTCACAAACGGTCCTAGTGTACCCCTTAATAGAAAATTACACTTCCCTTTGTCGTCTTTGGTATTAAGTCTGGAGCGAGCAGTTTGTCAAGCTCTAACACTTTGTGGGACAAGTTTGTACAACTTTCGATGTGAGATAGCTTTGAATATAACTCCACAAAGGAGTAGTTTGAATCGGTCTAGATATAAAAGGAGATTCTGTAGACGGAAACACGATTCTGTTTCGATAGTCAAACTCCTCTGACAACAGGAACGATCTGCAGTCGTGGATCCGTGGAACGGATCATTTCGATTGAAACCTAACTGTTGTCGCGACTCCGAACTTTATTATTTACTAAGTACCAGAACGCCCTGAAAGTTTACTAAAATATAACCTAAAATATTAGTAATAAATTTAAAAATAAATTATAAATATTATAAACATTAAATTATAAATAAAATATACCTAAAACATTAGTAATAAATTATAAAATAAATTATAAATATTATAAATTACAAATAAAATATACCTAAAATATTAGTAATAAATTTACTAAAATATACCTCATCCTCATTTACTAAATATACAGAGAGCATCGATAGTACAGCCTGGAAGAGGCGATGACTGTACACGAAGAAACTAAGTTGAAAAGAACGAATGAAATTTTATCGTATAAAGTTCTCAAGTCATTAGAGAGAGAGAATTAAGTTTGAAAATTTAGCTCAAGCGTGCTTGACCTCGAGCTAATTCGAAACTTGACCGAGAAGAACAATTAAGAGCGGATTATTCTATGTGTGAAAATGAGTCGAGAAACGTAGAAATGACATTTTTTTTTCGCGTGGGCGCTTCGTTCTCGAGTGAAAATCGAGTTTGAAAATTTGTCGAGAATTTCGCCAAGGCAATTTTTAACGAAACACTACTTCGAAGTGTTTATTTTCTTGAACGTAACAATTTTGTTCCACATTTTCCTTCCGACTTGTTTGACCACGCGGACAAAATTTCAGAGTCGAGAGATGGAACTTTAAACACGAAGTGACTAACTTTAGAAAGATTAAAATTAAATATATGAAACTGTTTTCAAATCTCGATGATCTTCTGCCATTTCAAAAGTGACTACGAATTATTAATATTTCTGATTTTCATCCAGATAATAATTCTGAGAAATATATACAGCACGTTATCGCGTGCAGGTAAGGTTTGACGCGCAGAACTTTTAGAGATCTTTTTAAATTAACTAAACATGCCGCAGCTATTGTTCGTCAAATACTATCGAGGCTGATCGAAGTACGCTTTGTTCACTCAATTCACCATGTCCATGCTCTAATGGTTCATCAAAATATCGGCATGGTTCTATTGTTAAATGAAATGTTAATACGCGAAGTGTTTCGCCTATCTCGTTCGAAATATTCGAAAATATCAGCACCGTGATTTACGTCAAACTCTCATTACACGGGCAAAGTAATACGGAAAAAGTAGATATCCTGCGTGATTTCAATACATCGACACGCTTCGGATGAATATATTTCAATCAGGAGAAAAAATATGGTTTGACAAAATTTCAATCCTGCGTTAGTAACTATTCAATTGTCATTAGATCACGAACGTACGTAAAGATAATTAAAAAAGAAAAAATAGAACTTGGACGAAAAGTTATGTCGTCTGTTAATTATGCTTTGTTACGTGTATTGCGTGATCTCACCAGAAATGTACAAAAATTCCAAAAAAAAAAAAAAAATAATTTCTCGAAATTCGAGCAGAGAAAAAAAAATTTCTCAATTCAAAAACGATTGCTGTTTCAAGAAACGCGAACACTTCTGTCGAAAAGATTTATGGAATAATCGAGTGTCGTGTCTAGAAATAGAAGAAGGTGTGTAAAATTGAGAATTTCATTTTCTTCCTCAAAGATATCTTCTTTAAGGAGTCATAGCTGGTAGAACGGAATGTGAAAAAGATCTGTAATATATTTTTCAACGATATCTTGGATTTTGTCTAGTAGGGGATCTACTGTATAACGAAACGCTGCACATGTCTGCGACATGAAAAATTCATCTGCACTTTGATATTTTCTGTGCGTTTGTAACGCATCGAATGCAACCGAAATATATTCACTCATTTGTAAATCATTAAATCAAAACGCACAAAATCAGAAGAGTGTAGGTATTTTAAAAGTAAGAAAACACTCGTATTTTTATTGCAAATTTAGCTCGGGACTTCTAGACGGTATATAATATAATATAATACTTCAATTTTATTATACCTTCCAATTTTATTTACAGGGTGAGGAATAGAAATGTTTGCACAATTAATTTGTCGCGTAACGCAAGATACTCTACTGTATCTTACAATTTCATTTTCAACGTTTTTTAATGCCGATTGTTTCGTGATTCACTGTCAGAAATATCGAAATTGATTTTCATCGTATCGTAATAAGAAAAGTAATAACGTTGTTGATTATAAGCAAGTAAAAAATGAAATACATAAATTCTTGCACACCTACTTCTTTCTGCACCTCGTAGTTCTGCACTCGTTTGCCAGGATATTTTTATTTGAAAAAAAAATGGCTTCGTTTTAACAACGAAACTTGAAAATACTCGGGGCATTTAGATAAATTTAATGTATGCAAATGTAATAGAAGAGCAAATTTAAATAAAAAATAATCAGACAGGTGCAACGAGCGTGATGAATAAGGTGGACGAAGCGGAATATCAATTTAATTTCAAAATTAATTTACATTCAAAATGTATGATAGTTGGAACGAAGTGTAGATCGATATTCATAAAGAGTTCCCGTAAGTGTATGAGCATTTTCGTCCCGAATCGTTGACCCGACGAAATTGAAATGTAAAATCAAAGATTACTGACTTTCATCAAGTTTGTTTCAAAACATTGCACAATAAATTTGTTCACAATACATGGCTTTATACCTAAAACCATCCAACATTTTACAATTGCTGTTCTTCAGCATATTTTGAATTTTATCATTCGTCTAACTCAAACCAATTCAACGAAAATTAATCTACATTGTACTTCTTGTATTCTCTATAAATCATCGATCATAAGTAGACTGAATTTTACGTAAAATCATATTTTTGAAGATATAATTAAAAGAAATCGAAAAGTGTATATTGGATAGAAAATTGTATATTGTATAAAAATCATTACACTCTGGATACCTTATCTTATAATACAAAATCATTTCCTACTAAAATAAATTCGCAACTTCTTTATTATATGAATTTTTGTTTTTTGTTTTTGAAAGAAATAATTTTTATGACAGAACGGAACAATCATGTTTGAACTTAAATTCAATTTAAAAGTAAGAAAATTACTTTCTTCCCTATATTTCGATGTTTTATTTAAAAAAAAAAAAATAGGTGGGAAGAAACTTTTAGCCTATATCTTACGTATATTTCCATGTTATATGCATTCAGTGCAATTTCATATTTTGAAATTTCCCATGGACACACAAAAATCTAATCACGAACCATCGAGTGATATCCTAACAGATCGATCATCTTAAAAGATCTTGAACGAAAGTTCGAAATTTAGAACACACTCTGTCTTTCCTAACGAGAGAAACAAAAGAGAAGCATCTCCTTTCTCGCGTCTCTATTTCATTCGTACAAAAACACAAAAAAGAAACGCCATTAGCGCGGTCCAAACGAAAAAGCTGAAGCATCTGTAACATTTCGAGAGCGGTGAGAAAACATTTTTCAATATGTTCCGCCGATTCGAGCCGACAATTTGATTGCTCACTTCGCGCTTGCAGATTGAATGAATCAAATTCGAGTCTCTGTTTCGTAATACATGTATGTATATATATATATATATATGGAAAATCGGCCGAACCGAAATATTTACAGGCATGTTCATTAAAACTTCGTGAAATAGATATTGCCGCACAATTATTACGTGAATCGATACGAATGTAAATGGAAAGAGAATGCGGTATTCAACATACTCTATCGATCGCAAAAGATTATCTCGTCTCGTGTTGAACTCATCAATGAAATTCGCCGGTAGAATACGATATTTGTTGAATATATTACAGTATAAATGAAATATAACGTTTGTATATAAAATAAAATATTTTAAAATTTATTTTACGTGAATATATCCTATAATTTAGTATATAATATTTTGTGATACCGTGTAACTTGAAAGTATATATATTGTATGTACATGTATTGTACGTATCACATTCATACTCTTGTATTTGATTATTTTATATTACTTGATATTTAATCAGTTTATTATACATTCGTTGCTACGTTTCATTAATATAGTTACAAATAATTCAAACTTTAACAAAATTTAACAAAATAACAAACAGAGTTGTTGAAATTATTGAAATGAATGGGATAAATGTGCTTCTGTTGCGTTAGGTTTGTTGAACTTGAACGTTTTTACGTTTATACTCGTGTACATTTACTGTCTATCTATCGATATATTAACTATTAATAATAACATAATTAACGTGTTACGTGCAAAGCAATATTAATCTATTGCTGAATACTAATTGTATTAAATGTTCCATCACTGATATTGCCAATTTACTATTATTACTACTCGTTATCGGCCACTATCAAAATTCATACAGAATTCGACAACAAATTGAAATCGAAGATTTTACGCGGTGCGCGTAAAATGAAAAAAACGAAACGAGGAGAAAGAAGGAAGAAGAGAGAACAGTTTTATTAAAAATGTCGTGAAACATTTTGGGCGGCACACACAGGTGCACGCGCGAGTGTATTTAACATCCGGCAGAAATGTTTTCCTACAATATCTATCAAATCTCACGCGCGAGCACAACTCGGTAAATTTTCAGCTCGCGGCTCGTCGATTCTTCAGCGCGGGGCATTTTCTAAATAAACAGTTTTTCCACGGGTCTAAACAAACGCGCGATAGTATTTGTATTTGCGCGCGTCACGCTGGTTAAAACGAACGGCGAAAAGCCATAAGCAAAGTCCGCAAACTTCGAAAACCACCCCCGCCGTCAGTGGATGACACGACATCGGATGCATTCCGCGCGCACACACGGCAAATCTATTGGGGAAAATAAATATCCGGCGGACGACAAGGATAAAAACGGGCTCGTTGACGGTGCCACAGACGAGATATATGAATAGATCAAGCATCTTACGACGTTTCGTGACCTGAAATACCGACATACTAAAAAAGAAAAAATCACTGGTTTTTTTTAGCGCAACGTTTAAACAACGGTGAATTGGGGAATTGCATCAAGTAAAACGATACAGATTGGTCAAGTAGCGAATGATCCAGGAACGTGAAACCCGTTACAGTGTTGTCAAACTTTCAATACCGAAATGTGAAGCTAGTAACTAATCGAAATCGTTTTACTATATATATATGTCAGAGAGAGCTCCATGTTTCACGGATTTTTAAATATGCGGTAAATTGAAATTTTTTAATCATTGATACACGGTTTTAGGTACAAAATGATTTATATTTCGTTAAATGTTCTTGAAAATAATTTTCAACTAAATTTTCAACTATTTTGAATTGTTGCTAGTATTAAATTATCAGGCTTGTGTTAAATTTTTTTAACAATTTTATTACAATTGTGCAACGCAGTGCATTGGTTTTGAGAAAAATTACGCTTATTAATTAAAATAGTATTCGAAATTTTTCTATAAACCATTTTGCCTATCAATATTCTGATAATAACTATTTATTTGTTATTTATTTAATATATATCTTTAATATTTCACGAAGATTTAATGAAAAATATAGACATATATGCGAAATATCGTTTTGTTGAACTTCCAACGTTAGGATTAGACGACGAAATGTTAGGATTTCTGATGTTCAAAGTTCAATAAAATAACGAAAAGAAAAGTCGCTGTAGAGTGGGAAATTTCTATCTTGAAGACCGTAATAAATTCAGTCATAAGCAAAATTTTTCAGTGTTTTTACATACGTGTGAATTTTTACAATTTCTTTTAAAAAAAAACAACACTTGTCCCTTTGATTCTTCTTTCGAAATTCGTTCGGAAGAATAACCTCTAAATACAGTTCGATATGAAACGTAAAATACCGAGCCAATCCACACAGAATTAACTATTAGCGACGTCACTCAAATGTTTCTAGTCACTTAAATTGCGTATTTTTCGTTGCAAGTACAACCGAGATCAAAATATATATATCGAATTTATTGCTCATTTTTCTATCAATTCTGAAAACTCGCTTTAACTTTTAATTTCGTTAATTAAAAGTTTCACGGGCAAACTTCAAATTATTTAGTTTTTTAACTTTTAATTGACAGTACACCTCGAAATGAAATGAACACGTCCATTGACGTTTGTTGAAATAACGTTCGCTGATTATTTTTCAATATTGTTTCGTGCGAAATTTTTGGAAAAAAGAAAGAAACATACGGCATTAAAGTATTAACAGCGAGTAATAACATTCATCGACTCCTGCAAAGACTCACTGAATTTTAGAGAATTATCGACAGAAAACATTTCTGGTTTTATTCCATTTCAAAAACTATTCTTCCAAAAATGTTATCCTATTTTCGTACATTTAATAAAAAATTATACGTAAAATACGTAAAATCTAGTCACTTTGATAATTCAAAAAGTTAATTAATAGGAGTTGAAATGTAAGAATAAAAAACAATGAAAAAATTCGAATCTCACTGTTCACTATCATTTAAAAATCCCAGTCTTCCAGTATACTACGACAAATTCGTGTGTAATCACAAAACTAAAAATATCTTAAAGACCAACGTTGTACAAACGAAACTATTTTTTTCACTTGCATGTCTTTCTTATAAATATCAGCAAGAGTATACAGTTATACAAAATGAAGAGAAAATTCCAGCAAATTAATAAATCACTTTCGATCGTCGCGACTGGCGCTTAATGCCAGAGAATAGTTAACCTCGTTCGAAAGACAACAGGAGGCAACAAATTTTCACTCCGAAGGAAAAGCTTCGGCAATAACAATTACTATGAAACCGTGACGGAATGCCTGTTCCACCGGGAACGTTACACGTGTGCATGTATAGAGTGAAATAAATTTTCCACGACGTATTCCATCTCTCATGTTCTAATAACTCGACTGAAAAATATGCATCAAACTGTCGTGGACTCGCGGCATTTCCGTCATTAACGCGAGCAAACGAACGGAAAAATTGACGCTTCCTTTCGTTCGCATACTTTTTCTGTAATTTTTCGCGATTCTTTTTTTCTTTCTTTCTTTCTTTCCCCGCCGTGCATCGCGACGCAACAAAGGGCATCCTACTTTATGGTATGCTCCGTTTGGCAACTTCCTGCGCTCCCCTCAATTTTCCCTCAATTTTTCATTTTGCATTGAAATTGTTTACCGTTCTGCGAGAAACGCTACAAAGGAGAGCTTTATTTCATACGTTAGAAAACACTCGTAACAAACGTTCGTCGCAGTACGATTCATTGACGATGGAATTTCACGGAACTTACGAGACACGGTGTTGTTTGAACGTGCGCAGGAACGTGCCGTTTTTGAAATATTTTACAATCTGTTGTACTGTTAATTTACCCATAATAAAGTTTATTCTTGTCAATTTAAGTTATTATTATTATTAATATTAATTTACCTGTAATGAAGGTTATTTTATTATAGATTATGTACGAATAGGCTGTAATCTATTACAAGTGAGCTTACTTCATATGTATTTTTATATATCCACAATAGTTCACGAAAGTAATACTTGAAATATATCCACCCGTTTATTAAAAGAAACTATTCTGAACATATTATGTCTGTCAACTGAAACGGTCTGAAATTTCATTAGGCGATTATAAATGTCAAAGTTGACGAAAGGATCTGTTCAGAACAGATCCTGTGTATTGTAGATAAAAATAATTATAATTATCAATAAAAATGTTACAATTAATATTAAATGTTAAAATAAAAATAAAAAAAATTTTTATAAAAAAAATATTAAATATTATATATTAACAATAATATATAAAATATTAATGCTCTAGCTAATAACTGAAATTATACTAGTATTATACTAGGTATCGGTACTGTAAATATATCTACTCATTTATTGTAAAAAAATTTTCTGAATATATCATGCGTCAAATCATATTCACTAAAGTTCGTCGGAATTATGCATATTGATAAAAGAATCTGTTCGCGACTGTGTACTATTATTATAAGTACAATTATAATTATCGTTATAAATATATATAATTATGATTATAATTATGTCTTTTTTAATTAAGAAACGAAATTTCAAACATCCAGAGAATTAAAAGTATAAAACTTAATCTACAACACTAAAGCAAAACCTGAAACAAACTAGAATCGTATCATGCGATATTTCAAGACTGACAATTGAATCTACTACGTTTACATGTCATCTGCATTAATCACTCAGAATTACGTTGATTAATCGACATTGTGTGCAAGTATGATGTGCAAACAATGTCCAACTGTACAACGTGTATCATAACTATCACAAGTATTCATAGACTGTAACATGATCATATTGAATAATAATGTTCGAATTTTTTTTAAACTTGTATCAACGTGATTTATTGATACTTGTAAGATAAAAAGAAAAATGCCAATTCTACCGGAGTCTAATTTAAAAAAAAAGATATGTGCGCGCGAATGTTCATACAGTAACTAATACTGATTAAATTAAAACAATATTTACATTGCAGAGAAACCCTACGTTTGAGAAACACCACGTCTATGCCCAATTATTTTACAATCAATAAAATATTACAATTAATTTACCACTAGATGAAAAGTTTCAATTACGAACTGTGCAAGCAATTATATATTCGTGCAAATGCTGTTGAAACTAAAGCCTCAGACGTACATTTTCTTTCCTGTTACAAGGAAATTCTACTTTATTATTCTAACTATCCCCGAAAACGAAAGAACGTGGAATCATGATCTTTTTCATTTTTAATTAACCGCCTTTTGTCTGGTTTCTTTCTCTTTGTTTGGTCTCGTTCTTTATTTCCAGGATTTCGTGCGTCCGATTTGCAGACCATGGATTTTCAGAAAATCTAAAATTTTATAGCGACAATGCAAAGAGGGAAGCTCCTATCACCATCTTAGCGTAGTCATATCCTGGTTCTGTTGAAGGTTAGTTTCATTTCTGGAAGTGAAAGAATATTGCACCGAGATGCGAAATTATCTGCGCGCTCCACTTCTATTCGACAATGCATTTTATGAAAATTTTAGAACCGCGGAGAATGCTCGTGTTGATAAAGGCAACGAGCGAATGAACGAAACAGCGGAATTTTTTGGTTATCCGTGGAAATCTGTTCGACATTTTCTGTTCAGTAAGATCTCTGTGCAATAAAGGAAATTGTACACACTTGGGTATATAATATATATTCTGCATAATATACAGTCATACTTTATATAAAAAAATATCGCATATTATATTCTGTATATTAATTATTACACAATTGTATAAATTATTACATATATAATTTAAGAAAATTCTATATTGAATATGGTAAAGCGAGTATTTTAAAGGTAAGAAATATTGAAACAAAGTTATTCATAAGGACTAGAATCCAACGAGAAAATCAATATTGATTTCTCTGCGTCATCTTACTCTGCAATAATCTAAAAACAAAAATTGTGCAAAACATCCAAAGCGGAGCACACTGTAAATACACTAGAGTAGACGAAGCAAATTTTTTCAAGTTAGAATGTTCGAAAAATTTTAAAATCCACCCGAAACCCGCGTCCTATATTATACTTGCAATTAGATATATATGCAGATTGTCGTCAAAATCGGAATTTCTTTCTATGTTCTTTCAAACGAAGCAAGGGTCGTAAAACAGCCCTTCGTTCATCTTCAAATATTCGACGAGTGACTGTACACCTATCGCGCACATCCATCAAGTAACGAAATAATTATTCGCAAGAAGAATTATACCGTTAAATGTGTCGCGGCGTGTCATTTAATAAACAGCGATAACTTCCTGCGGGAGCGGTTTAAAGTCGTAACGTGACTTTACGTCGCCCACATCCACCACCGCGAGGGAAGCACGTAAACAAATTTCCTTGTCGCAAATGTACGGCCGCGTTAAACCGTCCAGAAAGCATTTGGCGTGATCCCACAAACTAACTGCGTTTCGCAGCTGTACACACTCTTAGCCACTCTGTTCCCTCGTCATACTTAGGCTAACTACGATCATAATCCGTGTACTGCAACTTTCAGGAGTCGGCGAGTATCTACAATTCTGCGCCAGCGAATCGTTTCGTCAGACGAATAATGTAACATATATGAACTATCATTTCCTTTCTCCGGCATAATTTTGCAAATTATACGTCGCACAAGCGTACACCGAAGGGAGAAATTAAATTTCTTCAAATTCAATATCGCTGAGAAGAGTTAACATTCAGTTGACTGTTGAATAATTTATACAAAATGCAAATCACTCGTTCAGACTGATCGATGCTTGACTTTAGAAACTTTTGCTTTGCTGTTACTACAATTTTGAAAATAATACAGTTCAAACGTGTAGAACCTGAGGAAGCTGATAAAGAACCGACGTCTAAGGTTTCTTTTTCTTTTTCCAGCGTTCAACAATTATCTCTGCTGCTGAAAGTGGAGAAAGAAAATAATTTAATATTCTCATGTTATATCCAGAGGGAGGCCAGGTCTTGAGCGAAAGAAAGTCGCAGACAATCCGACAACACCACCCGAAAATAGACGACGACGCACAGACGAGCCGAAATTGAATTACAGTAGAGCTTCGCGGATCTCTCGCAGAGAATCTTAGAATCTTATCAAATGAATCTCCAGCTTGCCAGTCGCACACCTGCACTACAAAGCCTTGCTTAGATTGTACGCTTTGCTCAAGTGGACATCCACAGGGACCAGAGTACACGTGATCGCGCCTAAGTGCTTGCCAAGGTCGTTAAACATTAAGCAATGGCATATCCAGATCACGAGATGTCTCGAGACGCGAGTTTCGCCGCGAAATTTTCGAAATCGCGAGGTAGACACGAAACCTCAAGGTTCTGAGGTTCCAAAGGTACTAAAATTCCATAGCCAAGATTTCGACGATAGCCGCGACGAAAGTCATTCTGGCGATCGTTCTTTCAATAAAGTTCTACCTAGTGAAACAGAATTAAGACGGAAGGAGAAGAAGCGCGTTGTAAAGAGTAAGGTAGGCTTAAAATATTATAATATAATATATAATATTACAATATATATATATATTATTAAATGTATTAAATGTGTTGAATCCAATAAATATTCTGCAATTATCATTTCGCCTCGAGTATGAAAGAATTTATGCATTCTGCCGTTATAATAAAAATCTCTTCGATTCAAATATTTGTCCCGTCTACAGTGACGAATGAGAGATGATTTAAAATTGGTGTTTGCCTATGTGATGTTGGTAAACGATCTGAACTAAATTAAAAGATATTTCAATTTTAATTTTGTAAAAAACGGGGACAAAAAGATTCGCCGCCATTTTCACACGACGAGTTTTACAAAACACAAAGTTAAAATACTTTCTGAATTTATCGATCTTCAACCCCGTGTTACCCTAGTTTACATCGTTTTCCTTTACAGAGAATAATTTAGTAGAACTTAATGTCCGCAACATTCGTCTCCAACTAAAAATCTGTTCACGTTCTTCGATATATATTCAGTCAAAAAAAAAAAACAAAAACAAAAACAAAAATTTATTTAACGAGAAAGAATCGCCCCCGTTAGAGAAGATCGTTTCGGCTGAAAATGAATTCCAATTCGCCGATGAACGACTAGCGAATATTAAGCTCGCCGAGGAGAATCTAGCGTTCGATCGGTGGAGAAAGGAATTCGAATTACGACGGTGTTAAAATCGAAGGTGTGTCAAGGTAGGCTCTGATGGTTTGTCGGAAATTCAAGTATTATCGGACTCGCATCTACTGCTGGCCGGGTCATACATAAAATATCAGCGACGCCGCGTCGTCGCCGCTGCAATACATCAAAGTCGAAGGCCTATCGGTTTAAAGGTATTAAACTTCGCTCTGCTCTTATTTCGATAAATAAATTAAACGTCATGAGTCGACGAATCCCGGCGAATTTACGTGCGAGAGGTGCTAAGGGGAGCAGCCGGTCTCCGAATCCAGCGAGCTTGATATCCCCCTGGGCGTCGTCGTTTATTCAGAATTATTCCAAGATTATTTATCACGTATCTGACGTCGTTACATTACACTGTATTTTGTGTTGTTACTGTACATTTACGTATTCATTGTCCCGTGGGGTAATTATTCCCGTTCGTGTCATTATAATTGCAGACAGCCTCGAGCCAATTTTTCAGATCGAAATCACTGAAACGAAACCTTTTTGCACCGAGCGGATCAGTTTGATCGTGCGGGCTACTCTGAATTAATATTAATCTTTATCGGGATATCGATGATATAATTATACTATATTTTTATTTTTATTTTTATATTATATTCTTGCGTATTTTCACGTATATATACTGTACATTGAGTGTATTAATTTAATATCCTTCAATGTTACATCGTAATATATTTTCATAATACAGCAATAATTTATTTCAATGATATACATTTCATTTTCGTCGTTTTTACAGAATGGTTGCAGTATCATTTTACCTAGGCATTAGGCTGAGTAAAGTATACACATTTCTTATATTTTATTGTTGCTATGTTGTAACTGATTCAGTATTAGAACTCAATTTCTTTCAATTTTATTAACTTGTCCATAAAGAAATCTCGCGTAATTCATAATTTCCACGTTATCGCAAATTAGATTTTTATCCTACATGTAATTACTATCCTCGAAAGCGAGAAAATGGCAATTCGGGAAGAAAACTGAAATTGAATAGGACTCAAGTGACTTATCAGTGAAATATGTCAGTCAGGGAAACGACATTCGTAAAATAGGATCAGATGATTCGTTTTCTCTACTTTTCATTTTACAACTCAGCAGGATTCTAAGGAACTCCTCCCCTATTTTCGTCCTCGATCTACCGTAACGTCGAGAAACGCGTAAACACGTATAGAACGGAACATTTGCAGAAATTGAATCACGGGGGATCGAAATTTTTTTCGAGACTTCTGCATAGGGGTAGAAAAAGTACAATTTGGAACAAAGAAGAGCGAAGACTCGCGAGAACGGAATACACCGTCGTTCAAAAAATCTTTGGGCGTTTGTCGTTGCAAAATCGGAGAAAAATGTTATGGGGAAACTATGTTGCGATAGTACATTTTATCGTACAGATAATGAAACAACGTTAAAGTAAATAATAATAACAATTGACAATAATAATAAATTTAATAAAATAAAACGTATTATTGTATATTTATGTATTTATAGAGAATAGAATATCGATATTAATGCGATCATCGATAGATGCATCAATATTAATAATAAATTATTAATAATTTAAAATATTAACAATAAATTTCTTAATATTATTAATATGTCAATAGTATTTATACTGGAGTTTGTAAAATAAATTTTAAAATAAATATTATTAAATAAAAATAATTAAATTAATTAGTTAATAAATAGTTGATAAAAATAGTTAAATTTGTAATATTATTTTAATTTTATTTAATAAATTTTAAAATAAATATTATTAAAGTCCAAAGTGAAACTATAAATATATGATCAAAAAATTTGAATTCAATGTTCCCAGTCTAACGTCAGTCAGACATCCAGATTGTATAAAAAGAATAACAAATGTCCTGGGATCATTACTATAGTTATTTAATAATTCATTAATGTATGAATTTAAATTTAAAATTCCCAGCCCAATAGCGGCAGATGCAATTTTTTCGTCAGAAATAGCAAAACGTCCAAAGACCTTTGAACGAGAGTGTACGACAGATCACCATTAACAGTGAACAGATTTTACGCTCTCGTGTCGTAAATCCAGCCGCGGGAGAGATCGTTTGTTATTCGCGACACTTTCTTCGCGTTAGAGGTGCCCGCCGGATCAAGAGTTTTCGAGAAAGTCGACACGCAGCGATAAAAGTTCGCTGGATTCCCAAGTTATGGTTATATTGCAGTTTCGAGACGTGAGGTCGAAGACGCGGCGGGCCAGAGAGGTGGCCAATTTTTATCTGCATCGGAATTTATTGGCTCGAAAATAATAGAAAGGTCCCCCGATGGACGTTGCTCATTTTGATAAAAATATCACCGCATAGCGAAGCGAACGTTTCTCTCACGCGTTTCGAACAATCCGCCATTGGGTTTTACCATTTTCGGTAAACCCAAATGTCGATTGCGCGTTAATTGTCGTTTCTCGACAAGAAAAATTAAGGAAACTTGATTTACATTAACGAATAAACATTACGCTTAAACGCTTAAACGTATGTACAGGATGTTCCATTTTCTATCTATATCAATCTATAAATGCAATTATCTCCGAAACTATTCGTCGTTTAAAAAATGTCTCAAATGCATATTTGCTTTTCTGTTTTTAGAGGGCAATAATTTGGTACACTTACGATTAAACTTGTCTCTAGATAGACACGCGTGTAAGACATACGAAAGTCACTACTATTCCCTCAAATATAATTGTAATATAATTTTTTTTCACGGTCAGTCGACGAAATTACTGCTAAAGCGTACCAAACGAAACGCCTTCACGAGACGAAGGAAAAGAAACAAAAATACACCCGAGACGTTTTTCAAATGAACACGTTTCGAGGACGATTGCATTTATAAATGTAAAATGTGGAACACCCTGTACGTACGCGCCTAGATCACCGTAATAACCGACAAGCGGATCTTCACCCTCCGCAGTTAGTTCTCGCCCGGCGAGAAACGTTTCTCCGTTTCATCAACCACCTCGAAAGTCAACAACTCGTGGCTCGTCTTCTCGTTAGCTCGAGCGCTCGTTCGTTCCCTGCCATCAATGATACTTCATAATGTAGCACGGCTCGCGTAATTAACGATCGCGCAGTCCCGTCGCTTGTTGTTGATTCGCGAGAGAGGGCACGGATAAATAATTTACGGCACGGTGCATATGTACGTAGGTCGCAGCCGATTGCTCGGCCTTTAATGGCTGGCTCGAAATAACGAGAAGCTTCGACTAGGGCTGTGCGTGTCGCCCTGGAGTGGCCACGCCGTTGAAACACCAAGTATGTATTCAGGGGACGAGTATTCTTAAGAGCAAACAGGCGTGTGACCGAGAGGGCCGTGGTTTGAAGAGGGAGAACGGAATTTTCGAGAGTGAATTTAGACCGTTAATACAGAGCTGTTTATCCGAGTCTGATTCTACGATTTAAAAAGGAACGAAGAAAAGAGGAGTGAAATTTTTCCACACGACGCTTCGTTTGTTTGTTTTCCTTTTTTTTTTTTTTTTTCTAAGAGGAAATCGAGTTTTATCAGGTATTGGATGACCAACCAACGTGCACCGAGCCTGACCAATATTGGCTCAGCGCTAACTCTGAGTCAGTAACAGTCCTCCCAAAGTGCAAACATGTTCATAATAGTTGGCAAATTCCAGTAGTTGGTCATCCACGCTGCTTCCCCTCGATTTGCCAAAAAAGCAAGTATAAAAAAAGAGGAGGCAGCACTACATTTCAGTGAAGCAGACTAGAGACGTTGTAACGTAATCTTTGACCACGGTTGCAACGTGGAATAAAAACTACAAGTGCCATTCCTTCGAGCGGAATCCAACAAAGCTGATTCTAGACGCGACAGGAAAGAACAATCAACGAAAGAGGTTGTTCTGCATATGGGATACAATTTTTCTGTAAGATCCTTCGTTTTCGAGTTTGAAGATTTATCAAGTACGTGTCTACCAGAGGCAACCAGAGCTGGGTAGAATATTCTAAATGACAAACGGCAAATAGATATTTTATTTTATATCACGCATTTTATATTGATATAATTCATGCTATTTTATATCGTGCGTTCTTTGAAATCGAACAATTGTTAACTATCTCACAGGCTTGAACTTTTAGTTTAAAGTTGACTACATGGTTTTCCATCTGTTAGGAAAAAAAAAAAAAGAAAATACCTGTGATTACAAAATGGGATTGAATTTAATTTGCCGCGACGAAGTGAACAGCTCGATTTGTATTTGACGCTAATTTTTTAGAGTTTCAAATTCTTTTCTATTCAATTCGTTCGTTTGCTGCTCAATTTGAATTGCCTCGTTTAATTACAGGTTAAACATCGATAGGCATTAGAGCATCGAATATTTATCATCAATTTCGTACGATTAATACGTCAGAGGTTCAAACCTCGTCAAACTTTAACGCGTTTCTGTTCTACACGTTTTTAAATTCCATCATCGTCAAACCAATCTCCACTCTCATTCTCGATTTAGATCGTTTTTCACCCCGAAAAACCGGGCGCGTCGTGACTTATTTACCGACCCTGATTCATCTCAGCCCGGTTGAACGAGCAGCCAGTCCCTATCAAAAATTCCATACGACCTTGTTGCCCCCACGTCCTAATTCCGCGATTTCCCTTTTCCACTTCCTCCTTTTCAAGAGCATAACAGACACCGTTGCAGCCGAGAAAACGCTCAACAGTCGTGACCAACGTGTTTGCACGACGGAGAATGCATTATCGTCGATGGTGTTGGTCGGCGTATCGACAATTCGCGATGTATCGAACAACCGATCGCGACGCGACGTCCGCGTGAAGCAAATCAATCCATCGTACATGCTCGCCGACGCGGAGCTGAGGGATTTATCGAGATTTAAAAGTGCCTCTGCTGATTGTTAAAAGAGAAAAGAAAAGAAAATTGCCATGAGTATCAAGTATCAAGTATTTGAACAAGAAGATGAATGATCGGGATACGGCGACGGATGTTGAAACGATCGATGAATGTTTTAACACATTCGCTATCAGTATGTAATAACAACACGTACAATTGTGAAAGTATTGAAATATTTAATAAATAATAAAAAAATTTCTATATAATGCGTATAATAAATTTTTATCTTACAAGACAAATATTTCCTGAAATATTTTGTTTCATACTGTGAAAATATTTCTTTAAATTTAAATATATTTTAATTTTGCATTTTTCAATTCGCAAACTTTTAAATATCTCGAAACGAGAAATACAGGACTTAGGGAAAAGTATTGAAATATTTAATAAAGAATAAAAAATTTCTTTATAATACGTATAATAAATTTTTATTTTACAAGACAAATATTTCCTGAAATATTTTGTTTCATACTGTGAAAATATTTCTTTAAATTTAAATATATTTTAATTTTGCATTTTTCAATTCGCAAACTTTTAAATATCTCGAAACGAGAAATACAGGACTTAGGGGAAAGTATTGAAATATTTAATAAATAATAAATAATTTCTTTATAATACGTATAATAAATTTTTATTTTACAAGACAAATATTTCCTGAAATATTTTGTTTCATACTGTGAAAATATTTCTTTAAATTTAAATATATTTTAATTTTGCATTTTTCAATTCGCAAACTTTTAAATATCTCGAAACGAGAAATACAGGACTTAGGTGAAAGTATTGAAATATTTAATAAATAATAAATAATTTCCATATAATGTGTATAATAAATTTTTATTTTACAAGACAAATATTTCCTGAAATATTTTGTTTCATAGTATAAAAATATTTTTTTAATTTAAATAATTTTTAATTCGCAAACTTTTAAATATTTCGAAACGAGAAACACAGGTAACTTAGGTAACTTTCGTAATCACCAACACAATTATGGAAAACTTTATACGAATTCATTGCCGATATTGTACAAAACGTTTTAAGATTTCGTTGGTGCTACAATGTGAAATGAAATGAAATTTAAGGATCCACGAACGAAGGTTCAATCGGTTTGTCCTCCGGCTCGTACACGAAGAAATCGTCAAACACGATCAGTGCTTTAATCAAGATACGATAATTCACGATAACGTGAATGGGACACAAAATTATTTTACATTCGAGGCAGGATGATATCCTGTAAATCGATATCGGCAGAGAAAGCTTTTATTAACGAAAATAAAAAAAGAAGAAGAAGAAAATGAGCAATCGATAATTCATTCCACCGAATAAATTATCGCTCGACAAGGAAAAGGCGCGAAATTATCGGAATAGAGTTCGTCCATGAAGAGATAGGAAATATCCCCCCCCCTCCCCCCTTTTTTTCCTCTCGTCGACGTGAAGAGAATGAGCGCATCTTCGTCTTTCGCTCAAACGTCGAACGTTTGAATATTCATTAACATTAGCAAAATAATCCGGCAGATCGGTGACTGCGATTCTTCGAAAGGCTTCGAGGCGGCAAATGAAAGGAGAATGAAAAAGAAATTATACTTCCATTAGATGTTACCCTCCTTCGGTTCTTTCTTTCTCTTTTCTCTACGATCGAACGTTGGAATTTTTCCTTCTTTATTCGTATCGACGCACACGTCGTCAGAAATTATAAAAATTCGATGAATTCATATCTGTGTCTCTTTTCTTTTTCTTTTCCACCTCGTGGCTGGAATATTGGAATATTTCATTCCGCGTCTCTTTCTATAAAAAGAGCCACCGTTGCATTTCGATACCCACTTGTTCACTTCGTTCCCTGATTAAATCCGCATTCGACGAAGAAATCGTTCGAAAGCTGTTTGAAATATAGACGCACGGTGCGTCGAAGTTTCAAAGAGAGGGAACTTCGTGGAATTTGGCAGGAATTATTCGTTACAGTTTCACCGAATTAAGTCAAGTGTTTAAAGATTTTTGGAATTTTTCATTCTGATTTTAAAATACGTTTGAACGCGTATTTCTGAATGAAGAAATTAACTTTCTGAATTGGAAACGTTTCTAAATCGAGAGTTTAAGAGCTTCTTTAATCTCGATTTTAAAATACGTTTCATACTTTGTAAAGATTGTACGATGATTATACTATTTCGCCCTTTTGTTTCTTGCATTAATGCGTCCGATATTTAGCGTAGACGTGATGTAATGCTTATTGGTTTTAGATATGTATTTATTTCACGAGATGTTCCAATATTCAATGTTCTTCACGAAGATAGAAACGTTTCATTAAAAAAAGAAAAAAAAACGACGAAAATGATCTTTACAGAGAAAAATCTCAACACGAGAAAGAATTACACTATTCATTCTTCAACGACTGTTAACAAAAATAATTCTCGAATAACAAAATTTTGCATTAGATTTTGAAACATAACAATTATACTTGAAAGAGAACTGATCAACGAGATAATTCCTAAATTGTATGAACGCAGTTCGTTATTTCAAAAGACATAAATAAAATTACTGCGACTGTGTAGAATGATAAAAATAACAAAGTAACAATAATAGCAAAGAAAATAAGGGAAATGATAGTAATAAAAATAAAGAAAAATAATTCTACACCTAATTGGCTATATTAAATGGACGAAACATTAAACATTTAATTTTCTTCAAATTTCATTTCTACAGAATCCTCCATCGAGAACAAAAATTTTAATTCCTCCTTAGCAAGGTGATCCTTATCGAGGCGAAGTTTCGCGATCACACGAAGTCTCTCTCTCTCTCTCTCTCTCTCTCTCTCTCTTCTCGACTTTTCGCCCTTCAACTTTTCGTATCACATTATCCGTGAAACCGAGGCAAACACCTCTGATGCGTCATCGACCCTAATAATGAACCGAACGTCGTTCCAGTATCCCTCACTCGTCCCACTTGTCCAGGGATGCGGTTAAACACCGAGTAAACGCGACAGGAAGAAAAGGGTTCGCGTGTCTTTTACAAAGCCTTTGCTTTTTCCACGATGGTGGTGGTGTCGGCTGACATTTTCAGCGTGGCTCGGATGAAACCCGCGCTCCCGGCATCGTCCGATCAACAATGGAATTTTTTCTAAGATAAACTTCAAGTCATACCTCGGCATCCTTCGTCCTGGGGAATTAACTTGGTCGGTTGTCGTCTCTACGTCGACCTTGCGGTGGAAAAAGTCCGTTTTCTTTTTTCTTCTATTTTCTAAAGCCATTGAGGAGCAAACGCGTCATTAATTGTGACTGTCGACGTGCAGTGAGAGTCAACGTGTTTATAATTTATAATTGTTAGTGTACAGTACAATTTGACAGCGTAATTTGTAATTATCAATAATTTGTACAACTTGTAATTTATGATATAAATTGTATTGTAATCGTAATAAAAATCAAGTTACACTTAAATATCAAAGTATTTTCATCATCTAGGTATCTCTCTCCTAGATTACATAACTTTACAAAATCTCAAGAAATTGAAATTGATTTGCAACGTCCCGATAAATTATTGCTGGGTCTTTAACCTCTTGCGCTGGAATGACGTGCAACGCACTTCAAGAACTTTTTTATCCCAAATTGCAATAATTTCTCAGTTTTAAATATATTTAGGTAAAACAAATAATAAATTTGTCACTTCTCGATAATCTATATCCAGTGATATCATACCGACGAGTTCAGAAAGAAAGCGACGAATTATTGCATACGGTTTGGCCACTCGTTATGGTCCGCAATCAGTTGCCAGCGCAAGTGGTTAATGGATCGACTGATGCATCACCTATGAGAAACTTGAGGACACAGAGATGCCCAGAATGCGTGAAACAAACTGTACAAAATAATCGTGAAAGATACGTGAGAATTTGAAACTTGCGTCCAAGATATCCAAGTAAAAATTGAAACGAATAAAAAGTTAAAAACACCCGACGAGACTTCGTTATAATTTTTGACAGACAGAACAAACCTGCGCTCGACAGTTCTGTTTTATTAATTTTTTTCAATCGATAAAATCTACATCATCATTATTATTATTACTCCAGTCTCTGGATAATGCAAATCTGCGCTCAAGTTCCATTTTATTTACTCTTTTATCGATACGTCTGTGTTGGTGATCTCTGTGTTTCATCTTGTCTCTAATTCCTGCCTGTTTATCCGAGTTTACTCCTTTGCTCGTTATTCCCGTTTCAACGAGAAACGACGGCAGCGAAAACCGACGCGAGAGAAAGTGGTAAGGCAAATCGTTAATATTACCGCGACGTAATTACCATGTTGCTGGTTTGATCGTTAATTAAAGAGAGAGAGAGGGAGAGAGAGCGGGAGCACGGTGACGCGACGTGAGAAATAGCGAAAACACGGAACACAGGGCACGGAACTGGCGGCTTTGCAAATTGCTGGACTTGATTGAAATTTAATGTCATTGATATGCACGCTTGCAAATCGACGTGTCACATACTTGACAACTAATTCCGCAGAGCGTTCAACGTTCCCCATGAAACCTATACAGAAGTACGAAGCAAAGAAAGGCTTGATCGACGCTCGATTTCTTTTATTTTTCAACGACGATATATCTGAAATACGAGAACGGTTTTTTTTTCAGAAATGTACTACTGTAGCAAATTGAATTATTTCCAGAAAAATCATTCTTCTCACGTTTTGTTCAAAAATTCGTCAGTTGACCCTGGTTAGTTGTATCTCGCGCGACGAGACGTCTCGACCACAAATGCAAAGCCACGTGTCCACAAAACGAGACTATCAGATGGTTGTAAAATTTTCAGAAATTTCTTTCCACAGAAAAGAAAGAAAAAAACGAAGAAACAAACGAGCATCGAATTACTCTTCTTTGTAAATTCTCCACCAGGCTCCAACGAACTTTCTGCTTGTGTTAACTCGGATTTTATCGCGACCGCCGTTGAAAAAAAGATCGATAACGCTGCATCCAGGAGCATCCGCGGCGCAGAATGAATCCCGAAGCGCGACTGGGATAACCAGGGAATAAAGGAAAATGAAACAATACCGGGATGATTCGGCGAAAAGAGCTTTCAATTCGACGCGAATCGAGCACGAATTTCAAAGGGGTTTTCCACTCCTCCTCCTCGTCTCTTTTCAAATTCTTCGGCAATTCGATCGCCGAACATCAAAAAGGGGAGATCCCAAAAAAAGTTCGGGCGAATCACGGAGACTTCGAAAGCATTTGGGAAACTTCGAGGGAATCGCTTCGCGACTAAAAAATGACTTTCCGCGTCAGATGGGGGATTATTAGAATCCCTTTGGCTTTGCACTTTGTATTTTCAGGTGAAATTTAATATTGGAGGCAGGTTCCTCCGAAGGGAAGATCCACAGGACGCGACGGAACGATGCGAATTCAGAGAATCGCGTGAATAATCTTTAATATTGTACGATAGCTCGTCTTACGTTACTTAACGTACGATATAATTTCATGATGTAATGTATTTGTAATATATTTCAATTTCTAATATCGAGCGTATTAATGTATTATTATTATATTTATTTGTATGTAATGGTATTATATTAGGGTATGTATAGGTAATGTTTTTTGATACCGTATAAAATTTTCTTTCATTTGAGAGTCAATAAAGTTTCAATCTATAATATGATTATAACAATAAGCGCGTTAAACGTCAGACTATAGGTTATGTTATACTCTAGAATATAGGTTATGTTACACATTAGAAAACAGGTTATGTTGCAATAAATTAAATTATCGTCACTAGATGGCAATGTTTATTAAATTTGCAAAAAAGAAAGACATTACTTATATATTACATATATTATCATTAACATATATTATTATGTTCAAATAAATATTAGCTACACAAATATATCCAAATAAATTTTAAACGTAGCCTAATAGGATGCCTAGTAGGATAACTTAGCCCAGTAGGATGTTGCTCTAATTGTAATGGTAATTTAATTACTGAGAGAAATATGGACACTGCGATTGCCTTTCGTAATGAGAAACAATTATCCACGACATGAACAAAAATTTCCTCAATTGATTTTGTTTAGCGTTTTGAAAACCACGAACAGCTTCTAAACTTTTGCAGTTCATGCGTATAATGAAAATTGCGACTTAGACTCGTGATATATATCCACGAATCAAAGATCTCGTTTCTCGCGTCGTTGTCGAACTTCTCAATTACCATTACACCATCCGAGGAAATTGGAAAAGAATTGCGAGCAAAGGAATCTCTCACCGGGAGATCGAATGCTTCATAAGCTCGAACTACTCGAATCGATTCTCAAGTTGCTGCGAGAAGTTGTTTGTGCGAATGGAGCTGGTAAAGCATGTGCTCCACGCGCAACGGAATTATTCAATAAAAATTCGCCAATCTCGCGAGAGTGTAGTCTCGTAAATAATTTCACTGATCGAAATGATCGAATTTCACGTCAGTTCACACCAGCGCGTCGAACGCGTGAAACGTGTAAAACGCTTCCCCGAAAATTTCAGGGCTGCCTTCCGGCATTAAATTTTAAACTGGCCCCTGCAATTTTTGGGCGAGAAACGTTGTTGGATCAATGGAGAGATCGGGAACTGCTTGCAAAGAGGAACACAAGCTCGTTCGACATACACATTCAAGTGCAATCAATATCGAACACCGAGAATTGATGAAAATAGAAAGGCCATTCTGCCTGCTTCCTGTTTAATTTCGTCTGTTTGAGGCTGGTAATCGCTAGTCGCGTTAGATCACCGATATTCCATAGTTCTGTCCCCGTGCATTGAAGAGGCACACTCGCGAATCAGACTTCTTGATAATCTCGTTTCTCGAAATTGCACGGCCGAATTGCTCGATTCGATTAAATGTGTTTCGTAATTCACGTGTTCAGGTAGAAAAAGAGAGCGCAACACGCATTCCTCGAACCGTTAAATCCGCGAATACGCGCGGATATTAATCAATGTAATTTATTGATAATAATAAAACAATTTGTATTTTAACGAAATTAATTTGTACGTAAAATATGTATTAATTTACTACGATTGATTATTAAACGAGTGTTATCGTTCTATTTATTCGGGTATTGCACAGACATATCCGTGTTTATTGAGGCGAGTATGCGAGTGATTTTAATATTTACACTCTCTTAAATATTTTAGTGATAATTAGCCTGCGAATCTTCGTGGAGAACGCGCAGTGATATCAAAAAATATTGTAACATTTAGGCAAGTGATATATTTATAAAATTTAATAATGATATAATAATATTTATAAAATTTAAAATTTAAAAATCTGTGTAAATCCGTTTGAAATTAAACTCGCGATACTTATTTATAATGTCTAAAATAAACGCATCTTGTTCTTTCAAATGTAAGTCAGAAGGTGTTAATCAAAAAGTACGTAGTTTGAATGATGATTGCCCCGCCGTTCACGTTTACCTGCGCGAACGAATATCACACACGCTCCCTTTGCACCCTCTTGCGATGTTATTAAACATTTTTCATTGAATAATCATGGCTCGCACTATTCCGTGTGTTTTATAACTTCAAACGATGCCTGGCATTAACAAGTAATTGCAAACAATTGCACAACATCGTTTGACCATTTCTACATCAATAAAGGTTAATTGCTATTCCGCTGCAATAATTTCTCAGTACAGTCATACTTATTGCATTGCAATGAATAATAAATTCACTGAGCAGCGAAACGTGCGCCGCGCTCATACACAAAGTTTGCCTCGGTTCTCTCGACTATAATTAACGAACAACGAAAGGATCGACAATTCGCGCTTCGATCTCGCGCGATTTATCAATCGGACCCTCGTCTTATTCTCCTCTTACCGGTTTCGATTTTTTGATCGCTCTACCATTGTACACCTCGCGTGTACACGTTATCGTTTCGCTAGAGTGCAGTTACAAACCTAGGAAAACGAAATTCCGCCGGAAAATTGCTCCGAAATGGAATGTTTCGAAGCTAGGCAACTATCAATGGGGGGGGGGGGGGAATTGGTTTCCGCTGACAATCGAAAGTAAAAAAAAAAAAAAAAAAAGACAGAATAGTTTCCCAACTCGAAAAATTCCCTTTGTGACGAAATTGTAACACTCCCGATTCGATTAATGAGTGACACTCTGAGAAAATGAATTTCCCTGAAAATTCGCCCGTTAATAACTCTCAATTCGAAGCGCAAGGTTAATCGAACGCAAGGTGATTAGACTTTCGTCGATCGTTTGTGCGGAATTCGAGTGCATTTTTCAGAAAACTTTCATCTCTGATCGAAACAACTGACAGTAACGTTAAACACACGCGAACGTGTCGATTGACTTATTCGCAGAGGTTTTGGTATCAATATCGCGTGACCATTTTTAGAATTCAGAAAAAGTTGCCACAGAGGGTCAATTGCAACACTTGATTGCAACTGTCTCGTCTCGCAAATGGTCGAAACGTGTCGAATCCGACGAACCGTGATTCGACTGAAATTACTTTCGAGAAACAAGTCAAAAAAAAAAAAAAAGAAAAAATTCTTATCTAACAGAAACCTGCAATCAGTTGCAGTTTATTACTTTATCGATGTTGCATGGAAATCCTGCCCCGTGAAGAATGAAGAAGACGGTGGAAGGAAACGTTCCAGTACGTTCAAGAAAAAAGTCAGCGAAAACTCGAGGATGTCCGACTAACAGCCAGTTTAAAAGCAGGCAATTTATTTCGCATATTAGCCTGAACAATAACGTACACTTGCACAAATGCAACGTAGCGCAACGTCAATCTCAATCAGCGACTTTGCCCACTTAACTTATTACACATTGACACGCGAGTGTACCAGTACGTACGCTGGACGTAAACAACCGATTCGATGAAACTTCGCCGATCAAGCCGCCGCGTAAATCATGCAGGCTCGTAAATCTCGAAACGAGATGGAAAAGTTTCGCCATTTTTGGCACCTTCTCCGACGACGACGACGACGACGACACCGGCCGTGTGTGCACAACCATGCGCGGCCGCGGATATTTCCAGCATTTCCTTTTCGTCAAATCGGATACGTGATATCCGCCGCGGATAGATTTGGGTCACGTGATCGCGGCCAATCGACTGAGGAAATATATATCTAACCTGAAATCGCATCTCATATCCGTGCACACGGCCGATCAAAAATCATTTCCGCATTCCTTGCGGCGAAATTTTTGCGAGAAATTTTTCTTCGCTTTTGCAACGCGACGCGTTTGACTAATGCGATAGACTGCGAAGTGTATCTTTTTTTCTTTACGATGACATTGGATTTTTAATGGTTCGTAATGTTCGATTTTAAGTTAGAATTGGACACTTTGCGGTCTGGAATAATTTTTAAATTATAATTATTAAAAAAAAAATTTTTTTATGATGATTAAATTAGTAGTAAATTTATATAAATTATATTTAATTATATAATATAAATATAAGGAATTAGGCAAAATAGATATATTCACCTGTTTATCAAAAACATGTCTTATTGAAAATAATTTTAAGTCAATCTGCCCAATGAGTAATTAAATGGCTGCAGTATATCTGACTGTACAAAGGTAGCATAATCAATTGATTTTTAAATGAAATCTGGAATGAAAGGATTAATGAAATATATACTGTCTCATATTTATTATACGAATTTAAAATTTTAATAAAAATGTTAAAATTTATTTATGGGACGATAAGACCCTATAGAATATAATAAATTAAAATATTTTTTAATAATTATAATTTAATAGAGTATAATAAATAATTAAATTAAAATATTTTTTAATAATTATAATTTAATAAATAAATTCTTATCAAATTTTTGGTCGAAATGTTTTCAATGAGCATGTCCACGGTTATTCAGTTAAACTAGAACTGACGATAGTAAACGCTGCTTGTGACAATAAATAGAAGAATAATTTTGCACTGTTATATATATTTATAAAATATAATATAAATATATTTTTTTATAAATATAAATATTTATTTAAAAAAATTTATATATATTTATAAAAACTGATAAGAAAATTTCTTCCATTAAAAAGATTACTATATATAAAACAATTTGTTATTTACAGATGTTTGTTTCTTGCAAAAATTAGCGAGTATGTATAAAATATAAAAATATCTGGTCTGCATGTGCAGTATGAGTGAAAAAGTTTCGTTGAAATGAAATTCTGCCTGCACGGACGAGATTCTAACGATCGAATCTATCGAAGTAAAATCGTTCAATCATCGAACGACGATAAAATTACAATCGATGGTGCAATTCTATAATTTTCACGCGTGAGAAAATTTTGCAAGCGGCACGAACGAATTTTACACGTTACAACTCAGTTCACCCATGTGTTTTGCATCTCGAATTGCACGCCGACTCGAATTCATTCGAAGACATTAAGTTGCATTACACGGAACCGTACGCTGTATATACGTACACACGTACGATGCATATCGAATGATCGATAAGAAAATACACGAGAGATAGAACAAAGATGGGAATGATTAGGCTCGGCATTACACGGCTAGGTTGCTATTACAGTGAGAAGCTCCTCAAGTCTTACTCCAGTTTGCTTGATATTCTGCATCGATAACTAAGCCTTTTCATTTCTTTCGACTATTATGGAGCACGGAGAATTGGATCAATTCGCCGATACGTCACCACACCCCCTACTTACTTATATATTCTCCTTGATAAAATAGGAAAGGACATCTACCATTCATGTCCAATATCCAATGTATTAGCGTAATTTGAAAAATATTGATAGAGATTTAGCGTTATTACGTTTGTGATGCATTGTATCGATTTCTGAATATCGATCACTGAACAATTTGGGAAAGTAAATAAATTTGGGGAAATATCATGTAGATTTAAAAAAAAAAAAAAAATAGGAAACGTTATAAAATATAAATTTTTGAAAATAGAAAGTTATATCAGGAAAAAATGAAATTTTTACTACGTAATTGGCTCATACCCTTCTTTCTCTTGACATTATATCATTTATATGATTTTCTTTTTTTCTGTTTTGTTTGTAACAACTGATATTTTCAATAGGGAAATTTTTTTGGAAAGAATACAAGTAAATGGAAAATGCGAGTAAATTTAACTAACAAAACGAAATAAAAAACATTTTGATGATATTAGATTGAGTGATGACATATTTGAGAAAGAAATTACTTTATTATTTGCTACTTTACTCAAAAGTTGTCGTGGAATGGAATAATTAATGTTATAATGTTTAAATGAAATCAACTGTGGGAATGTCTTGGGATTTTAAAATGAACGGAACGTCAATTAACATAAATTAATATCAATAAATTAAATTACACGTTTTCTTTTTGAGAATAAAAAGAGATAAATAAAAATCCTTAATAAATTATGAAGCGTCGAAAATCTACGTCACATTTATAATTTAAACGATACGACGAAGGACGGAACTTTGTTTCATACAGTATGATATAATTTCGAAACATAGTGCATTCGAATCGCGATGTCACTGTTTAATGGACAGTTAATAGAACTTCCAGCGAAGTTCATAATGAAATTAAACTCTATTCCCAAAGTTACTGGTTCATCGTGCGTATACTGTTCTTTTTGTTCCTAAATTTTTAGAAAGTGTCGAGTGAATTTATACGGGCGATGTGTGGCGCGAGTTAGCAACTGCCACGAAAAGTGAAATGAATTAGATACTATCTTCTTTCTCGCGGAACATGTGATCCACGCCAAACTGTGGAATTTCTCGTAGATTCACGTAAAATTTAGAGATGCAAGAATATACGAAATAGTACACAAAAATGGAAAACGTACCCAAATGGAGTGAAACGAATTTACACACCTTCAAACATCTGTTTTTTTATTCAATTGCACCCGGAAAAATATAAATTCGCACAAAACTTTGTAGTACAGTGATTACACAGGATATTCTAATTGCCTTCTGGAATAATTGTCACGTCTGTAAGAAATAGCGAGAGCAAGGAATTTTTTTTTTTAACGAATGATATTTAGTTAACGCGAGCGAACGTTTCATTAACGGAGTAATAATAATAATGTCGTGTGGTAATTATTATTAGGAAATTTTCCAGCGATAAAATTTAAATTCCCCTGACGCGGCAAATATTAATAGCACTCTGTTCTAATTTCTCGAGGACGCTGCAGCAGAAATTACAAAATAGCACTCAATGTTATTAATTGCTTGGTTCGACGTGACATTTTCACGCATTCCTTCACACGTTTGCACTAAATTTTCTGTCTCTACAAACTGCCAATGAGTCTGACTCTATGAATGATTAAAAAAACAAATGAATTGGTTTATAATAAAAATATGAAGTACTTGCAATATAAAACGTGTTAAAATGTGTTAATATAAAAACATATAATAATTACAAATAATTACATGTAATAAAAACAAAAACATTACGTATAACGATACATTATACACTTTTTCGTTTAGCTGCTGGTTAAATTGATTACTAACAATTAACTACTAAGTGTTTTTTCACTTTCTCACGTAGTGAACAATCTGGTTGGTACTCTATTCAGATAATAAAGTAGTATTACAGTATTCGATTCGGATACAGGGGACTTTGCTGTATTCAAACAGTACGTGTCATGAATCATGATTTTCTAATAACCAAGGATCTGATGTACCACCATTTACAAAATTCCCTGTATATTTTACATTTTGCATTTGATTCATATCAAAAGCAATATATATACGATCCATTTAAAGCAAAAGTGATACAAACGAAGAGAATTAATATTTCTTTATAATGAGGGAGCGAATTGAAATTTCTGTGAAATAGTGTCTATCAGGAAGAATAATATCTTTATAACTTTGTAACTTTAAATAGAATAATATTTCATCCTATGTTTGAACCATTGTAAAGTTACGTGTATATAATAGATTACGTATATCACTTTTGCACAAAACAGAATGAATACTGAGCATTTGAAATGTAGTTTTGACTTAAGTAGATTTAAAAAAAACTGACTTTTGCACGAAATAGTTCGCACGTAGCAAATTTATGTTAAAATTTTCAATTAACAATTCCGTAAAATCTTTGTGATAAAAATTTCCTACACGAACGAGTGAGAACGATTCAATCCAGATTTCAAGTGATTCGAGACTCAAACATACTCAAACATGGACAAACAGAAAGTTTCGATCTCTATAATAATATTATTGTAATTACGATTGTAGCAAACGATAGAATTTCTTTCGAACGAAGAAAAATGATTCGATTCGCTCGAAAGTGAATTGATTTTCATACTGAATCCGCGTTAAATTTTACAATTTACAAAAACTGTCAAACCACTAAATACGTAGCAAATATACGTTAAATTTTTATAATTCCCCAAAATCTTTGTAACAAACCATTTTCTACACGAACGAGCGAGAACGATTCAAGTGATTCGAAATAGATTCAACGACTCAAACATGCTCAAACGTGGACAAACAGGGAGTCTTCATCTCTAGGGATCTCTATGATGATAATTTTGTAATTATCGAAAAGTGACTCGATTCGCTCGAGATTGATTTTCATTCAACACTGAAAATCTGTGTTAAATTTTACAATTTGCAAAAACTGTCAAACCGCGAAAGACCTGTACTGAAAATTTAAACCAGTTGAAAACATTCTTCGTCGGTCAAGCGAACGTGAGTAATTGAATCCGAAGTAGGATTCGAAGTAGATCCAACAGTCATAGACGAAAAACCCAGCGAGACACATCGTAATCCGACTTGACCCGTGCCAGAAATTACCAGAGACCCCCGACGGACTTCAAAGGCGGCGTGATTTGAACAGATTAGCGCAGAGCCCGGGTAGATTCCCTAGCTGAATCTAGGATAGCTGATTACGGCCAGTCTAAACAGCAGCTCGACTGTCTGAATCGACTCGCTCGAGTCTCGTGCACGTGCTCGTGTTTCTTTTGGCTCCGAAGCGAACGGAAGCGAAGTTCGATCGAGTCCGGCTCGGCCTCGTTTCGCCGTCTTTTCGTCTTTTGTGCGATCCATTGCGCGAGTCCACGCCAGTGGCTCTGCCATTTAGATTTACCAAGCTTCGTCCGAGGCCGAGGACTAGGTCGGAGCGAGTTGAACGAGTTGAACCGAGTCTGACCCACTTACAACCTTGCGCGAATGGGGTCTTACGCGAACGTTTCGAACAAATTCGACCCAACTTCACGACAAATCGACGTCACTTCTTGCAAGATCGCGGCGAGTTTCGTACCGGTCTGGTTAGCCTCGACAAAACGTGGCGAAACTCGCCCACAACCGAAGTTCCCCACGTTTTTATCATCGCCCTTCCGAAGCATCCCCGATCCCTCCTTTGAATGACGAAGTTATCTTGGTATAAAAATTCTCCTTGGAACTGGTCCAATGCTTGTCCCAAGTTTCGCCAATTTTTATCGCTGCGTTCGAAGTCTTAATTTTGGAAGGAATTTTTTTCAACGGTGTCGCGGTAAATTTTTGCTTCGGCACCTCGTGAGAGAGGGTTTAACGCACGGATTACCACACTTTTCACTTTCATGGCAAATTACTTTTGGAAGTAGATCTAACGTTTGTCATAACTTGCCTGGAACATACGAGAAAGGTCGAGGTCGGATTCGACGTCTGAGTTACTTTTAATCTTTATGCCGCGATGTCGCAATGGACGGGATTTGTAAGAGGAATCGTTCGATTCGACGAATTTGCGAGTGGCGTAGAATTTGGCCAGTTTCTTCAATTTTCTTTCCGAGAAATTTGGCACTCTGGATTTTCGAAACAACTCAAATGTACAAACGTGTATTTTTTCCAATCTCTTAACGACGATTTTCCCTCCACATTTTCAGAACAACGACGAATCTTTCGTCAAATCCAGGATTAGTCGAACATCCTGCCTTCCTCCTCGTCCAGAATTTTTGAAAGGTTCTTCGCCATTCGTCGCGAAATCCCCGGAAATTCAAAGGCAACGAGTCCCCAGACTTGGAATTTTCGAAGGGGGCAAATCTCGAGCAATTCTCTCGGAGGTTGCCATGGTCGAGCGGTCACAAGCGTTAAGCGAGTAGCTCCGTTTGAATTTCGTACAACAGGCAAGCGAGGAGAATGCGCAGTAGCTTGGACAGTCGAGATAGGAGTGTATCGCATAATCCACGGATTACCTGATCCAGGATTAAGGCTACGGATGGCGACAGTAATTAATGTCTCGACTGTAAGGTACAGAGAGAGAGAGAGAGAGAGAGCGTAGCAAACATGCCATGCGTCTAAATTCACTGATCGCGTTAGAAGCCGATAGAATGCAATGAAACGCGTATCCGTTTTACAATTACGCGACGCTGCTTTGACGCATTAAAGTCTCATCAAACACATGCAAATGACCTTTCGCCTCAGCCGAGTAAATTCTTCCATCGCACATGGAAGCTTTCATCATACTACGTTTGAGATTCTACGTGACGCATAGGTCTCGATACTAATAAGATTTTTTCGTAATTTAGTAATTTAAGTTTCCTGTTTCGTCAATGTGTCTGATTTGACGAATCAGATCTTACCGATTTTCCTTGTATCTTCTGTGCCGATACGTCGATCGAATTGATGATATAATATCAATATTAGAATTTATAACATTTTATGTCATATCATTTGTATCAATGTTTTATATTTTATACGAGTAACTGGGATACTAAAATAAAAAGATACCCCACGGAGAATTTGTTTTGAAAAACAATTGATATAATTTGAATTTAGTAATTTGAGTCTTCTATTTCGTCAATGTGTCAGATTTTACGAATTTCCTTGTATCTTCTGTGCCGATATGTCGATCGAACCGATGACAATAATAGAATTTATATCATTTCATGTCATATCATTTGTATCAATGTTTTATATTTTATACGAGTAACTGGAATACTAAAATGAAAAGTACAGAAAATAATAATAAATAAAGAGATACTCCACGGAGAATTTGTTTTGAAATAACTTGCAATAATTCAAAAACAAATACATTAAACAAAGGATTAAATTAACAGTGAAGAAATATCAAAATATCATACTTTGCCCAAAATAAACGGAATAACTATTTCTCTTGGACATTGACAAAGGAAAAATACAAATATAATATATGCAACAAAATTCGCATAGTCAAGAGTGTAAACTTCAGAGTACAAAATACAAAAACACATCGTGGCACCGATGAACGTAACACGGCCAATGTTTAATCCGACATTTCGTCGTTTCAACGTTAATTAATTTTTCCGAGTAAAAGAAACGTTGGAAAGCTCGACCGTCTGTGATATAATTAATTGCACGGCTAGGGATGAAGATCTACTTGGAATGCAAAGAGAGAGAGAAAGAGAGAGAGAGAGAGAGATCAGTACACGTAGAAGTGTTGGCCCAAGCGTCGAGAATCCTTCAAGTGGTCTTGATTAAAGCACCGTTACTAGAAGAAACCGTTCTTTTCCCCGCTTTTCGAAACCCAAAGCCAAACAAATATGAACGCTGTGTCGGTCGCAATCAGTGAACTTTCCATTTGATAGTTTAAAAAAAGCTTTCGTACTTTCCAGAGAAGCGAAACGTGAAACCTTTTCTGCCGCTCACGTTCGAAGAGAAGCTGGAATTACGAATAGTGGAACGAAATAACGAGGATGAAGATGAATGAATTGGGATACGGATTGAAATTCAATGATTAATCTATAGATGCTGCCGTCGTATTTTCAAAAGCACCTAACTTTATTTTGCAACGTTCTCGCTGGAAGGACGATCATCTTCTATTATACTGAAGGACGATAGCGAGATTGGCTGATTTTACGTTTGCTTTGACGCTTTTGCCGAGAGAGAGATCATCTTTTAAGAAACAAGCTAACAGTGATAAACAAATTACGTGTTTCCATTATTTCGACATTAAGATATTAAAACCAGGAGACGGAAGTTGGATATTAGCGGTGAGCTTTGAAACGAAAGTAAGCATGAGGAGGCATTCAGGGCGAATTCGAATTTCAACTCTCGTGTCTATATTCTCTTGAAACAAAGTCGACGCCTGAATGAATAGCTAGATTGTTATTCCTACCTCTAACCAGTATAGTGAAATGCTACTGTTGAATTTCGTTAAACGTTGCGGGAAAACGAGAAGTAGATTATTACAAACTTGCAGCAATTGAGAAACATGAAACATGAGTCAAGAAAAAAGGTACAACATAATCATAAAAATTATAAAATAAAATAAAAATATTGTATAAAAATTACAAAAATTTTAATTTATACAGTGTAATTTAACAATACAATTTCAAAAACTTCAGTGAATTAAATGAACGTTTCGTTGACTAAATGTCATAACGTATGATGCGTTTTTAAACATTTTACGTGTAATATGATCTCGAACATTATACGACGAACCAACGATTCGAATCATTTGTTTATTATTCTTTCACAATAATTCGTTGCGAAACGTTGCAAACGAGCAACGCGAATGAGTAACAATTGTTATCCAGAAAGCGAAATTCCAACGCACGTAATCAATAACATTGTAAATTCTTCCACCAAGGCGTTACGTAATAAGATCAGCAGTAATCCTCGGGAGGACTCGCCGAGAGAAGTTGCAATTTAATAATTCGCGACGCAAACTATGATTCCCACCACGCCGGAGATAAGAAAAGACGATCTCGAGAATTAAAAGTCACGAAAAACGGATGGCTTCTCCGGAACGACGTTCTTGTCTCGTCGAAAGAGACGTTCTTCTTTCGCGAAAGACGACTGTTCGAATTCCACTGACAATAATAAAATCGGAGGAAATGGCGGGGCAGAAAAAAAAAGGGAAAAAAGAAGAAAAAAATAGCGAGAAACAGGAGTTCGCGTGGTGCAGGAAATTGGTTTGCGAGATTGAAAGGCTCTAAAAGAAAGTCGTTAGCGGCGGAAATGCGTTTTCAACTAACTAGGAGAGGCACATCCCTCCATCCACCCTCTCTTGCGACTCCTTTGACGCGTTTGCATCAAACGTACAATCGTGATAATATTGACTTCCCTCCTTACGTTTATCGCGTTTCAATTCGTCCTCGCTCGTTTCAAACAGTTGATTTTTCTTAATTATTTCAGCGTCTCTCCTCGCAGTCGTCCCATTTCGATATTTATATTGTTCCGCTCTGCGACTCTTTCGCTGGCGATCGGTGATCAGAGAAACGCGTATCTCGTTTTGATTGTTCGTAAACATTTCGCGCGGAGTATACTTTTTGTTACATTCCTGCAGAAGATTTTACGAAACGCAGTCACATTGTGTATGTTGTTCGAAGGTTTTTTATTGTGGACAGTTGTGCAATTATTTAAATTTAAGACACGTAGAACCAGTATTATACGTAATAATTAAAACAACTTTCTATTTTAATAAACAATCAGACGAAATGACAAAAGAAATGTACCTTTATTAAAAATTATTACAACATAAGTTAGAAAATGAGAACTATTACAAAAAGAAATATATATATATAATTATATTATATTTACATTATAAATATAACATAAAATATATATCAATAAGGAATATAAATTTCTGTCGTCTAACAAATATTAGCGATAAGTACTCTAGTTTGAACATTTCGTACAATATTATATTGTGCTCTGAAACTTCCAAAAAATCCGCAGCTCGCTGATTAAAATAATCAGACGGAGAAGATACTCGACAATTGAAGCAGTTTCTAACGTGGAAAGCTCTTCGTTCGCGTAATGAAATTATTCGCCCAATCCCGCCGCAAACCGAGCGATTCTGGTCGAATTGCCAGCTGCGCGATAGCATCTTCGAAAGTAACTCGTTGCTCGCTCGATTAAACGGAATTTTTCACATTTACATTTTACAGCGATCGGATCAGTACTTGAGAGCTCTGTACAAAATTACACGAGCATTAAGAAACAACGAGATACACGTTTCTTTGATTCAAACAATTATTTTCTTTAACCTGAGCGCCTCCGATTCAAATAATTATTTCCTTGCGTGAAATGAAAGAACGATTAACGATTAATTAGTATTATTATTACTTGCAAATCAATCTTGATTGTATGATTTTTGTCTGCAAGATTGAAAGCGTAAAGAAATGTACGTAATTCGCCTAATTTGCAAAAATATATAAAATACCTAATATTGTTTAGTTTGTATCACTTTAGACGGATTGGTACCATTATACACAATTCCAGTAGTCATAGTTATTTCCAGTGTCGATGTTACGCGTAAAAATGTCGACTATCAAATTTTTCTGAACGTTCAAAAATTTTGTCGACGAGAATAAGCAAATCGATTCGTCAGTGAATAGAAAAAGAGAAAGATTCGAACTCTGGAAAACTCGGAGTTGCTCATTTCTCAAGAAAACGAACGTTCATTGCAGCAAAACGAATTACACTTTGTCATCTGTCAACGTATTAGTTAAACCGATTCGCAAATACTTGTTCAACGTGTTACGGAAGTAACGATATATCTTCTGTGACACTTTAGGCATACTATTCAAGTGACAATACGCGTCATACCACGGGCACATTGAAGGTGCTAAATTACTCAATGATGAAATGCAACGGCGAATTATTGAATTGAGCGATTTGCAAAATGTACACCAACTGAATCGATATTATCAACTGAAACGACGGCTCTTCGTAAATTTACATTACGATTCAGCAATATACGACCTAATGTTTCAAAAATATTACAGCCACGTTAACTTCGTTATAATATTATGTTCGTCATAATATTATGAATGCTTCGAACCTTGGAATTGCAGAATCCAGGAAACAGCAGACACAATGATGAATCACAAAGTCGCAAAAAAATATTATGCTTCGAAGTTTTAAATAATAAATTTTGAAATTAAAGATTACTTCCAACATTGGTTAACGAAATTTTGAAATTAAAAATCAGTCATTAGGCATTTAAAAGTAGGCACTGCTGATTGAAAAATTATGTAACAGCGAAATTAAAATTTCTTAGTCTCTAAGAACCACGAGTTTGTTTCTCTTCCCCTAAAAAAAGAATCACTCAAGTCTCCGAAGACACAGCTTTGTGAATCTACAAAATTTCTACAAAAAAAAAAATTATTTTAACCAATTTAGTATTACATGGAGTTTCTTTTCACAGTTTCAAATTCGAATTTGACAATATAAGTTGATCTAAAGGAGGAACTGCGAATAAAACGTCGCTTTATTGGTGCCTGACAGATTAAAAATCATAACTGAAAACTGTGACATGTCTCATGAAAAATATTTGATTCCTCATTAATCTTTCTAATTGAAAGCAAACTCCATCAATTTCTCTAACTGAAGCGATTTCAGCGGGCCTCACGAGCTTTGCAATGTCAGCCCATGCATTTCCAAACGCGTTTGCTCGAAAATTCCGGGGGAGCGCTTTAAATAATTAGACCCGCAACGCGGTCGTAGAGATCTCCTGGATTAACAGACGGTCTTCGATAAACTTGAAATACCAGCTAGAACCAAAGAGAGTACCAAAGTACGTAGGATTGAATCCCAATGAGCGCAACGCAAACGGTTCGTTTCAATGCTTTCCATTGACAGAAAATCCTGAAAGACCTTGGACGAGCCGAGGATGAAACATCTGCGAATTCACGTTTGCGTTCGACGTTTCTCCGCACAGTGACAGGTATTTGACAGAAAAATCAATTTTCTCGTTTTGACAGGTTTTTTTTTTTTTTAATATTTATTGACACCTAAATGTCCACCAATTTCGAAAGCGAAAAGAGTTAATAAAAAATAATAATAACTTTAGTTGAAACAGACACATAAAAGTTAGACATTTTAAAAATCTCGATCCTCGTCAAATAATTTGGTTCTTCTTCCTTGAAATGTCCTGACAGCTGCGTTTAATTTTTTATCCTGAATTTTATTCCACGATAAGAGATGATCTTTCTTGACGAGAGATCCTACTGACAATTACTTAGAGAGGAGAAAAACAAAAAAAATAAAGAATTCGACGTAGTCAAAATCAAAATGGAAGCTACGTGTTTTAACATGAGAAAAAGGAAATTTCTTTCTGTAAACAACCTTCTTGCATTGTAAATAATTTTGGAGGGAATAACCGTGGCAAAGTTTGAAGTAAAACGAATGAATAATTTCGAATTGGCCACTGGCTGCCAACATGATTTCCAGAAAAGAAAAACACAGTTTAAAATTTCACGTCGATCTTTATCTAACATTCAAAACGAAAGTCATTCTTGGCCCTGCGACTTCGTCAATTATTCAAATTTCAAATAATCCCCCTAGCACAGTACTCCACAGAATAAAAAATTCAACGCTAAAGCCATTTACGACTAAAATACAAAACGTCGGAGAAACTAAAGTAACGAAGAACAGGAAAAATTTATAATACAACGGGAGAAAACGCAAGTTCTCAAACATCTGGAAAAGGGGATAATTTATCGTCTAGGAGATAATTTATAATACAATATCGTTAATTTTAAGATAGTTTAATTTTAAGATAATTTAAAGATAGTCTCGATATAAAACAACAAGGTACAGTAGGAAGTAAAAATAAAAAGAAAAGCAAACAAAGTAAAAACATAACAAAAAAATCGTTCGTATTTTCAATATAAATCCATTGTAAATCTCACGCGCTAATTCTAGCATTAAAAATAAATAAAAAAAAAGGAGGAAAGAAAAGAAAGAAAGAGATAGGTAAAGAACAGTTTTCAATCCTTTTAAAAACCAATCGACACGATGATATAGCCCTTCGCATCAACGATTCATCTAAAGCCGACGTATCTCGATTACTCGAGGGAAAACCGAACGAACGAGCATCTTACGGCTAACAATCGAACGCTTCGGCTTTGCACAGTATTAACGAGCAACAATCGACCGGGGGCATAATTGCAGAACAAACGACGGCTACGTGAGCAACGAATAACGAACGACGAACGAATATCCGTGATCGATTCTGAAAGAATAATGAAATCTCGTCCGGCGGACGCGCTAATTAAAAGGTGGATCTCCTCTCCATATTTATTAGCGGGCAGACTCGACACAAAGCGACACAACCACGTGTGGAATAATTGCACACCACCGTCTGAGGAAGGAGGAGAGAGAGAGAGGAGAGCAATTATCAAATAAATAAAACTCGGAAACGATACTTCTTGTCCGCATTATTCGTACTCACGTATTCCAGACTACGTTTGTTGCTTTTTATTTAGTTGTTAACCTGTGAAATACAGCTGGAGATGAATAATAATAATAATAATGCTCGCGAAGCTACCGATGCTTTTGAAGTTAGAATCGAAGAATCTATTCAAATTCGGTCAAACGTTTCAAACTGTTATGTTCACGGAGCCATAACAAGCCGATCGTAGAACATCCGCGGAACTCTAAAATGCATTGAACCTCTGGAAAGATTATTGTTTATTAAACTCCATGATCGGAGACGTCGACAACCTGTTCCCGAGCATTTCAAAAACGTACGACCTCGATGTCTGTGGTTTTGTGCCACAAATCACAGGGCCTTCGACACAAAGCGTACGAACGGTTCTAAATCGAAGAACGCATCTGCGAATCGAAAGGCAAGAATCGTAACCATCGTGCCGCTCTTCTTTCGTACTCTGATCTCGATCATTCGGGCCATTCATTCCGGGACACGTTGCCATCGTCTCGCGCTCAATCGCGCAAGAATCGAAAATTCGCCGCTGCAGAATTCCTTTCGATAGAAGTTTCGATGAAATGAGAAATCAAAATTTCACCGAGTGAAAAAGTTTATTGCGTTGAGAGAAATGATTCTGTTTAGCGTGACGACGTAATTCTCACAGTCCTATATCGAACGTAATTTGTAAGAAAAATTTCATTTTGTTAGTAATTTAAATTTCTATTGATTTGAATTTTTATTAAAAAAATGTAATTATATAGAACGTCCCTTGTCTTCAATCTCGACGCGAGGAACGAAATTCGCCGAACGAAACAACATTGTATATTGTTTTTCTATTCTACGTCGCAACAGCAGTGATCAGGATGAAATGCCTCGACAGAATACTGAGAATAATTACTCGTGCCAAATGTAGCCGTTGTAACGTAGACAGATTAAGAGATTTGCCCTTCAACTATCTCCAATAGGACTATTTATCTCGATTAAATTGCTATTTAATATGTCAATGAGCAGAAGTTCGACAATTTCCGTGCAAGAATACTCGTCGAAGCATGGTGTTAGCGTCCAACGCGCCAGACGGATAGACAGATCTCGACCTGGGAATATTTCTGGGAATATCGAGTAGGCTCTGAAAGGAGGGATACATCGAGAGATACATCCTTGGCCCGTGAAACGTAAAGCGGAAATTCCTCTCACTCGGAAAAGTGGGACAGGCTGCGTCGCGATAATTCTGAGAATACAGATTCGCGCGTCGCCTTCTAACGATAACCCGTTGCCGGAGAAAAGGAATTCGCGGACATTCGTCCGGCCGTTTCTTGATAACGCTCAAGAAAATAATCGGCCGACGGCTGTTGGAACGACGCGAAGGAACGCGACGGTGAATAATTGCCAGGCGGCAGTGGAGGGATGTATCACGCTAATGGGACACGAGATAGAAAAGAATTGTGAGAAATTCTCTGTCGGCTGGACCTGTTACAAGTGACGCCGCAACCACCAAGACTCACTGCCTTGGATAAAACTTGAAATACGTGCTGCTTGCAGGGACGCGATAATGCAAGAAACCCGCTGGAATTCTAAATGAAATGCAACCAGAAGGAACGGAGAGAGAGAGAGAGAGAGAGGAAGCAAGAGAGCAGAGAAACACGAAGTAAAGAAATTTTTCGCAAGGGTATATATCAAACAATTAGAGGAACCTTACGATCCGGGCGTAGTACACTGAGCAAGAAACCCACTGGAATTCTAAATGGAATGCAACCAGTGAAACGGAGAGAGCGGAGAGAAAATTTTTAGGAAAGATACGTCAAACAGTTGGAGAAGTCTTACGACTTGGGCGCGTGGGTTAGGGTGTGTGTTGCTCCGACAATATTGCGAAGAAACATTGTAAGAATAACGCATTGGCTGCAGGATCCTTCGATGAAACTGTGTTAGAAAGGAATGCTATTTTACTAAATTTGTGACATGAAATATACACTTCCCAAAGAGGAACTTGTATTCTTTATACGTGTAATAAAGATATAGTCAAACTGCGAACATTAAAGGATTAGTAACGAGAGTGTTTCTGAATCCTCTTAGTAATCTAAGAGTCGATATTCCAGCTTTTCGTAGCAACGATAATGAGTTTTCTTGTAATAGGAAATGTTTCTGAGCATCAATAGTTTACAACAGAATGCGTGAATAGTGCTCAAGGATGGAACGTAGAAAAATTGCAAGGTACCAGGATTTTAAAGTTTTAAATAATTAATTTTAGCATTACAAAGCTTTCTCAGTAACGAGAGAGTAATTTTTTCGTTTTTTTAATAAGTGTCTTTACTGATTCTACAGTAGATAAAACCACTGTATCAGAGAAGAATGCTACATTTTCTCTACCGCACTTCCATTGTTCTTAGCTCTTCAACGTGGATTTAGCGTGAGGTCACGAATATCATTGTGTCAGATATTGTTAATACAATTTATACTCGAATTTTCTCGCTCCAATCTCGTTTTCTTTTCTACGTAGGAAAAGAGTATTCTCAACGGAGAATTTTAGTATGAAATTCAAATAAGGAATTTCCAACTTCCTGTCTTTTTCGTACTAATACGATCTTTTAATGATGAAAATACGATGACGACGATGATGATGATAGTGACGAAAAAAAGTGACGAAAAATAATCTGAATGGCGTGGAATTTCACAATGTTCCAGATTCAATTTTATCGAAAAGAAAATGGCGTAGGAAACGAATTAAAAGAGAAAGAAATCAATAGTAAATAGATTTAGTCCAATATATCCGTGGATCGCTGTAAAACTAAAACAAGATGACAAGAACTGTTGATTCTGAATCGGACTTTTATTTCCGCAAAGCGTATTCTACAAATTTACTTTCCACTTTACGTAAGGTAGATTCTGTACACCTTGAAATAGCGTTAAACGTGTAAAAATATTTACGGAACACGTGAATACTGCAGATCGATTTCCTGTGCAACTAACTTGCGAAAGCACCTTTCGAAAATTCGCATTGAAATCGATCTTTTATCCAGTTTGTTGAAAATTCAACGAACCTTTGAAGGTGTATTCTTTTTCTTTTCTTTTTCTTTTTTTTTTTTTTTTTTTTTGAACAGATCTATGGTGTTGGTATACTATTTGTTTTAATTATAAATAAATAATAAAGCAAACAGAGTAGGAAGAATGCATATACGTGAAAAATTATACATTTCTGTTGAACTGAAATTGTCAAAATGAAAATATTATATTGCAATTCCGATGAGAAATAGAGAACGAATCCAAAAGAACAATCAATACTATTTAAATGTTGATTAACATGCAGCTGTGCCATATTGACGTTTAATCTGCCTGGCAACGGCAAAAGAAGATAACTGAATAATGTTCAATAATGCACAGATTACCGTGCATACGTATATCGTGTTTGACAGTAGCATTAAATATTTCATATTTCAGACATTGTACAGCAATAAATCGTACAGAATATTAATATTTCCTTTTTGGAATAAATAATGCGTTAAAAATAAGAGAAGAATTTTACATTTATCTTACTGTGTCGTATTGACACATAATTATGAATAATAATGAAATTATCGTTGAACGTTGATGAAACAAACTTTTTATCGCGCGTTAAATATTTAACCCCCGAATAGTGCCCAACTGGATCATAAGTGACTATAATAATTTACGTTGGATTGTTAAAATGAGTATCCCTTCGTGACAGAGATTAGTAACATAAAATTAAGGAAAATTAAAACCTTCGAAATGAACTAATTTAATCCCAAAGCACTGTGATTTCAAATGGGCCAATGATATCAATCAAAATTAAAGTTAAAGTTAAATATATTCGCATGTCATTTTATCCTAATATCTAAGGATACGTATACTTCTTTCCATATTTTTTTTCTTAGACGTTACCCTCGTGCATGTATAAATCTTTGAAACAACCGGCGCCACCCTCCACGCGCAGCGCAAATAAAGTTTTCCCACGTTTTCTCGACTCGTTTGCAACAAACTGTGCAACAGTCTCAAGAAAGCTCGCAGTAAGCACGTTGGAATGAACATTCGCTCGGAAACGCATTACGCAGAGTTTCGATGAGAAAAATGAGGAAGCAACAGAGGCAGAGAACGAGAAAGAGAGAGGGAGAGAGAACCCCCGTCGCAATCGGCGCAAGTTTCGCAATTTCAGAATCGATTCGAACAGCGAGCACGTACGAACAGCAGCGACGCCGAGTGGAAAGCGTTTTTGGAGATTAGAAGAAAAAAAGAAGTGGTACGCGATATCTCGCGATATTAAAAGAGAAACCAGTTACCAAAACGAATGGGAAGACTGTAGCGTACCCGGTGTGAGTGAACCGAAGGCAGGTGGTTACAATGCCAGTTGTGCATTTGCTAGAGACTAATGGGGGGGGAGGTAAACATGCTGTCGATAGATATTTACAGCGACAATATATCGCAACATGCACACGATGAACTACCACTATGATATGAATAATGTCGTGCAGCGTTTATGATTTTATGCGCGTATGCATTTTACGTGCATTTCTTTCTGATCGAGAAAGGAAGTTTCGAACTTTTCAATTTCCCGTGCTCGAGGCTGACGTGTTGTTATTAAAAAAAAAAAAAATGTACGAACGTGAATGTTGCGTGAACATGAACATAGCAGGAGGAATCAATGGAGTTAATGGAAACGTTACGATTAAAATTATTTTTTACTTCGCGAACGGTGCACATTTTGCGCGATGAAACATGGCGCGGATTTTATGATTTTATTCTAAAGATCGTTTTACGATTACACGCACTTTTTTACGGCACTGTGTTACCGATCGAAAAAAAACAGGACATTGTGTTTTCCGCTTTGCAATTTCAATGCTTGCTGTAATCGAGAATGACAGACTGTTAAAAACTGTGCAAAATAATATCAAAATGAATGATCGGCTCATTGACAAATCAGTCGTTCAAGCTAATAGATAATTTAATTCCACCACTGACCACGAAATTGCAAACGCGTTAAAATAAGAAATTTTAAAATACAAAATTGTATAGGATGTATTTATATTATATAACACGAACAATATTTAACTTTCTTTAATATTTAATGAGTGAAACAGATTTTCCTACCAAGGTTTCAGTTCTTTAATTATAAATTATTATTCTTTCGACGCTAATAATAAATGGCTACAACAATGAAAAATCCTCAATGACGTTTCAATTTTTGTACGAAAAGTATCCATTGTATCGTGCGAGAAGAAATTAATCGCCAGATCCTCGAAAAACTCGCTCTCTTAGCGGATGTTCAAATAAACGAAGCAAGCATTTACGTAAGTCAGAAACGCGGCACGCTTTTAACCACGCCGTTTCAGCCATTATTCTTTTCGCGTTGCGAGTGAAATGCGCTTTTCCCCCGGCGAAAAGCCCGCGGTAAGTTTATTGTACCGCGAACACCGACACGCGAATTCGTCCTTCCCGACTCGGAGAGTCCACGCTCCATTTTTCCGGCTGTTTCGTATTTAAAAAACACGAAATGCCGCTTCCTCGTACTTAAAGCGTATTAAATTCACGCTCGACGATGCAATGTCGCGTTTTCTTCCTTCTTCTCTTTTCTTTTCTTTTTTCTTTTTCAAACGCACGACCCTGGAAAGTGTTCCATCCCACGGTGAAATTAAACAACCGGACAAACAAATGAGAACAGTTACTAGACGCATCAGGCGGTTAAGCGAAGACGCGCAAGATTATTATACCGGGATTGGGGGGGGGGGAAGTTATTTTTTCTTCGAGGTTTCGCCGAGAAATCACCGTGATAAATGATATTTAAAGGGGAAAGCGTGCCCGTCGATGAGAGAAATGGCCGAGTGAAATATACTCGGGCAGGATTGCGCTCCGAGTATTTCTCTTTTCAAATGTAATACGCTGCTACAGACCAAAGGAGGGGGTGGGACACTTTTTCATATTTCCCAACATAATTTTGACAAATGGAATTGCAACATTGCATCACCGACGCATTGTACCGAAAGAAACGACTTGGTTTGGAAAGAAATGAAAACCGTGATGTCTCCTGGCAAAAAAAGCTTCACGAATCGTGGATTTGTTCGATTACTATTCCATAATTTATCTCTGAAGGAGAATAAAATCGAAGTCGAATTGCTGAGTCGAATTTCTGGCTAGTAATTAAACTGCACGATCAGATGATAAAATACTTCCAACTATATTAGAAATATTTTACGTTCGTTTACACGTGCAATTTTATATTTTCAGCAGCTGAGTTAAAGAAACGAAACCTAAATGTTATAATTCATATTCGACTTTGAATATTTTCTTATCTTTTTGTACATTGAATCTTCTCAATTTTCTTTTTCTTCTTCTTTTTTTTTTTTTTTTTTAATTTATACTAATAACTTTCAACTCTGAATCATGCACGACTCATTCGATTATCATTTCGTGATTTATCTCCGAAAAAGAAGAAAACCATTGAACATCTCTGTAATTAGGAAAGCATCGCGAGAAAGCGTAATTCTGTGGGTGTGATCGCGTGATTACACGACAGCGCGATACAAGCGGAAATCTGTGAAAAGAGTCGAGGTGTCTTAAAAAGTTACGATCCGAAGCAAGAAAAAAGAAGCAGCCGCTTTAATTTCATTCGGTCCCTTTCGTTCTTTCAGCCCAGATAATCCCTTATCGCTCATAAAATCGCATTAACCCAACCCTCGCAAGAAAAATCTCCTTCCTTTTCCACGTTTGTTTCCTACCGACTTTCATTCGACGTGGCTTGGCTTGTCAATTATTCACACTCGCAGCTTTTACCGACTTCAAAAGGATGTGTCTTGTACATGCAACGTGTACAAGGCAACATGGAATTCTAAAAAATGTTTATTTGAAAGAAAAAACAAATGCTTTTTGCTATTTTATTCACTTGAAAATTCGAAAACTCGTGCCTTTCGAAATTTGAAAATGGATTGGATATTAAAAATACAGGGGAGGAAGACGGTAAGCTGCATGTTTCATTTCTTACAGGAGGATCGTTTCCAAATCCCACGTTGGTAAAACTGCTCTCTCGTTTGATTTCGGAATTGAAAACTTCCTTCTAACTTTGAAAGTATTGCTCGCCGTGATATTAAAATATCATTTACTCCAACAGGCTATATAATTATTATACAAAAACATTACTCGTCTCGATGAAATCGCCTTTAGTTTCATCGAAATTTCATCAGATATATTTTAGAAACTAACGGATTCTTTCTATTTTTAACAATTTATGCGACAAGTAACTTAATCCGAAATAATCACTCGTTGTGAAAATTAATCTTTCTTCTTGAAAAACTGTTCACGAAATAAATACTAAAAACAATGTTCAACGATCAGTAAAAACAACCCCATCTACCATTTCTCATCTAGATAACAACAACGATACTAACGACACCAACGTGGAAAAGTGAAGAGCGTTAGAACCTCAAGGACTTTGTTCGTCAATACAAAATGTAAAGAACAATCAACGAATTGGCGGCGAACGCTTTCAGAGTCCTTGAAGCCGTCGCGTGCGGATTATATACCAGCGATATAATTGATAGCGGAACATTACCATGATATTTCCATTTGTTTCCAAGCTCTCATGTACACACAGAAAGGGTTAAAGTCGCGCTATTCATGTTCCTCGCATGATTAAATCGCTCATCTAAATTCAAACTGTTTCGCAGAAGATATTTCCACACGCGCTGCAGTTGCGTACAACGTGTCGTACTTCTATTCGCGTAACTATCCTCCGAGAAGAAAAAATAAAACACTTCAAGTAGAATTTACTCTGTTTCGAGGAGTAGATTTTACGATTGATATAAATTTTGTCCAGATGGAAATGTCCTAAAGATTTTCAAATTTCATTTCGTTGAAAGGGAAAAAGTATTTGTACATAAACTTTTAACTGATTGTCGCCGAGTCTATTTCAATTATTATATAATAACAAAATTAATATTACCGTTTTTTCCTTGCTTGTTTCAAGTCAATAACTCCTCGCTATAATGTATGTTTTCTTTAATTTGTTGTTAACAATAAACTAGCATATTTATCCAATTTATTCTTGTTCTCTAAACAGTTTTGAGAAGATAGAAAAAAGAAGAAAATATAGAAGCTAGCAAAAAATATGAAAGCTTGGTTTTTTAAAAATATTGAGGAAATGTTGCATAAGGAATTACTTTAAATACAATTATTACAACACAGAATAATACTTTATGAATAAAGTTACAGTAATAATCCGATGATTTTCTAATCACACCTCATATCATTGATTAACTAGGCGTGTAACCTACTTCTTGATAAATTCATTCATGGACTTCCAAGGTTATTCAAATAGAACATCCACAAGATGGAGTAAGAAAATAACGAAATTTATCAATTGATTCACACTACTTCCACTGTTCACTCATACTATTGTACAGTGTGCAAGTATTAACACCTATGATACCAATTTCAAATGCAGAGGATACAAGAATATATTCGACTCCTTCGAGAGAGTAAATTCTACTTGAAATATTTTTTCCCAATAATGAACAATTTTACAGGCACAAAAATAATGACATCAAAGGATATATCATATTTCTCAGTAATGTCGAGAACTCTGTCGATGCTGATCGATCGTCTTATTTCTCGAGTGAAGTTCGATTTAATTGAGTTTCCAGACTGCGTTCGGCAGACGCTTACAATTAGTAATGTTAATCAAATTACCCTAATACGCTGACTGTTAAATGTTTATATTAAATTTAAATTACTGCATGTGAAATGCTGAAATTAAACTCTGCTGAATTTTAAACTATTAAATGCCATGATATTAATTCTGATCTTCTCTATAATTGTCTGTTACAACCATATGAAAGCTAGTAGTATAATTGTCTGTTGCAAAATTTTATTAACTCGCTTTATTAACAAGCAACGAAGAATAAGTTTTATGCGAAGACAATAAACTCGAAATAAATAAATAAAATTAAGACAGCACTCTATGTATGGAAAGAATTCCCTAAATATCTCTCCGTAACATCAATGTATTATAGCTTAACAAACACTTCAATGCATAATCGCATCCTACATTCTATACTGTGCATCTAATGAGCTACTGACCTCGACATCACTTTCGAGGTTGCCATTGGGAACTGTCTCGACCCTATAGTAGTGTCGACTAAAGGATTATCGTAGAAATGTAGTCCAATTTCGCCGATGTGACGCACACACACATACATACGTATGCACGTATGTACATACATGCAATGACGGCGCGAAAGACTCATTTAAAGCCCTCCCTCTATACAACGAACGACTTCAATAGATCGACTTTTTCTCAACACACTGTATATGGAGCACTCATCGACAACTACGAGAAGTCGATACGCATCAATCTTCCTTTTACCTTTCAAACCAACACAATTCTATTTCAGCTCAACTATGTTCGTCCTTAACCCTTTCGAGGACACAACTTGCATTTAACAAAAAAAAAAAAAAAAAAAAGAAGACGAGAGAGAACAAATTTTCATAAAACAGAACATACCTACGTCTTTTCGCATTATCTCTTTGTAAAAGAGCAAAGAGGGCCACTAGCAGTTTTCCCTTTAGATCTATTTATTTTATTGAGATAAAATAGAAAATTGAAAAGGACAAAGATTATATATATACATCTATATATAGCAAAGGCGAGTTAAATTTTCATTGGCAGAAATAATAATTCCCGAAAGGGTTAAAGACCGTATGATACACGGAACATTAAGGTTAAGATCAGTGGAATTCACATACCAATGCCAAGTGTAACACGCGACGTTCTCGTCGAGGCAGGAGGAGGACAGTTTCCGCTGGATTTCTTTGCCTCTCGATCGATCGTCGATCCTTGCATGGTTATCTTATCGGGGGAAACTTCGTACATCACTCCGGAACTGTGTTCACATCACTTCAGTTTAATTACCGTTTCGACGACACTGTTCCAGCTGCCCAGGACACGAGGCACTGGCGTCGAACTTGAGATCGAAAGCGAAACAGGTGCGTCGACCTGTATCTGTTTCGCGCTTCTCCCGTCGCTCTTTCCTTGTCGCACTCACGACGAACAGCGGGGCGAGATTCAGAGAGACAAACAGACCGAGAACGTCGAATTCCGCGACTTTTCCATTCCAACGACGTTGTTCGACAACATTTGCACGAGAAAACAGACGCGCAGAAAAGTAAAAACACACCTTTTTGTTTATCAGTTCGGCGAATTCTTAGCGTCGAAGATTTCTGCGAAGGTCTCTTGCTTTCGTTCGCTGTTTCTCTGTTGACAACTCGCACGGCGATTTTTTCCTACTCCGTGTTATTACTCCGCGATTGTTATTCCTCTAACGCGTCGTACCGATATTATTTCTCAACTGTACACCGAATTAATTCTTAACTTTCAACAACGTCCACGACGCTCCGAAACGGACCGTTACACTGCAACGTAACTGTCGCCCGCTCGATTCCCCAAGTCGATAGCTATCGATAATCGAATGTTACTAGATCGAAACTCGTCACCCTACCGTCGTTGAATTCCCTAACCTATCCTCCGGTCTCTTAACTTTCATCACTTTCGTCTAGTTGTCACCGTTTCCTTCGTATCGAACGATGTAAAGTATCGTTTGTTATCGATAATCGAACGACGGTTGCACGACCAAGATCCGGAAAGGGAGAAGATTCGCGCGGACAGTTCGTACGGACGGTCTCCGTTCGGGCTTCGTCCTGTTGCTTCAACTTCCCTAGCTGGCACCGGTGAGAGAGAGAGGGGGAAGCGAATGTATTCGCGGGCTTGCGGAGCGTCGGAACGCTGACAAGTCGGTTGGACGTTCGTCGTACGACTAGACCGGGTTCTTGCCGTTGACCTGGACCCGCCTTGCGGCGCTTGCGCCGCGCCGCCAAATTACTGCCCTATCCGGAAAATCATCCGGGACATGACGTAACGTATCGTAACGCCCTACGCCGTTGTTTTCTCGTCCGCGTGCGTCCGTTCGGCGGACGCATTTTTCGCGCCACGCACACGCCGCTAAATTTGACCGAACTTGTCGAACATCGGTATCGAACATTCGAGAGCGAAGTGCAAAAAGGAAAAAAAAGAAAACGCGGGATTGTGGAACGAGGAATGCCTGATCCGCTGGCCGTACGTACGTGAATAACCTTTCCTGTTTCGCGTGGGAACTTTCTGCGGTTCCTGTTTGATGTGCAAATTTATCGAACTCGGTTTGCAAGTTGCTGTTTACCTCCAGTTTGCCGGTAAGTGAATACGAATGGGGCTTAAATGAAGAGACGCCGTGTACGCGTGCATTCTGATTGCATAAGAAATTTCGACGCTGTGTAAAAATGTAATGCGAATAAAAGAGATAGTTACTTCACAAATATATACCTTGGACATGTACCGAATTTTCGCATTGATCAGATAACATCGATACGATTGACTAATGATACAATTGAAAGTAATTTAAACGAAGCACGAGAAAAGTTATTTCAAATAGTTAACCTCTTTCATGCGCATCTAGATTCGGCGGTGTCAAATCACGTGACCATATGTCACGTGACAGCGCGCTATTAGTTTCAAATAATATTACTAGAAAGTAACTAGTTTAATTTTCACTGTAAAGTCGCTAAATTGAGATTATGTAAAATAACCATACATATTTTCGAGAAAAAGGTTTCACTTATACTTATTGGTTTCAATTTCACAGAAAGAATTAAATTTTTTCTACAAAGAAAGTATTAATATAGGTAATATATTGAAAAAAATGATTGCAAGCATATTTATATTGCCATGTATAATTGTTCAAATTTTTATGAAATGCTGAATTAATTTCATAAAAATTGATTAATAACGAGAAACATATATTTTAATTTCCAATTTCTTATTTCCAAAGTAGAAAAATATTATGATCTGTAGCTTGAAAAACTTTAATTAAAAGGAACTGTTTTCTTTGTACGTAAGGACAGAGCTTGCGAGTCTTTCGCATCGATCGTATGCTTTTCCGATGCTCCGTTGATGCTCCCTTGTGTTTTTATAGCAGAAGTGAGTTTTCGGCATAATAATATAAGAGAATAGAAAAGAAGATAATGGATTTTGGGTACCAACACTCAGTCTCTGACAAAGAAATGCTTTAATGAAAAAAAAATAAAAATATGGAGGCATATATAATATATATAGCGTTTTTTTTTTTAAGAAAATAACATGGAATTTTATTGGAACTACAATATGCATTTTTTCAAAGAAAATTTTTAAAATTATATATTGCATTATAAATATATATATTTTTTATATTCTGAAACTTCATCAACATTACAACAAGACATATTTATTATGACTATATTTTTAATAGTTGAAGCAAATCTAAGAATATAGTTGTATAGAATTACAAGACAGTTTCATTAATAAATAAATTGTAACTTTTAAATACATATTCCAATTAGTTTCAAATGTTATCAATATAGTCATGTATCTTACAAATTCATAAAAATTTTTTATGTACCTCGTTATAATAATTCATAAAATATTTTCCGTGACAAATATTTAAATGTCTTCGTAAATCATCATACATTTTTCTGAATATATTCTTCTGTGTTTCTAATAACAACTTATAATACTAAATATAAAGCTTGTCACAACAAACAACCCAATATTGAGTTTGATTATCGGGATAATATTTCCATTAATATATCTGTAATATCTAACGGACAATCTATTTTTGAAAGAAGAATTTATTAAAAAATGGCACTGCACGAGAAAATAGAGAAAGAATCTATAGTATACCATCAAAATCACGGCTTCAGGCAGAGAATGAAATGTCGTTTCGTGGCATTTACGGAATAAAAATTTCAAAAACTCGCATGAATACTAACATGAATATGAAAAGACTTCCATTACATCAAAGATAGGAATGCTTTCGTGCTCTTTCTCGTAATTTAACACGTACATTTGAATCCTAAACACGAGAAAATGGAAAAGAGGCAAGAAAAGAGTCATTTTGTCAGAAAGATAAGTTCAGTTTTTGCAACTGAGTTTGCAAGGATAACTTTGAGATGCAAAGTTATTCGAGCAAAGTTGGAGATACGAAACAAACTAGAAGACAGATTTAAATCAGTGGTCAACCGATGAAACTTTTCTCCGATTGCAGCCAATGCGTTTGACTTCAAATTACTATTAACGGTTCCGATTCACCACTAGCAGATGGAGGTAATGACGAGGAAATTTAATATGGGGAAAGTTGTGCCGAAGAACGAATTCTCGTAATTCAACAAATCGTGACCAGACTAACCGTTCGAACGTTTCGAATCTTTGAAATATTTCGATCCCTTGCCACATGCAAATTAAAACACGAAGGATGATACTTTGATATACAAATGATGAAATGCAAATTTTCGACGTTGAGGGATTCTTCAACCGCAACGTGCACATTTTTCTTTTTTTTTTTAATACTTAATAGTTCCAAGAACGAATCCTTTTTGAGCTGTGAAGAATTTCTTTTCGTTAATTATTAAGAAAATATACACTCCTTTTATGAAAGTAAAAGAAAATGTTACAATTGCTGAAAGAATAGACCAATCTTTTCTAAAAATGATAAAACTTGATCTATGATTTGCGATTAAGAAGAAGAGGAAGTGTGTTATTCTTAAAGGTAATCTGAAAAGATTTTTTGTCAAATGTTAATGTAACATCGATAGTGACAGCAATCTGCTGTCTATAAATATTCAACGCTTTTCTGCAGTACATTTGAATTTTAAAAGAGTTACTCAAATTTTTGGTAAATTCTTGAAATATTAAATACCTGATCTATATTATACAATATACTTCGACATCGTTTATAATTAACAGTAGATTTCATTTTATGAGGTTCATAAAATATCCATACGGTAATAAAATGTCTTAGTAGCGAATTATTAAAAGAAAACAATATAAAAGATTAAACAATAATAATTTTGCCTTTATTTTAAAAACAAAGTACTGGACTGAGATATTTCGAAACTTTTCACACGATAATCAGACTATCAATGGATACACTTCCATCTAGCATTCATTATTTTCCAGTATCAAAGATAATAAAATAAATATCACATAAATATAAAATGAATATCAAAAAGTCCTGAAGGGTCAAAATCATTGAGCGTCTGCACTTTATGTTACGTCCTATCTTCTACTTTCCTAATTTTTTTCGAAACATAATATACCAGCCAAAGATACTAGTTTAATTTCTCGTCGAGTAGTTTAATTCAGAGTCGTTGAAAATCCGCAAATTCCCTTTTGTTTTGTTGTACTTACATAGCCCCGTCTATGGCAACAAATGATCTGGCCAGAAATTAGCCTCCAAATTGCCGGCAACAAATTCAGAAACAGCCCATAAGCGCAAAAACGAGTCGTAGACGTGGTAGCCGACTTTTCCGAAGTGCTTGTAGTTTAAACGAATAGCCCGAAGCGCGGGCCGAGTAATTTCAGTGTGAAGTAATTTCCCACCACGAAAAGGGTGGCCGATACTGTTGCGTTTCAATGAATGTCGCTTTGCTACGTCGCGAATCACGTCGAAATCTTTCGAAAAGTCTCGTAATGTAAACGATCACGTTATTACGGAGTTTTTTAACGCTTTATAACGCGAATGTACGTACACTTTGCGTTCGACATGCTACTGTGATATAAATGTGGGATATATGGAGGCCTAAAGTTACGTACAAGCAAACAGGAAATCGTTCTTTGTAAAAGAATGAATTTTTGTATCCCTCCGAAGTTTAATTTTCGAGATAGTCGAATTTTAATTTTAGGAAATTACGTGGAAATGAATTTTTTCGTTTCCAGGAGTATTCTCTCAGTTTAGGTAGTAAATACAATATTTATGCGTAACGTTTGATTTGATTTTCCATCCAATTAAAGCATCGTTCCTCCAAAGCGAAAAAAACGCGTCTTTCGAAAACCTCGTACACGAACGCCATTGTGTCGAAACCACATAGGGAACAGTTCATTCTTTTCAACAAACTTCCGATCGATCATCGTCGGTAACTCTGCGAAACTCTGGCAATTTTTTTTTTTTTTTTTAGAGACGATTTAACTGAAATTCTCAGCAACAAGTGTTGGATGTACAAGTGCTGGCCGCGTGGGTCGTGACCATTATCTGTGATTCAGTTCTCTTTTACTCGTCCGTCTCTCTTCCTCCCTGCTTCTCTCTTTTTCTGCCCTCTGTACATTCTCATTGTGCCAGTTGAAACGAACTATTATCATAGAACAGAAGACCATCGTCGGCTCCATATCACTTGGATGGTTAATCCGATCTCACGTGCGCGCGTACACGCGTTTTATCGAACAGAGAGCACTTTGGTCCCAGTACTAATAATGTCAGATGCAACGGGACACTCCGTGAAGTGCATCGATATGCGATCGTGACGCTTCGACGTAATAACGCGCAGGATGTACGCAGTTAATTCAGAACGAAAGTCGACGGTTCCGTACGAGCGGTGATTTCTTGTTGTTTAACGTTATTTAATACGTGAAAGAAGTACTTCTACATGCTAAAAAAATGAATTAGAAATTTGAAAGAAATTTGAGTGTCAATGAGAATCAATAACCTTGTAAACGAACCTAATCTCGTCAGTAGGGATTTTATGAAAAATATGGATGCGCAAAAGTGCACGTAATACACGTAATATGCAAATCTAATGCTCCTTTTAATATTTAAAAGACCTAGATTCTATTTTCTTTAAATTATATTCATAAAAATATTATAAATGTTCGAACTCACTTCTTGATTAGTTATATAAATTAAAATTAATTATAGTATCGTTAATTTTAATAAATAAATTAAATTGAATGACAATTAGAAACATTACTTACCCTCGGAACCTATTCTTCTTATGACAAACAAATTTATGAAAATAAGAATCTTCTCAGAATACGATAACGTTGTAAACTTCACTTAGGACTAAATCACTAGCTAAAACAAATACATTCTGATTGGAAATCGCCGGAATTAAAATTTTTGATTTAACAGTGACGAAACACAAAATCACGAGGGAAGTAATTTTTTGGGGGGATTTAGACGTTAGTGTCAGTTGATTGGAGATACGATCCCATTAAGGATCTGGCCAACTTGGTCGAAATTAATGCTAAAATATTCTGCCCAGTAGTTGTTCAACTTCCGCAAGCCTGGAACTTTTGGGTGAACGTCGTCCCGAAATTTCATCAGAGATCCAAATTCCATATAATCCTTTGTCACTTGAATTTATCCTGAATGCACGATGTAGCCACTGATCGTGTAAAGTAAAATAAAGCTTTATCCGGATTATGATCGTGAAATGGACGTTCAAGTAGCAATTTTATTTGGAAGCCGAAAAAATATTCACTCCTCTTCGTTGTATTATATTTCTTGAAGCGTTCGATATCTTCAAAATGTGTTCTCAAATTCCTACGTCTGAATAATTAGACCGCGAATTTTTGTGCATTCGAATTTGAAGTTGAAAAAGGGCACGCAATGTATACAATATCCGTAACTAAAATGTAAAATGTTACAAGTACAAGTATTCGTTGGAATATTTAATAAAAATAATTATCCATCTAAATTTTGTTTCTTTTCAAATTGTCTTCATAAAAAAAAAATTGAACCCGATCGTTCCATTGAGTAATGATTTCAAAAAAGAATAATTTACTAATTGCTTAAACAAGAATAATTTAATTCCGCAGTAATATCTTTATTTAGCTCGATTCTTTATACAGTTCACATACAACACACGTTCTCACCACGTGCAGCTAAATTCCTACATAATCTCTACGAACATTTTATAAATCGATCTTCATTGCCATCTGATACTTGGTTTTTCTGTCATTTGTCATCCAAATTTTCTCTCTCTCTCTCTCTCTCTCTTTCTCTCAATGTAAATTATTGCAAAATATGGTCATCTGGATTTTGCTCATCTGCATTTCCTCATACAATTCAATGTAGGTGCCACTGAAATAGCTGATAAATATTCACGTGTTAAAACTGTCTACACTCTGCACGAGCAACCATTCGAACAATAATCCTCTTTATATCATGCTGTTATGCTGCATGCATCCTGAGAAGTAACAGATTTATTGCTTGTACCAGCGTATTTACATGTTTCAGTGAAATTGGAAATTCTAAAATTGCTTGTAATTCGTTTTTTCTCAAACATCAGAGTCAATGAAAATTGCCAGACTTTTTAAAGATGCTTCTAAAGAAATTTTAACATTGAATTTTAATATTAAAATATACTTTTAATATACATAAAATTTCATAAGAACAATTTATTTACACGACTATAGCGTATATCCATATTGCAATTAGTTCATAACTATAATTTACCTAACTAAAAAGAAAATACTCAAACGAGGGTAATCCGGTTAAAAAGAACGAACTTCTCCAATTGAAAAGATTTAAAAGACAATAATTTTTTCGATCGAAGAAATTCCTCGAACACGCGCTGAAACGTTTCATTCGTCGAGGCAGCCGAATCAATCAAAACGAAGTATTTTTTTTTTCTTTTTTTTTTTTTTTTTGAACAGACATTTCGCGTGACCCACATGCAACGCACGTTTTGAAAATTCCGCAATGCGAGGAGAAAGAAAAAAGCAAATGGAAAGGACCGTTAATTCGTAGGCGAAATTACAAACGCGTACAGCAGCCTCATCCCTGTCGGCACTCGAATCGCGCAATCGATACATCCGACGAATAGAATTATAAAGTTAACGTAGCTACACATTTGGATCGGTCGTAAATTTCCAGCTGGGTGAATCAGCAATCTGGAAATCCGAACGAGCCGGCACGAGGGCAGAATCGAGCTTGCCTGTTTGTCAATTTGAACGGAAATGGAGCGCCTGATGCGCGTAGTTTTTCCTTGTTCAGATTGCGAAGAATCGATTCGAGAGCGTTTCAAGTAGAGAAGATGAAAATCGTGGGTACGATCCGCGCTGTTTCATTGCGAGCTCGTTTCGAAGATCTATCTGGCATAAAATTCAATTTGAAATTGTAATATGAAGTGTATATAAAAGTCGATTGACTAAAGAAAATTAATATTTGTTTATGAGAAGATACCATATTACAATACTGCGTTGATTTCTGAATAGTTCTCGAATATAAACGCACGACGACAAATGTTCATACGCGAAATGTTCTAATCAAGATAATCAACATTGATATTACAACAGCGTATACGTTAGAAGATCCATGTATTTCACACACAGAACGTTTATCCATAAAGTCTTAGCTATCAATGTATATGGAGAATTACTAATCTTTGAAACAGGCAATTTTTTTTATCAATGTGAATAATAGTCATCAATTCATCTGGTGATGGATTATCTCGTGCCATTTGCCTTTTAAACTTTCTCCTGTCAACTACTGCATGTGTAATAGTATTAACTTCTATCTCTAGTTTTTCAACGATTCATATTTTGTATATTTTATAACTATTTTAACATTATTCGCATATAATATAATAACGATTTACATTTAGTATTTAATGTCACAAGTGGATAAATAGTATTAATTCTATCTACCTCTTTGTTCACACACGCAAGCAAGCTATTAATCCCTGAACATGCAATTACATATTACGCTTCTAGAACGTAGAAATTCGTTAGCCTCTTTGATCAAATGTTTTAAAAGGATTTCATAGCAGATATTAATAGATTAACACTTCGAAATTCGAAGAGGATTGGATAATTTTGAGGCTTTAAAAATACAAGAATTCTTTCTTCCCAGTATAAATCCACGGATTCTTATAGAATTATAATTCCTGCAAATGGAATTTGTAAGTGCACTCTGATCGACAGAGATTATATAGAAATTTCATATTATTATATTTTTTATTATTTCACTTTTGAAAGTACTATTTAAAATATAAATTTGATTTAATATTTCAATATTTAACGATAGATTTTGAATCAACAATAATCTGAGCTTGATCTTTCAGAATTAAGTTTCTTTTCAGTTCCAGACCATCGTCTTGGTCAATGTAAATATTAATGCACGAAAATTTATGCTAAGCACTCCGAAACTGTAATTACCAAAGCGCTTTAGTAACATTACGCGTGAGCTAGAATTTGGAACTTCTAATTCTCTATATTCTAACGGAGTTAAGGATGTAGATCCAGAATTATTGAGAATTATTCACGTAATGTTCTTGTAACAGTTGAGTGTTCATTTATTCATCAAAGCTGAAGAAAATCTTTTGTTTGTTTGACAGAAAGTGTAACATTTTACAATATATGATTTTATGATTTTATTATTATCAATGTTCTTCAGTCGTAATTATATTAATCGATAAAATGAAAACTCCGATTCATATTCGAGTTCTGTAATATCCGATTAATGCTTACACGTATATGAACATGATTGGAGTTTATATATATTTAGCAGTGCTGATGAATTTCGAAGTGCTTAATTTACACGAAATCAATATAAGTACATTTGCGTAATATGCTTTTATAATATAATTATAGCTTTCTGTAATATGTATAAAAATTTAAATCAAACACATGTCACATCTCTAGAAATAGTTTGACTATAATATTTTATATCCTCGCTAAAATTAGTATATAAATGGCTAATATTAGTACAATATTAGTAAAATTATTACAATGATTATTTCCCTTTTCTTCGTGCTTGCAATATGCCAAAAACTTGTCTAACGTAGGTTAAACTTAATTCCAAACACAAAGAATTAGTTGCGATGCGAACTACAGACTTTCATCGTCTTTCATTTGATCGCAGGATTGCACAAGTGGAGTTAATTATCAACAAATTAGGAAATGCTAATTGTAAGTGTGAAACACGAAGGAAATCACGTACTTGTCATATCAGCGACGTACATCTTAGCAATAACACGTCTTTCAAGTCGAGTAACCAACTTATCTGCGAGCAGCAATTTTCCGAACATTTACGATGCATGCGCGTATACGAGTGCGCGGAGATAATCGTCTGAATGTATCCTGAAGTGCCCTAATCCCAGCCAAATTACCATACCATAGAATGTTCTCTCTCAACGAACGTCTCGCATCTAAATATAATTTCATTCTCGAGCACCAGTTTACGCAAATGAATAACGCGTGTCCCGCTCGAAAGAATGCGTATCAGCGTAATTTCGACGATATTTCGTGATTGAACGTTCCGTCACATGCTTTTTACTTCTCAGATCGCGATGCCAACGGGCAATGAATCAATTTCAATAATCTTGCTGAAGGAAACATTGAATATTAACGTTGGACGTAATAACTACGTTTTTTCGTGGAAGCAGTAATTATAGAAATAAATATACAAACTACCGTTTGACGGAGTGAACTGTCAATTTTTATGCATTTTTGAGAGAACAAAGTCGTTTCTAAAGTCTACAAAATACACGCGAAGCGTCAAAATATAGAAAGTGTCGAATGTAGAGAACTCATTATGGTATTTCTAGCCAATTTCCGTTTCTTCGATTAATTTAACGTTGTAAAAATCAATTATAACAAAGAGAGAGAGAGAGAGAGAGAGAGAAGTAATATAAAGTCTAATTAAGCATAAAATTCCTCTTACATCTTGCTACGTTTTAGTAACAATTAGTAAGATTAATTCAAGTTGTTTCTTGTCGTTTCTCATTAAGAAACACGGAAGGGAAACACATTTCTGTTAAATTAATCATCTACGTTTGCATCTTTAACGTTTCAGAAATAATCGTACGTAGTGGAACATTCATTAATCTTCTCCCTATCAGATTAGTAATTTATGATCAGAGTGTGAATTTTTATGCATTTTTGAGAGGATGAACGTTTCTAAAGCCTACAAAATACACACAAAGCTTCAAAATGTAAAAAGTGTCGAATGTAGAGAACTCGTTATGGCATTTCTAGACAATTTCCGTTTCTTCGGTTACATACACAGAGACATAAAATTGCGCGAGAATTCGTAGTTCATTCGTAAATTATTCGGTTATTCTTAGCGCGTGCAATTATATTTCTTTCTCAGAATGGCTCGAACAACTGAAATAAAATTTGTAATAAAACAATTATAAATTCATTCGCCTCTATCTCGCGCAGAGTCTGAAACTTTTTTTGAAAAATTTTTCTTCGACTCTCGCATTCACGCTGGAAAGGTCAATTTTTATTCTCTTGATGCTCACATCGTTCGCCACTTCAACTCTTTAATTATTAATGGATCTAGCAAAACTATGCGCATCAACTTTAAAACGCGCATTCCACGCATTCCGGACCTCCGTGCCAGCCGAATTCACTTTCCATTCGCATTTCAGGCTATATTGTACATACGATACGTACACCTGAATATCGATCCACCTTCGAGCATCGAGCATTCCGCGAGATGAACATTCCTGAACACGATATTCACATTCAATAGATGTAATGAATTCTAAGAGATTCTAGATTCGAACAGTAATCGAACGCGATTGTATCGGGGGATTAATTCCGCACAATAAACCTGGAATTAATTGACGAATCCAATAACTCGCGAGCATGCGAGTCCATGGAAAATTAAAGCGGCGTTGTTTTAACACGCGAGATTTTTAACACGGGAAAAATTTCGCAACGAATTTTCTTTTTTTTTTTTTTTGCGAACGTTCGTTCTTCAAATGGATTTTCGATGTATCCACTCCCGTGATTTCTCATGATACCCAGTTTTTACACGTTTCTACATGATTCTACAATTTAATATTTGTGATCTATCGAAATATTCACGAAAGATAATTTAATATCTGCTCTCTGAATTCTTACGATACTCTCAATTCTCGCGAATACTCCACCGACTTATTATTCGACGTACGATTTAATATTTCTGAGTCTCGTAAGAGACTGTGCAGTTTAATATCCGAGTGAGTGTTCGAAATATTCTACAATTTATTATAATTTGTAGGGAAATTTAATATTTGCAAAATTCTTCGGATATTTTCGAACCAGATCTCTACGGACAGCTAATTTTCAGTTTGACGTCATTACCGTGCACGTTCTGGGATAAATTCTGGCTTTAATTCTAACGTTGCCTGGCTGGCGAACTTCGTTCTATTCGCACACTTAATAGGATTAGAATTATAACTGAAGATGATTAAGCGCGTTAAAGAACGTTCGATTGAGCGGCGACGAAAATATCGTTTGTAGAACGCACGTTTTCATCCGATTTCATTTTTCTCTGAAGTATGGGGACGAGGATTATTCATTCTGCATATCTTTGTACAAAGTAGCGGAAATCATCTATCGCTACAGAGTTTCTCAGCAAACTTTGAAAACTTCGTCGCCTTCGTACGTAGGTTCACGTATGAAACGTGAATTTCCAATCTACGCCAAATTACGAACTTTCTCAGACGGACTTTAATAGGCAGACTATCTCGCTGGAATGACTTAATTATTATTTATTGTTCCTCAGTTCGGATCGATCGGGGCAGAATTCGAAAATTATTTTATAATTGAATCGTGCAACTTCTACGTGCTGCAGATATATTTTTATCTGACAAACGATTCAAACTGGAATCTCTTAGAAATTACAACACCGTCTATGATCGACGATGAAGTTAGCAAACTAAATAAAATAATAGAAATTAGAGTGAGTAAGTCGAATTGAAATTACTGGGAAATAGAAGAATTGAGTATGACAGAAAGTGAAGAATTTGCACCGTTTTTTGTATAAAGAATAAAAAACTGTTTCATTTCGGTGGAAAGACACAGGCATTCTGTAAATTTGCTCCGAATAGAAGAAACTGTGTATTTCTATCGATTCTTAATATCACGGAGCAGTGAGCAAGGGAACAATTTCTTATTGGTTAGTTACATTCGTTGGTTGGAATCACTCATGCGTAACTGTAAGCACAAATATATCGCTTGGCAAATGAAACATTGAAAACCCCGTCTATGACGCAGTTGGTCCATCACACCTCTCCCTTACTTTCCCAATACGAAAGTTCTACGTTCTGAGAGAAAATTGCGCAAAGTTCAAAATCCATCTCCGCCTAATAATAATTATCAGAGAAGTATCACCAATAATTTCGAATCTAATCTTCTTCAACGTAGATTTCTTACAAGAGCCTGGTGACTGATTTCCTGACCAGCTCTTTACGTTTTATTATTTAATTATTAGGATAGACCAGTTTACAAGATAGATTTCTTGGAACAGCATGGTCAAATGAATCGCTATTCAGGATTATAATAAATCGATTTGTCACAGCTGATGGTACAATGATGTGTAGAATGTTTTGTACTCTAGAAAAGACTGATTGATCATTTATTTCTTCCATTCAAAAGTATCTCAAGCAATTCTCGGTTAGCTCCTGAATTTTGACGCACTTAAACGTTAAACTATGCGGACGCGCTCAGCTATTCCGTTTGCCATCTTACACCTGCAAATACGTGTAATTAACTATGTAGAACTTGCGACTCGGCCAACAGCTTACGCGACGAACTTAAATTTCATTCACCAACTCTTCAAACTCTTTTTGAAACTTAATGTTGTCCTTTCGTTTGTGCGCTTTGATTTTCTCCTGTAACTTCTGCACTTTTCCGCACGAGTTCTCGTTTCTCGTCAACACCGAGTGCAAAATTTTACACTTACAAGTGTAAATTTTTCTATGTGTATCGTGCATACAGAAGCACATTATTGTAGAGAAACTCAGTTGAGAAGAGTACGAAGTAGACAAATATTAGCTGTAATGGACGAGTAATAACGCGCAGTAATAGAGACACTTGTAAACAATAATATGACATAATATCGTGGAGTCCCTTTAAGATCGAGATTCCGGGGCTCCAAGTTTTGGGTTCCAGAGAAATTCAACCTTCTGGACTAGTTTCAAGTTCCCAAGGCACAAATCCTACGTGTCTACGGAGCTATGTAACACTTGTAAGTGCCAGGTCTCTGAAATCTACGTCTGAGTTCACAGGACTTGGGTCCGGAGACATTACGGACATCAATTATTGAACTAATAACATATAGAGGGCTCGGAAACCAACCCGAAATTACAATTATCTATATGCTGTGCAAATTTCGCGATCGAAATTTCCAGTCGACGGAGTGTTGAATCTCTGTTTTTCATTTGTGGAAGATTCGAAGGTATAAAAATGCGTAGAATGTGTAGCATTCTTTACCCTATTGTTGTATTCACAAAAATACGAATTTTGCGCGAATATCGCCAGTCAAATAACAGTTATTTAGTTTATTTTAGCTATTTTAATTTAATAACCATTCGACCGAAAGTTTTGACAACGAAATGTTTTTACATTTTATATTAAACATTTTTACGTAGAAAAGTAATTTGTAATGGAACGTTGACTTCTGGTCTTTTCCCGTGTCAACTAATGCAATTTTACAAATCCCAATGTAATCAGTCCTTTTCTTTAATCCACAACTTTATCAATAACAGATCGGTTCGTAAGAATCTCCGAAATCTAAAGATGCATTTGAATGCGTATTTGATGGTGGTAGTTTTTCGTGTCCGCTGTGTAACTTCGGATATAAATTTCTGTGTAATTTCGTGAAATTACATCTGATATAGATGGTGTGGTGAAACCACAACTCTTACACTCGTCTTTACAGTTGACAAAACTTTGTTCATTATTCATTTTCCTGTTCCATCGTGTACCACATATGTGTATACGTGTATATGTATATTACTTCAACTAGTTTCCTTGATTTACATCTCGTATATCATCGAGTCATGCTTTTTATAATTCTGTTGCTGATGTTTATTCGCCTACACCGTACCTTAGTAATGTTTGAAGAATTTCGTTCGTTTAAATTAAATCTCACACTGTATAAATAATTTTATGTAATACTTCTTCGGAGTAGCGTGCAAAAATGTTTGACCAAATGGATTACCAATATAATATAATAGTTGAAATTCTTTTAAACGTTCTTAGTTTCTTGGAATTTGTTCTCAGTTGTGAAGAAATATTCTCAGTTCGCAGAAAATTGACTGGAATAAATTATTTAAAGAAATCACGACTACAACTAATATTCATTCGTATGAACTCGCTTGTGTACAAGCAAAGCAGTTGAAATCATTGCCTAAGTACATGACACGTGATGTGTCATTTTAAACGTACATCAGAATAAAAGACAGAACGATCTCTTGTATTTTATTTCAAGAATAAAATATTCAGTGAATTCTCAAAATTTTCTCACTACTTGAATCTTTGATCAAAAATTCTCTTGCTTATTCGCGTGATATTTTCGACGAAAAAGAAAATTCTTCTCTTCTTCACAGAAAATCGTATGTCTTTCAAGAGATAATTCCGGTTTGATTTCGATTTAAACGCGTCATTTGGTTTCTTGTTGGACACCCGGTATGTTTGCAGGAAATCCCGATTTATACTAACTCTGTAATAAACTTGGAAATAATTACACGGGATATACGGTGTTCGTGTGATCCTGCGAATTCGATGCGTTACACACGGTCGTGTCCTTGTTACCAAACATAATTACTTTACAGCCATAGACCACGGTCCTGTAATAATCTAGAAATTACTTAGCACACGTGCACGTGGAATATTTTGTTAATTGGAATTTCCATGAGAAAATAGAAAATATCCTTTTCGTAGGAAATATCGTAGGATTTGGGCCAATTAAAATCTGTGGTTTTATCTTTCATCTACGCAGCTACCTTGAACCACTGAAATTCGTGGTTTCTGCTTCAGATCCCTGAATAATAGTGTTACTGTCAGATACGTATTAGCGTAACGTCATCAAAGAATCATTCAATTATAAGTTTATACTGGAGTTACCTACACACGCTTGTCGTATTTGGTAGACTCTTGGCATTCGACATAGTATAACTATTTTACGTTAGACGAGAAGATTCAGTATGAAAGACGAGAACGAGGATTTATATTTCTTTATACTTGCATTTACGTTCCTTTTCAATTTAACAAATATTTCCTCTCAATTATTTGTGACATTTCGTTATTTAATTCTTCTTTCAGGATTCTTTCTTTTTCTATCGTCTACATTAAATTATATTACAATAAAATAATGACACTAAATTGGGATTATGTATAATATTCTATTTGTATAATTGTTTGCAACGTGAATATTTATAATATTCTGTAGAAGATACCGTTACATTAACTCTTGGATAAGTTTGAATTACACCGTGAAATTGTTCTAAGTATTATTAGTATCCAAGTCCCATACGTTTTTGATTTTCACGTTAGCTCGACAATGTTATGGCAAACAGTCAGAAAAGATTAAATATATATAATGCTATCGTATCTATATAACATTCGAAACCAAAAAGAAAGAAAACAAAATTTGTAGAATTTTCAAAGACAATTTAAATTCGAAATACAAATTAAAAAATAACGAATTTGCCAAAAATTTCTGTTTGATATTTCAAGTAGACCGTGGATCTCCGTGCATTTATTTGAAAATGAATGAACATGAATGTATAAAAGATAACGTGACAATTTGACGAATATTTGTACAACGATTTCTTTTCCAAGTATTTTTTTTTTTTTTCAACACGCTCGTTAAGATATGAATTTTGAACAAGCATCCGCGGTTCAGCTATCTGTCGTGCAAATTTAACATTCCCGCGCAGACGTTCAAACTCGATATTTCACGATACTTTGTTAACTTTGAGTAATCCTCGACGCGCGTAATTTCGTCAGATAATTATCTGTAACCGAACGTTTCGAGTCGTGTAAGTTCACAATCATCGTACGTGCGATTCGATTCAATTGAACTTCCCGCAACCATTAATCCCATCGATAGCACCGTCCCATCGTACGGAAATTATTGGTTATTCCCCGTTTCCAAGTGCCCTCATCTTGACATGGTCAGCATTGAATTTCACGACGGTCATCAGCATTGAGTCTTATGACTCTATTGTTGATCATGTCGAGTGTTACAGGTCGCCGATATCAGTTTCTGTGACACGAATAGCATCAGTGTCGAATCACATGACACGGATGTCGTCGATGACAGGGACCATAGCTTCCGGACTTGGCTTCATCTCTGGTTCGACCGTTGCTCTCGCAAACTATAATTTTCCATCTACGTAGCATGATCTTGACGACGCGGCGCTTCCTCGGGCGTCAGGCCAATCACTATCGATCGCAGAACGCCTTGAAGCGAACCACTCGATATTCAGTATCTCGTAGCTTTAACACCGACAGTATATAGCTTCATTTGGAAAAATAAATTAGTATCACTACAGACGAGCTACATGAATAGACATATTGCGTACAATTGTGGTTTTTAAGATCTCGTTACCATTCTGTCCTACCGATTTTTCACCGCAGCATTACTGTTGATGAGAATTGAAATCAAGAAAAAGTATGAACAGTGTCGCCAGATCTGTTCCGAGAATTATTTATTGAATTGAACGAGGCGGCGCTTCATCAATGAAAGAACACAACGATTTCAAACAGAGATTCATGAAAATTTAGAGTCATTCATATTCGACTGCAACATTCATTTAAAAGTATTAGAAAAAATTGTTCAACAAAGGAACTTGAGAGAAAAATAAATTGTTAGAAGAAGGATCATTCTTTGGAAGATCAAATTTTAATTAATAATTGATTATTATTTATTTATTTATGAATAATTTTCATAAAAATAAGTTGTTATATTATCACAAATAATTATTTATTACTATTTATTTATAAATAAATAGTAAAATAAAATCTGGCCTGCAGATTTTCATGCGTTTCATGGAAAATTTAACGACGCGAAAATAATATTTAACGTCAACTGTTGTAAATGAGAGCAATTCATCAAGCAGTCAGACACTTACAAATGTATTATACATGTACATACTTAACTGAATCGTAATTAGCAACAGAGATACTGCTGTTTATGACAGCTTCGCTGCAGATACAAGATTCAGTCGTTTTCTTCGACGACTCTGGCCCCGTCTTGCTGTCCTAGAACTCTAGAACGAACCGGATGAAATAATGATCGAAGGAGGAGACGATACGAGTGTACGCTATCCGCGGAACAGGCATAAAATTTAATTAACGAACTACTCGACGGCACCGTTCACCCGGCGACAAGTTCAATCTGTATAATCACGAAATTCTAATCTTCGTGACAGTACTGAGCGCAGTAGGAACTGAACTTTGCATGTTCAGGCTGGTAACGAAAATTGACAGAGTGTGAGTGACAAGCCATTATCACGCCAACGCCATACGATCGACAGTTTATCGATCAAAATATTTCGATAGTCGTGCCCTCTGCTCCTCGAGAGGCAGACGTCCGTTTTAATTCGAGGAGTCGAGCTCTCTTTGTCCATGTCCCTGACACTTGGCGCATATTCCTTCTTCCTTTCATTCCAGACGAAATTTGTAATGTAACTTATAACGTTTGTTACGATGAATTATCCACCTATCTGCAGGCAATGCAAATATTTTTTTCATCAGGTTCAGTATCACGTTCGGTGAATTCCGTATATTTGACAGTATTCTGTCAACGTTCATGCGATTAATTATATAATTTTTGTTACGAATTTTATGAATTTTATCAATTTTGTAAATGTTGTGAATTTTATAAATTTTATGAATCTCAAAAAGATATTCGTCTAGTGAATATTTTTTTCATCAGGTTCAGTGTCGCGTTCGGTGAAATTTGTATATTTGACAGTATTCTGTCAACGTTCATGCAATTAATTATATAATTTTTTTTGAATTTTACAAGTGTTACGAATTTTATGAATTTTATCAATTTTGTAAATGTTGTGAATTTTATAAATTTTATGAATCTCAAAAAGATATTCGTCTAGTGAATATTTTTTTCATCAGGTTCAGTGTCGCGTTCGGTGAAATTTGTATATTTGACAGTATTCTGTCAACGTTCATGCAATTAATTATATAATTTTTTTTGAATTTTACAAGTGTTACGAATTTTATGAATTTTATCAATTTTGTAAATGTTGTGAATTTTATAAATTTTATGAATCTTAAAAAGATATTCGTCTAGTGAATATTTTTTTCATCAGGTTCAGCGTCGCGTTCGGTGAAATTTGTATATTTGACAGTATTCTGTCAACGTTCATGCAATTAATTATATAATTTTTTTTGAATTTTACAAGTGTTACGAATTTTATGAATTTTATCAATTTTGTAAATGTTGTGAATTTTATAAATTTTATGAATCTCAAAAAGATATTCGTCTAGTGAATATTTTTTTCATCAGGTTCAGTGTCGCGTTCGGTGAAATTTGTATATTTGACAGTATTCTGTCAACGTTCATGCAATTAATTATATAATTTTTCTGAATTTTACAAATATTACGAATTTTATTAATTTTGGAAATGTTGTGAATTTTATAAATTTTATGAATTTTAAAAGGATATTCGTCTAGTAAATGCTTAAGAGCTTTACTTTAGGACTTTTACACACAAAGATAAATTTTCCATTTTATCATATATATATACTTCTATTACATACTATATCCCATGTAGAGATATTACGATCAGGCCAGGTAATTACATTTGCGACTGTAATTTATCATTTGAGATACTTTTGAACAGTTTCTGCTACCCTTCTGTTTAGTCATTAATTCTGATTAATAGCAGACAATACATCATGATTCGATCAGGCTGTTCGAGGATTATTCAGCTTTGCAAATGAATGAATAAGAGTCCATGTTGCAGTCACGTTACGCTCGTAGACATAAATGATTGATTCTGTACTGCGTTATCAATAGGAAGTGCAATTACTTCGTGTGACGTTACTCTGAAAGATGGCCTCTAGCTTGAAATCGTAATTTTTGTCAATGGTTTTTTTCAATAGAGATTCTAGTGGAAATTTAACTTCTCTTAGGTACCGTATTATAATCCCAGATCATTTGAAAATGGATCGAAAATGAAACGTCAATGAACTTTCTTATCAGTAGGCTGTGACGAAATACAATTTCAAATAATAATATAATTTAAATAAACGAAACCAACGTAGACAATTCGCACCATTAAATGTGTACTAAACTATTTCTATACTCTCTATAAACAATTGAAATTATTAAAATTCGTTTGTTATTAAAATTATTAAAATTTGAAGAAAAACTGAAAAGCATCGAAAGTTCCGATCAAACCAAAAAAGGTCCAAGTGTATCGAGAAGTGTAATGAAAATTCATTTGAAATTTATTTCATTTAACGACGAAAAAAGTTTCATCGTTACACCTTGATGAAATAATAAAAGTAATAATCGTCGAATCGAAATCGTTCAGCTTCCGTTCGTTTAATTTTTCGCCAACACTCTAGGCTCTCTCCATGGCTCTTGGTTACAAAGCGAGCCGGTCCCATGAAGTAGCTGAGAAATTTCAAATTACACTGCTTTATCGTTCTGAGTCGGTGATTTTATTTGAGGGGGTAAAGCACGGTGACGTTCGTGCAACAGGACAGGAATTTAATTTTTCTCTTCGCAGCAGAGAACTGAAGAAACTCGAGACTTCGATGAAGAAGCGGCTAATTTTTTGATTCGACGAAGGAATCGTACGGGACGTGCGATTCTCTTCCAATCTTCACTGTTGAAACAACGAAACGAACCATCGATTTCGTAGAGTCAACAACAGGAGGTGATAATAAAGGGCTTCTCTTCCATTTCGATGGGTGATCGATGGGTGATCGATCGCCAAGTGAATCTCGAAATTCGATTTCTCGATCGCGGAGAAGCGCGACGTTCAGGAAATTTCACTTCTTCTGGATGCAAAGCTCGAAAATCGTATTAGAATCAAAAAAACCTGAAAAAATATTGGTATATGACGAAAGTTTTATACATGTGGTTGATCCGCTATTCTTAAAAAGCAAACAAAACGAAATGAAGAGGCAAGGTGTAAATTTTGTAATTTATTCTTAAATTAATGACTCATCATCTTTGTCAAATTATAAATAATTTTCTCCAATTGTTTTCTCATAACATATAATAATTCTAATTATATAATAAATGTGATTGTTGTGTAATTATTTATTAAGATTCAATCGTTATCCTCTTGAACATTTCGAATCAATCTCGAGTGATTGACTTAACTTTAAGATTTTATCAAAGAGTACGAAAATTTCTTTCGAACTTCTGCTTTAAAATAATTATACGTGTTATATTAAAATTAGTTATTGATTGTTGCTGGTATAAATAAACCTTCAATGGTACTCTTTAATTTAGAATTTCGTCAGACCGAGACTGTAAAAATAACCACGAAGCTGCGAGATTTATTCCAAAGTCTTGGACACCCTATTTACATCGGTTTTCTCGAATTCGTTTCTCGTCGGGACAATCGAATTAGGCGCGTAATTAAGAGAGAGCCAGTGTCGCATGATCATTCGATCTGCGTCTGATTTAATTAACACGCCTCGATTTTACTTAGCTTCTTGACTCTCAAGCTAAATATTTTTGGAAGGCAAAATTGTTGTTTTATTTGTGAAAAAAATTTATATGCAAGAGAAAGAATATTGGAATCAATTTGATTGTTGTTCGCTTAGGTTAAGTTTAGGTGCCGTTTTTACTTTCAAATTTTTATTAAAAGTCGTTCGACTTTTGTTGTAGTTATGTTGTTAGAGAAATTTGAAACGATGAAATATCATGATTGGCCGTACTTGGGACAAACCTAAAAATATATACTCATAGAAATTTAAAAACACATTTAATACAGATACATGTCAGATCTCGCAGACATCACAAAATTGTTTAAACAGCGAATTGTTTATGAACTAAAGCCTTGTTATTCAATGAAATTATCTTTAACGCTTGTTATTGGTATTTTAATATTAATCGTATTTTCAGATTAATTTTGAATTTGATCGATCGTGACAGTTGTGTCTCATCATACTGTTAATGAGATTTCAAAACGTTTTACATGACATACGTATACTTCTATTACATAATAATATAATATATATAATTTTTATAATATAATATACTTCTATTATAAATAATTAAATATTTTCCTCTCTCTCTATATCAAGATGTAAGTATAAAAGGTACAGCGATTGAATATTCAGTAGAGCGCATTAATTAAGAACTAAGGAAACTTTCATCAACAATGTTACATTGTCTTATCATCTTTCTGTTCGATTTATCAATCCCGCATGATCGTTTGGAACATCATTGGCTGCGATCGTTATCCTTTCCTGTTTACAGCGGTGACAAACGGCATCGAACAGATCGGGCAGCGGTCTTTCCGCGCTTCTCGCGGTTACATAAATCTGCAGGTTTATCCGAATCCATTTTTCGGGCGGACAATCAAATCACGGGCGCAATTAGCGAAATGCAGTTTCGCCGCCGGCTGCGCGTGTAACAGATCGTATAAACGCGTAATCGCGCGATGTATCTATTGTAAAACACAGCAGACTGAACGATGTCGCTGCGCGCGCGCATATAAATTCGATACGTGCACGCGCGTTTCTGGATGAAATTTTATTCCCCGGGGAGAGACGAGGGAACATTGTGCAACGAAGAAATATTCAAAATTGCCCTTTATATACAGAATATTAAAAAAAAAAAAGAACGAAAAGAGTAGGAAATACTCGTTTTACCATTTTCTTTTTGATTCTTTTTAAATAAGCATTAACTGTGATAGAATTATTAGTTGAATTACAATTGTAATAATTTTGATATGATTCTAGCACGTTGTGTTTTATACTGTTTTGTATCTATTAATATTTATCAATCGTTTGTAAAATTTCGTTGATCTTCATCGTCTTCAGTTCAAAAGAATCGAATTTTCAAACTCGTAATTCAGTCTCCATCTGGGGCTCGTGATCTGTTTGTCCTTTCGTGTCGGTGAAAATGCTACTTTTAATTATTTATTCGCACGTCGATTTATACTGTATATCACAAAAGTGACGTATCGAGTCTATACGAGACGAAATTTAATTGATATCGTTTTCAAGGTGTCTCTTATGAAAAAATCGTGCCGTCTCGTCTGCACGACGATGTAACGCCGGTAGCTGAAAGAGAAAGGATAATACATGGAATAAAGATAATTCTTCCTCGTATTCGATTATTTTTCCGCGAGGGATTCGTTTTTACGGCCGTGTGCATTACAGTGCTTCGCGATGTGATTGAAAATTACCGAGATTTGATGGTTTTTATTTCTATCCTTCCCCCTTTCCTCTTTGTTATTTTTTTCTTTTCTTCTTTGTTCTTTCCTTTTTTTTTTTTTTTTAACGCTCGTACTGCTTCCGCTGAAACCCCACAGCGATGTTTTCCAATTGCGAGCAACTTCGATCGTGATTGAATTTAAAATGGAATCTCGGGGGTAAAGGTAATGGTAATCCTGGTGTTTTCGATTGAAACGCAATCTAGATTAATATCTTGCGGCGAAATCATTTTAATCCTTTCGCTTTGATGTCCGCTTTCTATTAAAATTAATGTTGATCACCCCGTTGTCGAGAACTTGAAGCACACGGAATGTTCGTTATTATCTCGTGGCAATGAATCAGGTAATTTTTTTTTTTTTGTTGAAACTAGCTGCTCGACGGATATTCAATTATCATCTTGCTTCCCTCGTATCGTGTCACGCCAATTTGTTATTATTAAATTACCGCAAATATGAATTACCTATGCAACATTTTAATACGTTACTACATTAATATTTAACTATATTTACTATGATGATATTAATTAACATTAAATGGTAATTCATAAATATTGATGTTTAGTAGCGATATTTGTAATAACGCTAATTGTGGTTTAACAGCAAGTAATAAATTAATATAATGTGGTATAGAGGAAGCAAAATAATCTGTCAAATACTATTATATTACTTGATAGATATTCAGCCACCCTGTTTCTGTATGTCAATTTAATATTTATTTATTTTTTATTTTATATTAAAAAAACTAATTTGACTGAATGAATTCGTCAAACACTCTCAAACTCAAGTGCTAGTAGAATTTTAAAATTGAATGAAACTTTTTTGGAGAAGGAAAACTGAAAGTGTTATATACCGTGTTCTTCTTCTGCAATCTTCAAATATCAGTTACTAGATTACCAATTTCTTTGCATTTAATGTAGAAATGCGTACAATATACAAAACGAATTTCTGTTTAGATTCGATTCCATTATTTATCTGCACAGGAACATTAAAATATTGAAGCACTCACAACTAATTACATCCCTCGTGACGCAAGGAATCACACGACAACTGAAAAGTCAAAAAGTTTAAGCAATTTAGATTCTATTCCTTTATTTACCTGTAATATTAGATAATATGTTAATACTAGATAATACTAGAAATATTAAAATATTAAAATAACTAAATAATACTGATAATACTAGAAATATAAAAATATTAAAATATTCACAACTAAATAATGATAATACTAGATAATAGAAATATTAAAATATTAAAATATTCACAACTGAATAATGATAATACTAAATAATAGAAATATTAAAATATTAAAATATTCACAACTGAATAATACTGATAATACTAGAAATATAAAAATATTAAAATACTCACAACTAATTACTTTCCTCATACCAAGGAATCACACGGCAATTAAAAAGTAAAAAAATTTTAAACACCACTCGCTACATCCCAAATTTACTTACCAACGAAAAGAAATTTTCTAAATCGAAATCTTTTAAAAACCGAGGTTTTTATTTAATTGTCAAGAACGTCCAGATGACATTAATCGTTCTCGATTAGATAAATTCGTAGTCGAGAATTTCCACAATTCCGTGTTTGACAGAGACTCGATATCTAAGATATCGAAAGACAAGTGAGAAATAAAAATCTTCATTCCTCCTCAGATCGAGTCCCCGAGTAACTGGTCGAGTAATTGTTCGACAGGGCACGAAGAAGTCGCGTTACAGGTGCGTTGCACTTGGCCTACCTCGTTAAATCAGTTGGAGGAAACCACTTCGGATTGCTCCGGCTTCGGATTCGCGTTTTTCTAGCCGGCGCGGCGCCTCGTCAAAGAAAGTCGCTTTAATCCCTCGTCGCTGCGCGGCCCTCGTTCCGCTTGGGATTTAGTTTTTGCCAAGATGATTGAATCACGGGCGTGATTAGCGAGGTGGAACTTTGATCGTCACCTTAACTCAGCTGGGGGAAAAGTGGTCAATTAGATAGCGGTTTCCCCAGCGTTTTTCGTTAATTTACGCGTCTTTGTTAAGAGCGAAAACTAGATCGTTTGCAGACGTTTGCGCAAATTCATATATACGCGCGATTGAAGAAACGGAGTCAGAAATTCGGCTTATTTATCGAGTACTGTGTAATCATGTACTGAATGTAATTACATTGTATATTATATTATTATATTATTATATTATCGTTATTCGTAAAAGCACAAATATCTGTGATGATAATAATAATAATAATAATAGTTAGTCGTTTAGGCAGGCAAACTCGTTATTTCTATTAACCGTATTTCTAAGGAAGGAACCTTATAATATAAGCACGACAGCATCATCATATCGTAGTTCTTAGGTATGTTTCAAATAAAATTCAAACAGTGTTTTGTAAAATTCTAGAAAAAGTTTTTTCAAGTATTATTTTTAAAAAAGCCAGTTACAAATACAATATAACATCTAGAGGTTATATTATAGATTACATTATATTTATTATTTTAAATTATATCATATTATATTTTATTATATTATAGATCATGTTATATCACAAATTAGATTGTATTATAAATATAATCCCATCCCAGATACTGAATCAAAATAAAGATATTATTGCGTAATGTGCGTGCAGAAAAGTGAAAGCGAAACGATTCGCGATTTCACGCATAACTCAAGTATACATCTGCATAGGAAATGTAATGCACATGGAAAACCATTAAAAAATTGGCGAAAAGAAGGAGACAGTATTTAAGTGTGTCTGCAGCACACATTTAATATTCCGTCGACGAAGGATTAATTGCCGAATCAACTCGTTTCAATTTACATGAACGTACTTTTTATCCGGGCGACCGGAGGGGTAGACCGGCGATTAATGAATTGCAATTTCAAGAAAGCTCAAACGATGGTAATTCATCCGGTTATACCGGGAAACGCGACATTTACCTAACTTTGATCGATCGTTCGCATCGCTGCGCACAGCGAAATAAGTAATTGCACAATCAATTCCATCCGAGGGATGGAAGTTTATCCTTCTCGAAATTCCGTCGATCGTGACTCACCCTGGCAGCAATTGCATCGGTTTCTTCTTCCTATTAGCGGTGGAAAGTACTGAGAAACGAATTGGTTTCATCGAGCCTCTCGTGACTCAGATTCTTTCGAGTTTATCGAGGAACAATTAAATTGAATCTATGCATTTGTGAGAAATCGAAGGGTGCAAAAGCATAGAGAACGTCGAAAATATATATTATAATATCTAGTAGGTAATCTTCCATCTTGTTTCACGTGATAAATAACCAACTGTCATTTTAAGTAAAACAGTGGTTTAATCATTTCACAATTAAATAATTCTTGAGCCATTCGCATATGTTACCAAATATATACTTATTTTAATACTAAATATGTATTTGTTTACAATATTCAAGATTAAAAAAAGAAACACGTATGTTTGTCATATTCTTCAAATATTACTCTTCCTAGTTTCTATATTTTTGCATTTAGTAGCTGATCTTCATTTTTAATTGTATCGTACTAAGATTCGTATTCTCGAGTCGTTAATACTATTATATAATATTATAGTATTATAATACTACAATATTATAATATTATACTATATTATGATATTATAATATTATAATACTATAATACTATAATACGTCAAAGTAAGCTCGAAATTGAAATTCAAACTGAAAATGAAATAAAAATTAGAAATTTTTCTCCCTTTTATAGGAAATCAATTTCAATCCACCGTACTTAAAAGGATAGAATGATGATAACTCTATCCGCAAATTTGTACATTACATTTTCCAATTATTCCGAAATTTGCCGTCGTAGATTCGTAGATGCGATTCGAATAACAGCGTAACAGATGAAATCCTACGAATTTGAATAACAATGCGCGTATATATAATGTATATTTAGGCAGAAACTCAAGCATATGAAAGGACGGTAGCTGTAATATCCCTACAGTAGTCAGAGGCAGATATTGTCTGACAGTAGTTACGGTCGGAGACAGACAGCGGTCAGACAGCGCAAGATCTAGCAAAAGACCCGACGTGGGCTGAAATTTCTTATTCGTTTTATTATCGCAGCGTATCATTTGACATTAATTAAATGAATCGAACGCGACAAAAAAGAAAGATGACATTAATTTTTACAAACAGCTTTCACAAAATTGGTTTTACGACGGTAGTTACGACATATTTGGAAATGTTAGTTCACGTGCATTACTATTGACGAAAGACTGAATAACCGGTTTAAATTTTGAAGATTGTCAGAGAACTGAATCTTGCGTTCCCAGTGAAATCAACTGTTCCCGTGGCATTCACCTCGCAACAGTATAATAATCTTCTCTTCGCTTGGCGCTGTAATATTGACTTCCACAGATAGATCTGATCCCTTGTAACGAGTGGACAGTCGACAATTGATCGAGGATAAAATATTGACGGAACGTGTATGATGTAAAACAGTTAATCTTACGTATCACGATTCAACGATTCAATTGCTAATTAAATTTGTTCTCTCACATCACTATAAAATATCTTTGGGCACACGTAGTATCTTTTCTGAAATTGTTAATGAACTTAAAGGTAGTTTTAAACAGAGAGTGTTTTAGACAAATTACACGAAAATACGCGATTTTCGTAGATTTTGTTAGAAACATTCTTTACCTTGAATGCAGATAGTTTATAACAAATTTCTTGTTTTTTTTTAATTTGATTGATTGTCCATCAAGCTTAAATAACAATCACGGAGATATTTGAACATGTACACGAACCGCGAATTTTTTTCTACGAGTGTGTATTTTGAGATTTCATTAACACTGCTGCAGAACAGCGCTATAATCAAGGCTGAAACAAATTTGAAAGATACACATTTGATACAATTGAACTTTCAACGCAATACGGTGATGAAATCACATTTATGCTTTGTGTTTTCTATTAAATATAAATTTGTAACAAACACCTCGTAATTCTTATATACGCATCTTCAAATACTCGTCGATATTGACGTAAATAGAAACTGTTCTCTATTCTCTATACCACTGCATCCTCAAGCGTGGTGCAATCGTGTAACAATTAGAATTCGCTTCGCGAATTATTATCACGCCATCTTCGTCTTATAGCGTTAAGGGGATATTCCAGTGTGAACTTTCGAAGAAATCGATTTTTTTGTTTTGCGTATTCTTAAAGGACATAGTTTCAAAAATAAATCTGTGTAACCTTGCATGTGAACTCCTGAAATTAACGAAGTTATGGTTGTTTGAAGGACGCGACGACCAGCGTCATTGTTACCGCAATACTAAACTTTAAAGGCATTCTTCTGGAAACTATGTTTTTCAGAACGGTGTCCATGATATCTCAAAATCTACTTGACCAATTGACTCAAAATTTTAAGTACGCATTTAGTACATGTGTGACTATAGTCTCTACCAGAATCAGCCAAAAAATTTTATTTTTTATATTTTTTCGGGCCTCCGAAGTTCAACGGAAACATGCAAAAATTGATAATCGAACTTCTCAAGGTATCGCCACTTTTTTAATTACCAACTTTTTTCTTTTGTTTTGGTACCTGCTATAGCCAAACTCGTACTAATTAACGAACATACACGCCGGAATCAGAGACGATCTATTTTAAAAAGCGACTATGTTTGAGAGTGTGCAGTGCCACTAATTTTAGTTCTCTTCGTCCCAAAAAATTTTAAAACGTCGTTGAAATACGTACAAGTAAACCTCGTCAACTTGACTGCAAAAGGTATAATAGTTTCTTTGCAAAAATTTCCCTAACAAAGTTAAAAAAAAAGAAAACACGCACTTCGCATTAGAATACCCCCTTAAAGCCCAGCGAAAAATTGCGCTGCACGTGGCAACTCGGTCATTTCTCACCATCGTCAACGCCACGGCTCCCTCGAGATTTCGCGCAACGCGTTACACTTCTTAACTGCTAGCATCTCGGTGATTATATAATTCAACGCCGCTCCAACACGGCGGGGAATACGGTGTTCGTTTAATACGAGTCCGGCCGTTCTCGCGAAAATGGCGCGTATCTTGTCGCGGTAATTGCTTTAATCTCGAAACGTTCTCTTTTTCTTCTTTTTTTTTCTCTCTGGCGTGCTCCATCGAGATCCCCGCTTTCACTTCGCCGCTGCTTTTCTTAACAGCCATTGTAATTTTTTTACAAGCTGCTCAAGCTGTCTGAAAAGTTCGACAATTTCGTTGTTCAGCGGCGAGAGAGGAGCTTTAATCAATGGATGGGCAGAGTAGTTTAGTCTCGCGGAGTTTGTTGCAATCGTTTGTTATTTGAATTGGTTATCTGTGCGATGGAATTCGCGTTTGATGCGAGAGCGATGGAATAAAATACATATTATATATATTTATAGTATTTTATAGTATTTTATAATAATATCTTGTGGTACAGTAATTCGAAATGTCTTAATGAAATTGAGAAGGAATATTCAAATTTTTTTAACATTATAAGTAACCTTGCAATAACTTCACTGCGTGTAAGAAATATTTAACTTCCAAACAGTGACTTTCCCTTTGACTGAAACCCTTCTTACATCCAACAATTTAATTATAAATTAGAAAATAAAAAGTTTCAACGAAGACTGCGTTCAATTCACGATATTTCTGAGAATTTGAATGTTATAAAATAATCATATTGTATACAATATGTCAATACTATAATGAACCAGTTTTTTTTTTTATTTAAAAAATTTATTTCTCGTAAAACTATTAATAAGATCAATTTCTTTCAAATTGTGATTAATTCAATAACATTTAAAACCATTGAATTCTTTGGACGAAATATTTAACTTTACATCACTGATAAGATTTTCAATGAATAATTTTCACCTAATTTATCGTAGTACCATAAATATCTTGATTTCTCTAAATTTCATAAAATTACAAAATCTAAATAAAGATGAGGAAATATTAAATGGCTTCTTCGAATCTCCTTTTACAGCCACACTATTAAAAATAGAATTTAATATAAGTAAGTTAGTTAAAATGTTACGTGAACACAACGTTGGTTCTCATTAGGTTCATTCCGTAAAAAGGTAATAGCTATTGCTTTTAATCACGCTCATGTTGTAATTCAACATTTTAGAATGGCAAAACTTACTCCATAGAAAAATGAAAAAAACCATGAGACGGTTATGATGATTTAAAATACAGATCCTGAATATTCTGGAGAAAATGAAAATTTTCATTTCAGAATGACAGAATTTATGTATAGTAGTTACTCTCTACTATGTCCAACCTGGTTAGCGCCAAAATGAAAAACTGTAAATCTAATAAAATATTTGGCTTTTTCGACCGTGGTATTTTCATTTGTCCGTATAGTATACTAAAATATGAGAACGAGATTTAAACGGTGATTGCGACATTCCAAAAGGAACAATCTATTTATTTTTCAAACAATTAAAATAATTATTCAGCAGCATTATTTAACAGTTTATTCACATTCACTTCCAAGAATAGGACACGAATATTCTTTTTAAAAGTAAAATGGAAACTGAAGAACTGTAGTTGACCGGTGTGTGTGAAATATCGTTCTTTTTCAAAGGAAGCTTTAATCACACGAAGTTTCTTCAAAACATCACATATTTCACGAAACTAATTTGCATTTAATTTAATGCACTTCTAAACGACCTCGTTGTCTCAGATTTTCAGGAAGTATCAGCCTTAAAGTTGAAAAATTTTTGGACTGAAAATCTTTTCAAATAATACACATTGCATTCTTTTTCAAATAACATACTAGGACTAACGTATTATTGGAATATTATTATTAGTCTCTATCAGAACTAACTGAAGAGAACTAGGAATTTATTTATACTATCTGACACAAAATCATCATCATTTCAAATCATTTGGAATACAATTTTCCTCATCTGAGATTTCGAAGAAATTCAATTTTAAAGAATTGAAAGAACAAATTTTCAACTTTGAATCTGTTCTGTGTTCGAACTCCCACTCGAGACTCTTGAGAATGCTTTTTATAGTAGATCATAACATTTCAAAAATTCCTCTCGAATTTCATCGACAGATTGATAAATTAATTTTGACGTGCAATATAATCGTTAGTGTATCAGATATTTTGTAGTGCAAAGATTTTAGAGAGATCTTAAAGATTTAAAGATCTTCCTGTCGTTCTAATCCTCGTAGATTTTTCGTATAATAAAGTATTTAATTATTTAAATATTTAAATGTAAAATAAAATTGCACATAATATAATTATATTGTTATATTATATATAATAATATAAAATTATATTTAATTCTTACTCAGTTCCAAAACAAACGTGACAAAATGATTTTTCGTATAATAAAAGTGTCATTTAATTCCTTACTCAATTCAATTCCAAAGCAAACGCGACATAATGATCTAATTGCAAGATCCTTTTCATCGGGCGTGTGTGTATCTTCGCCTCGCGCAGTGTCGTGGAATTTTTCAAATCGCTGAGTAAATGTTCACGAAATATTTCATGGCATCAATCCGTTTCTCGATATCCGAATAAAATTGCACGTCGACGTTCGTCGACAGATTAAACAGCGTTCCTAAAGTGTATATTTCCACAGTGAAAAGAGGCGTCGTGTCATCCCGTGTCGCGCGATATACGTATACATATTCATCAGACAGCACTGTAAATATTGTACGAGTAAACTTTCACAATTTTGCGCAAATAACATCTCCCGCTCGAGCGTTTCCGAAATGGCGTTTCGCTTCGATCTTTTCCCTCTGACAGTCTCTCTCTGACACTGATTCGGGTTGTTGTTTAGCTCGCGTAAATAGTACACGAGCTAGAACATAGCTGGAACTGAGTGGGAGAATTTGAAGAATTTCTGCGACGTAGTCACTGACTGACTGACACGATAGAGTTAGAAAGCAGCCGATCTTGTCATATTTAAATATCGCCGGCTTTAAATGTCTCACAAGATGGATTTTTCGTGTGAATTTTTCTCCAATTTCATCCAGAACACTCCAAAATACTTCGCATGAGGGGACAAAGACGATACAACAGAGTAACACGATGTGATTCAAGAGCATAATTCATGCCTTTCGATAGATTCTACGAAATTGAGATTAAAATATTTATTAAATCAATGGTTTTTTTATGAATGTAAATTATTATATAGCTATTCATTTATATAAATATATATATTATTATATTATACATAGTTATAAATATAATTCTACAGAAAATGGTGAAAACGGTGAAAATTTCGGAGAGCAGCTTTATAAAATTAGAAAGTGGCGAAAAGACGAAGGAGTTCGTTGAACGAAATGTGTTGCAAGAATGGATATTATCGATACAATTGATTTTGATTAACACGATAATTATTGATAATAGCGAGATTAGTTCTATCTAAAATCACTGTCTTTCCAACTAGCACGTGGTACTCGAGTTAGCCTCCCTCGATCGAAGTCTCGTTCGTCCCGCTGAAAATAAAAGAGGAACTTTCTTAATTAAATCATTCACCTACGAATCGACGTTTCACGCCAGCCTCGAAATTACTTTCAAACTGGCCGGCTCTCGATAATTCCCAGGCTCTCCACCAGCGTAATTAAAAGTACCGCCGCGAGATTCGACGAAATCGCATCGAGCCGATACTCTCTCTCTCTCTCTCTCTCTCTCTCTCTCCCCAATCAGTTTCCTCAACCATCTTTCGTTCTGCGACCAACGGTACGGCGGAAGTTTCACATCGTCTCGGAGAATCGGAACAGGCGTTCAATTCGAGTCGACGACGCGGGAAAATTATGGCCGTCGGTCGGTTAATGGAGCAACGACGGCCAAGCAGCTACGAAACTTTTCAGAATATCGTTCGCGTGGTATACGTGGCGTTCTAACGGCGTGACGCTGGCCAAGTCAATTCCAAGTTCGATAAGAGGAACGTATAATAATAAATAAGAGCCGATATGGAAGTTCGCGCGGAGATGGGAGCTCGAGTGTGCTACGTTTTGAAAATGGAATTGTTCGAACCTTCGTGGACTGTCGTCGCGGAACGAAATGAAACTTAGGCACCTACACACGTGCGCGTGAACTTACGCGTCATAATGAGCGACTTCGAACTACATTTGAAGGATAATTTGTGTTCACCTGAATTTCAAAATTAATAACTATAGTTTTAATAAACGATCGATGACACAGCTCGTTGCCGTTGAATTAGGACCGTTCAACATCTTTCGACATCTTATGGCGAAGAATTGAAGAATTCAAGTGCTATTTAATAATGAGTTTTATCAACTACTAAAATATGCACGTTAGGAGTTTTATCAACTACTAAAATATGCACGTTAAGTGTGAAATACGCGAAATGTGTGTTTTTCTTTTATATTATATATATTGTACATATATATATATATATATTATAGAACATAGATTATATATTATATATTATAATATATTTTTTAATACACACATGTACGTTATACACGCATTTTATACAATCAAATCCATAAAAATCTATCAATTCGAGTAATTAAAATTAAAATATGATATTATGTGTATCGTATAATTAATTCTTAACGAATACTTGATACTATTTTACGCACCAATTGGCACGCAAGCAGATTTACAGTTTTATTCGGAATACTTCGAAAAATATTACTACCTCGCGAACATGCCGTTTCATTTCCGCTAGCATTTCTCTTCGTCTTCTATCACGTCAGAATTGTAATAGAACTTATCCCAGTTACGCGTGACATCCCGCGTATTCTTCAAAGTAAATTCACAAAGTGAGAAAGGACTGAAATGAAATACAAAATCGTAATTTCATGTGTCCGTGAACGATGTATGTATAGGTGTCCTATTTTAATCTATAAATGCAGGATGTCCTATTTCATTAATATATTATCTTATGAATATTATTATATTTTATTATTTTCATATATTAATATAAAAAATATGTTACATTAATATGTTATTATATTATACTAATACATGAAATTTATATAATATTGTATTAACATTTTATATTATTATACAATATATTATATAGTGAGTTATAAGGAACGTTGTTATGTTCGTCAACGTCCTTATGTTGTAAACCTAACCCAAACCTTGTTCTATAATATATTATATATTTTTTATAATATTATATTGTTGTATAATATATTATATGTTTTTTATAATTACATTACATATTATATATTATAATTATATTGTAGTATTATATAATATTATACTAATATATGAAATTTATATAATATTATATTAACATTTTATATTATTATATAATATATTATATAGCGAGTTATAAGGAACGTTGTTATGTTCGTCAACGTCCTTATGTTGTAAACCCAACCCAAACCTTGTTCTATAATATATTATATATTTTTTATAATATTATATTGTTGTATAATATATTATATGTTTTTTATAATTACATTATATATTATATATTATAATTATATTGTAGTATTATATAATATTATACTAATATATGAAATTTATATAATATTATATTAACATTTTATATTATTACATAATATATTCTATAGCGAGTTATAAGGAACGTTGCTATGTTCGTGAACGTCCTTATGTTGTAAACCTAACCCAAACCTTGTTCTATAATATATTATATATTTTTTATAATATTATATTGTTGTACAATATATTATATGTTTTTTATAATTACATTATATATTATATATTATAATTATATTATAGTATTATACAATATTATACTAATATATGAAATTTATATAATATTATATTAACATTTTAGATTATTATATAATATATTATATAGTGAGTTATAAGGAACGTTGCTATGTTCGTGAACGTCCTCATGTTGTTAACCTAACCCAAACCTTGCTCTATAATACATTATATATTTTTTTATAATATTATATTACTATATTATATTGTTGTATAATATATTATATGTTTTTTATAATTACATTATATATTATATATTATAATTATATTATAGTTTTTTATAATATTATAGTAGTCTATAATATTATACTAATACATAAAATTTACGTGCACCGGTACGCGAATTCGCGAAACAATCGACGGACGGTGGTTCGCCAGCGAGATTTGCGGTGGCGTACGGCATCGACACAACAGAAAATCGACGTCCTACAAAGGATTCTTGCGTAATAACGCGTACGAGCCGAAACGGACGGTCGCCCCGCGTCATCAACAGGTTTATCAACAGGTGAAAATGCCGATACAAACGCGGTCGACGAGTGACGAAAAGCGTAAGCTCGGATGGTGTGTCGTTCGCACGTGTAAGCCCGTGACAGGTGAACTGTACAGCTTGGGGAATTTTCAGCTACGTCGCGCGGTTGAATCGATAAAGCCACTTACGCTGGAACACTGCGATGCCCAGCTGTAATCGCTTTTCATTCCCTCACCAAGTGTGATCCTGACGGTTTCAACGGTTTCCACAGAGTGGAAAATACCTGAAAAGAAAGCAGTATACTCGTATACTCGGTTTCTTTTTTTCTCTTTTTCTTTTTTTTTTTATTTACCACTTGGCGCTGGCAACTGATTGCGGACCATAACGAGCGACCAGATCGTATGCAATAATTCGTCGCTTTCTTCTTGAACTCGTCGATACGATATCACTGGATTGAAATTATTCAGAAGTAATAAATTTATTACTTGAATATACTTGAAACTATTGAGAAAATATTGCTATTTTTGGGACAAAAAATTCTCGACGTGCGTGGCACGTCGTTCCAGCGAAGGAGAAATTGAAAATTTATCGGTGATCGAAAGTTGTAATCGATAGGCTGCGCGTGCTTGTGTACGTTTATGGGGAATTCAAAAGTACAAAAATTGCTCGAGTTTCCACAATAGTATCCAAAATACGTTGTTACATCGGTCGTTGAATGTTGTAACGTGTTCTGGACACTTTGCAGGATTTAAAGAGTGATTTGAGATTTGCAGCGTGTTACGATTTCAAAAGAAATGGTGCATACCACGAAGTATGTTAGATGTATATTTCATTTGTGATATTGACATATTCAAATACTGAGACCTGTAATGAAATGAATGAAAATGAAACTTCTCTGGTTACAGTAGTCATATTTCCCAGAGAAAAACACAAGAAACGATTCTTTTCGCTCAAGAAAGAAAGACTGCTCCAAACTGTAGTACAGATATGTAGATATGTGGCAGAATTTATCAAATCTGAATATCTCGATATCCGTGTACTCCACTATTCGTGCAGATTAATAACGAATACTTTCATCTATTATAAGCACTTGTATACATTTGTTGTTTTATTATTTTTAATAATTACTGTGTTGTTACTATTTTATTATTATTACAATTACAGTTCGTTGAAAAATATAAATAAATCGGAGCTGAAAAAATTCACGAAGTCCAAAATGAAAACTTGTATATATATATATATATATATATATATATATATATATATATATATATATAATATATCTTTTATATATTTTATACGCTTTACCAGTATTATTTTATTACGTTACTCGTATCGTTTGCTATTTTATTATTTTTAATAATTACTGTGTTGTTACTATTTTATTATTATTACAATTACAGTTCGTTGAAAAATATAAATAAATCGGAGCCGAAAAAATTCAAGAAGTCCAAGATGAGTACTTTATAATATATATGTATATATATTATAAAATTTTCATCTTAGACTTTGTGAATTTTTTCAGCTCCGATTTACTTATATTTTTCAACAAACTGTACGTGTAATAATTAAAATAAAATACTACAACAGTAATTATTAGAAATAATAAAATAGCAAACGATACGAGTGACGTAATAAAATAATACACTGTGTACCATACAAAATGTATAAAAGAGCGTAAAGTGTGAAGATATTCGAAATATCCAAAATACGTCTGTTTCTTCTTAAATATTTAACGCGTGACAACACGCAAATCTCCGTCGTGGTTTAGCTGGCTGGCAAGCAAAACCTCGGCCCCGAGGAAAACCGTGTTAGGCTTGTTTAAATAATAGCGTGACAAATTGACCAACACGTCCAAGACGGTAGACACTCGAGTGACCTGGCCGAGAAAGAAAAATTCGCGGGGACGGGCAAGAAGCTGGCGCAATTTCTCTGTTGAAAGAGGAATCCACCGCGAAAGCCGGTGGTGGGCCAAACGAGGAGAGTCTGACACGCGACGAACAAAGGATAATTTATAAAAGTCGTCGGTAAAAAAAAAAAAAAAAAAAAAAGAAACGCGGCACGGTCGAATGACAAAGCTTTGTTGCCAAGTCCTTTGATTTCTTTTTTTCTCCCCTCCCCCTCGTTCCCCTTTTTCTTTGCTTTCGTCTTTCGCTCGTTTTTCCCCTCGAATTTTTTCCCCAAACGCCGCCGTTGGTCCGTGTCTGCTTGGAAACAGCTCGCGAGACAAAGGAGTGGTACTGTTAATCGAAAAAGTTGCCCCCCACCGCCCCCTCAGGCGGCATAACGTTCGTTGTTCTTGAAAATAGTTCCGCGATTTTTCTCTTTTTCTTTTTTTTTTTTTTCTCTTCTTGGAAGTCGTCTCGGGCGACGATTTTAAAAATCGCGGGAAATTTTTGTAAGTCGATCTTTGAAGATTCGGGAGTGAGAGGAGAATCGCTTGCTTTAGAATTGGGATCAAACGCGGGAAAACCTAGCGAACCTTGGTGATCTCGAATTGAGCGAATAATTTAATTCGAAGGTTCCAGTTCCGAGGGAAGAGAAGAAGGAAACGAAAGATTTCCATCGAGCGTATTTTTATTCCTCGCTTTGTTTTTACGTTGCAAGATGAAATACTTCTAGAAAAATGAGATACTTAGAGTAGTGTAATTGATGTTGTCTCCAGTTTTTCGTAACTCTCGTAGTTTCAGTTTCAAAAATCGGAGCGTCAGCTTGACTCAGTTTCAACAATTGTTTTGTAGCTTTGTAAAATTGTTGAAAATAATAAAATTCGTACTCTGTTCAAATACATAACTTTTCATCATTTTGTCATTTTCACGAGTATCTACTTGGCTCCATTCTTGCTTCAGTGTTGTCAGACGCAAAATTGAATCGTTTCAACAATACAAACAATACAAACATAATATCGAAATATTATCCATAATATGTATTTGACAACTCCTGTGATGACAAAGCAAATACCAATACTCAGGTATTTCAATTATGCGTGTATTTAAGAATTAGACAGCGATCCGTGCTGAAGTATTCGTTTTTCTTGTTGCATGTAATTCCATTCTCTCTAAAAGTATATTTTCTCTTAAACTTTCTTCTTAAGAGTGAGGAACACTTTTAACATAAATTTTCTTCATTATTTAAAATCTTGTTCGTATGGTACGATCTTCTCTCTCGTTACAGCCCGCAATAGTTAATGATACGTTTAATTCAACGATATTCCCCAAGTTATGTTAATTGAAAAGTTGGATTGTTTCCGGTAAACACGTGAAACATGGCAAGTATCTAAAACATTTAACCAAATTACACCTGCTAGAACGTCTCTTTCTCGCTTTCAAAATTACTGAAATTCCAGGTGGTACAGTGGAGTGAATCCAAACTAATACCATTGACTAACTACAATAGACCAGACCAATGCTTTTTCCCATGTTTTGGGGATCACTTGACACCCCTCCGTGTCATACTTCGTGTTTCACACTCTAACACGTCGATTTAGGCAGATTCTGCACTGCAACGCTGCTAACAATAGCAGTTAAAATCAGAAAATATGAATAATGTTGTAACATCTGCATTGAAAATCATTTGTTGAATTATTTTTAATTATTAAATTATCTATTGAATTAAACGATTAATTGACGATTTATTGAATTATAATACTAAATATAATATAATTGAACATTATTAAATATAATAAATTTAATATTATTGAATTATAATACTAAAATATAGTATAATATAATTAAACGATTTATTGAATTATAATACTAATAAAAATTAGTATGTAAAAGAAGCTATGCAAATCCATCTCGAAACGTTTGCTCCAGAGTGTACACAATAAAGGAGGACACGGAAAGTGTTAGAAATAACATTAGCAAAGTATATTCATAGTCATAGTAAGAGTATCATTTTGTCGCAACCATTTTACGTTGTTTTGTAATATCATTAAAGCTTTCGTTATTTTTGTAAATGAACTAAAATAATTTGTTACGCCCATTAAACACTCCAGATATACAAATCATAGTAAAATAATCTGTTCAACTGAAGAAAATGGTATATTTTCAGGGTGTGCTAACATTTTGTCATCGCATACTGTACGTAACTCTCGAGTCACGCACGATGATGTCAATCACAGAGGATTAAAAAACAGTACACTTGGCAACGTCCATCGAACGTTCATTACTTTTTCATTTGTCATCGAGGAAACAACGTAATAATTACGACGAATTCCGGTTAATAAATTAGAAACATCCCTGTGTATTGATCAAGCTCGTGCCATGAATGCACGATGGATGCATGATCACGGCTTGTTTACATAATTCAGCTTGCCATTAACACTGTCCCAGGTGAGAGTCGTGTAATCCGCGAGCTCAGGCGGCGAGCGGCATAATTGTCAGAATTAGGAAGCGTGTCATCGCACGTTCACCTGTTAATTGCTTTATACATATGAATTCCTACCGTCCTCGTTCTCGTTCGAGTCAACCTTTCAGGCTTTAGCCGCAACAACGTGTCGGACGATTTATGTCTCGCACTTGGATCAATCAACGATTTATTTCATTGGGGCAGACAGTAATCAGTTTGCTTGTTAGATCGTAGAACTTAAGTGCAATGAAGAATGTGAAGCGAATCATTCGAATTCTCTTGAGCGTTGGGAAGTCAAATTTTACAATTTTACAGGGTGGGCCTGGCGTTCGTGGTGCAACCGAGCAGGCGGTGATTCTACGTCAAAAAAATGAGAAAAGAATTTGGTATAACATTTTTCTATCTCAGTGCTCAGTTTTCGAGAAGATCGACTTTAAAGTTTGAGTTCATCTTTGAGTTTCTACGCAATGAATTGCCTTCGTTGTTAAAGGATGTACCCTTAGCTACTGTAAGGAGTATGATTTTCCAACATGACGGTGCACCGCCCACATTACACGAGGGAGGTTGAAAATTTTTTAAATCAAACCGAATTCGTGTTGGATCGGTCGCGATGGTAAGGTCTCCGCTCTAAATTTTTTCTTTTATGCATATCAAAGAACAAGTTTATAAAGACAACATTTCAAATATTACACATTTGAAGCGAAAGATTATGGAGGAATTCGAGAAATTAAAAACCGATGTCAGCTTACATTCTGTTCAGATATCGCCAATTCGTCGAGCAAACTTTTGTATGCAGCAACGAGGAGGACATTTTCAACAATGCTTGCAACAGCGTACTATATTGTAGTATCGCAATAGAAAGTAGCAATAAAGAATAAAAAAATTAATCATCAGTAGGAACACTTTGCACTGCTTTAACCACACGGTAAATAATGTTTGTAAACGCTATCTCGGACGGAGACAACCGCGGTTGGAGAATAGACAATTAAATCGTTCACGAAGATGAACAAACTTTAAAGTCGATTTCCTCGTAAACCGAGCCCCAGGTAAAAAAATGTTATACCAAATTTTTTTCTTGTTTTTTGACGTAGAATCACCCTCTGCTTGGTCGTACTACGAATTTCGGCCCACCCTGTATATATGTCGACTAGAAACGAACGCAAAGCGAGCTAACACAAATACGGTTAATTTTATAAATTTAAGTTTAATTCGTTGGAGCTTCGCACGAAGATTGTTAAAAGCGGTTGATATGCCAGAATGTCGCAGAACGTTAAATCGTTGAATCAATTAAACTGCAGCGGAGGCGGCCATTTTTCGACTCGGCTCGCAAGAAAATCCAATATCCGACGCCTTTTTCTTCTCCGCTTGGCGCTGCCTGATCGATTCAATTCTTCGAGGACGACCTCGAAGCAACGACCTCGTTGATTTTCGGAAATAACGCTCGAATCCGAGCACAAAAGTCGTTACTTACGGATTGACTCTGACTCCGTTCGTTCCGGCAAAATCCAGCGTTCGTGAATTTCACCGACTAGCGATTGACATCACTATCCCACGCTTTTTCCTCTCTCAAGTTTTTTTCAGAGAGACGGAAATTTCGCGAGACGACTCGTGAGTGACTGCCTGTTAAATTGTAGATCCGGTTGTAGATTTTTCTTTCTTTTTTTTTTTCTTTTTCTCTCTGGTGGAGATCAAACGTTTGTTTCTTGGAATTCGCGTAACGCGACTTGCGTCAGGTGAAGGTACAGTTTCGTAATTCAGATGAATTTAATCGAAAGACCAACTTTGAAACTTTCCTCAGTGGATCAATTCTTTGCAATGAAATTCCGATTTCGAAATTTTGATTCAGTTTTAGACGTCCGAAAATTCCTCGATCCAGTGCTTGCCAAAATTTGAGGTCAAAGTTCGACAACCTTCGATCAAAAATTTCTCAGGTTTATTTTCGTCCAGTGTTCACACTGTTTGTCATTCATGCAGATGTGAAATGAAATTTTACATCTAACAATTGCAACTCGCCGTGACGTTCAAGAAGAAATAATATAATATTTAAGAAATAAACTTATTTAATAATACTATATGTAAGAAATTAAATATTAATATTTGAGAAATAAAATAATATTTAGTTGGTGATATAAAAGCCATCTGAATTTGATACATCGTCACTAAAAATATTCATACGATACAAATCGACAAATTTATTAATCTTGTTTACGTATAAATTTATCAATCTTGTTAATGCACAATCAGATTGTCCAAGAAAGCATAGACAAGCGTTACATTTCTACGACTAAACGATCAAAAACGTCATTTTTAATCTCAACGACGCTGTGACGACTTAAAGTCGATCGACTCGTCAAAAATTTCCCAATGTAAACGACGCTGTCTGCAAAGACAATGCTCGCCTCTTGTGAAACTAGATTTTTTTTTTAAATAAAATTCCTAGGATACAAAAGGAAAAAAGAGAACAGAAGAATCGTGTGTGAACCACTCGCTTGCATCAATATTGGTCACTGAGAAATCATCGGGTTCGATCGTTTGTCGCGTTCTCGATCGCGTAAACGAGGGGTATTAATAGCGGCAATTTGAAATCGACGCGGTCGGACCGTTCCTCCTCGTGCGGACCTGCTCGCGTGTGTAAGTCCCATTAATTCAACGACTCGCCGGGGCCTAAGAGTAACTATCTCGACTCGTTCGAGCTTTTAATTGCTCGGCCGGAATTGTGTCGGTGACCGTTTGCGACTCGTTCCCAATTACTCCACGCGCGTTCCTCCCCCTTTCGTCGCCGCGCGCTTCCCCGAACCGTTTCCCGGTTGATCAATTAATACGCCGATTAAAAAAGAAAGAAAAAAAGAGGTGCACCGTTGGAGGATGAACGACGTCGAAAAGACAAACGAGACACGCGTGACTCGGTCACGTGCACGGCCACCAATTCCGACGAGATGATCGTCAAACCTATTCTGTTCGTCAACTGTTTTAACAATGTCAATACACGAAGCAAAGTCTGCGTTAGACGAATAAACGAGCAATTTTAATATTTCAGAAGGAACGTTTAGAAAAAACGCTTAGAAACACCCTTTTTTTAATATAAACATCTGTAAACGAGGTTTGTGTAAATTTTTTTAGTAAATACTTTTTTTAGTAAATTGTAGATTCTTGTAGATTCTTCGGTAATATCTGAAAAGCAAAAATTCTCCAATTTTATCTGTTTCTTTTTTCGACGATTCAGAGCGATTTTTACTCTTAACTTTTCGATCTAGCATTAAGTTAAAGTTAAGTTGACCTCGAACATCCTTTTTTTAATATAAATATCTGTAAACGAGGTTTGTGTAAATTTTTTAGCAAATATTTGTTTTAGTAAGTTGTAGATTCTTGTAGATTCTTCGGTAATATCTGAAAAGCAAAAATTCTCCAATTTTATCTGTTTCTTTTTTCGACGATTCAGAGCGATTTTTACTCTTAACTTTTCGATCTAGCATTAAGTTAAAGTTAAGTTGACCTCGAACATCCTTTTTTTAATATAAATATCTGTAAACGAGGTTGTTTCTTTTTTCGACGATTCAGAGCGATTTTTACTCTTAACTTTTCGATCTAGCATTAAGTTAAAGTTAAGTTGACCTCGAACATCCTTTTTTTAATATAAATATCTGTAAACGAGGTTTTTGTAAATTTTTTAGCAAATACTTGTTTTAGTAAGTTGTAGATTCTTGTAGATTCTTCGGTAATATCTGAAAAGCAAAAATTCTCCAATTTTATGTGTTTCTTTTTTCGACGATTCAGAGCGATTTTTACTCTTAATTTTTCGATCTAGCATTAAGTTAAAGTTAAGTTGACCTCGAACATCCTTTTTTTAATATAAATATCTGCGAACGAGATTTTTGTAAATTTTTCAGTGAATGCCTGAAAATAAAAAATTCTTCAATTTTATCTATTTCTTTTTCCGACGATTCAGAACGATTTTCACTTTTAACCTCCCAATATTGCATTAACCTTCACGCCCTTGACGACATATCTGAACGTAACGTTAATCCACGTCCTATAGAAAAAGCTACTTCCACTCGCGAAACCGTTACAAAAAACAGATAATTTTTCGAAACTCTGCTAAACGAAAATTATTCTCTTTACTAACCAACGAATGAAACGAAATTAAATCAAATGTCCTCGTTACAGTTAAGATTAAAAATTCGTCCCCAAAGAGGTCGAATTAACGTTACCCTCTCGGATAACTGTCTCGAACACCGTTTTCCAGTTAACCCAATTTACTATGTTTCGCGCGAATCATAGTCATAAATAAATCTCTGCCTATTCACTCGAATTTTATCACCCGGAATCCCTTCCAATTTCCGCGAAAATTATTTCACACTCACTCTCCGCGGGGCGTCCATAAATTCCCATTGCAAAGTAAAAAGGAAAAACGGAAGAGAAGAGAAAGAAAGAGAGAGAGAGAGAGAGAGGAGAGAACAGTTCACGGTCGTAAACCAGTTGTTTTGACTTTGGATAAGTCCGTGGGTGAAGGGTGAAGCTGTGCGTGCGAGCGTGCGCGTTCACTCACGCCGGAAGTAACGAACAACCGGAGGGGGGAGGGGGAGGTGAGGAGGAGGAGGAGGAGGAGGAACACCCGCTGCGGCAGGATATTACCGTCTGCATGAATCTTCGGTATCCGGCGGATCCTCCGGGGTGCCCTTAAGGATGTCCTATCGGCGAATTTATCCCATCGTCGACTCGCCGCATCTTCCGCCGCGGTATTTCGCTTCGAGTGGCCACGATCAACGCCCATTTACCCGCGAATATTGCTGGTTGCATCTCGTTACGACAAACTCTCTATCGACGAGAAATTCCTAGTCGTTCGAGCGGCTTTACAACGACGGATGAATTGCAACGATGAGTTGGATAAAACACTATTTTAAATGGCAAATGCTAAACAGATATTTCGTTTCACGTCGTGCATGTATTTTCGAAAATGAAATACTTTATTTGTTCGATAGAATGCGCTCTGAAAAATAAGATATTTTCTTCGTTGTAAAAAATTGACGCGTAACCAATGAAATTTTCATCGTAATTTAGGAATTAGTAATAAGTTAATCGAATGACAGCTCCTGCGAGGGTTGGAGATCTCTTTGGGAATCAGAGAACGAACAGACACCATATTACTCGGGAGGGGGAAGTGAAGTAACTGTACTTGAACGTCAGACGCTCGTCACGTTCTGTTGCTCCTCGATATTGTGAATGCTTCTCTGTAATTATTAGATTGTTATACATCAAATAAATAGAGTAAAATAGACTAAAAATGATGTTGTCTCTCGAGATCGTGATCAAGTTATAATTTCTTAAATAATAACAAATTGCACCTAACCATTAATGTATTTCTTGTGGAACAAAGACCAATGTGTGTCCTTGTCTATAAGAAATTACACTGCAAGACAGGAATAAAAAGATCTCGAAACTTTCTCCAGGAAAAATGAACGAGGAAAGAGAAAAAGAGACAAAGGACTCAATTCACAAATAGAAGAAATAAAATATTACGCTTCTCCTCTCTCATCTGTTTCTTTCTGTTCAGTTTCGCGGGATTTCTGGCTACTGATTAATGCTAGGCGTAATTAATTTCGTCTCTGTTTGAACGACAATCGATTTACGCGTCAATGACCGCCCACGTGGCATTCGTCTGCGGCTACGCAATTGCTTCGGCTATTACTTCTCTTCTGCAGCAAACCACGTATTGAGCAGGAGGAATGTTGAAAAAGAGTTGCCAAATAGCGATTGAAATTGCAAGCTACTTTACACTACAGAGACAGTGTACATAAATGGTAAATATTTTAAACTCGTACGAAAAGGAAGCAAAAAAAAAAAACGTATGACAACGAATAGTACAAAAGAACGAAGTATTGATACATAATAAATATCTGTTGTTGAGAGGAGTATTACAGATGCATAATTATCAAACAAAAAAAACAACATGTGTAATCGTTGACTAAAAAATATAATTTTTCAATAAACACGTTTTTAAAAATATAATTAAATTAATTCGGCTCAGAGTCTCGCGAAACGGAGCAAGCAGAAAAATCTATATCCAGATAACACTCCTCTGTCTATCAAACTTAAGTAAAAATCAACATTTGCTCTACCATTGAAAACAGACCAAACAAAATTCCCCCGATTTTTGTTCGCTCGAGCTCTCAATTCTATCGAGGTAACGAACGTCGCCTCCGAATGTCGAACAGCAATCAATAAAAATCTTCTCACTTCTGCCACTGTCGTTCCCCACATATACAAACACACACACACACACAAACACACAGCTTTACCGCAGAATCTTCTTCCCAAGAAACTCAAGATAAAACGAATTACTTCGTCTTCTTTTCCCATTCATCAATTGAGTAGAAATCTCGAATAAAAATCTTGTGTGCACATTTTAAGGACGTTGATGGATAAGATCCCGCAAATTTCTCCTCTGGCTTATACCACTAGCTTATCAAAACAATTATTTCGGTGTAATAATGGTCTAATTGAGAAATTTGAGAAAAGAAACTACGTTAGAGCCAATCTTACACTCTCATATCAAAATCATAAATCAGTTCAATTAGAAATTACTTCTTGCATCGAATACATACACATAAATTTCTACCAAAATACGTCGCACACATTTGAACGCAGACTCAAAATTAAACTCAAATTAAGTCAGAACCGTAATTGCAACTAATTGCGGATTTCCAGCAAACGTAAGTCAGCAAATCGATTCATCAGTCACTTCCAACTATGAACACAACGTCGACCTGCCATTAAAACGTTCCATACACGTTTGAACAAATATTCAAAATTAGATATAAAATAAATTAGAACCGTAATTGCAACCAATAGTGCATTTCCAGCAAACACACACACGTTTTTCGAAAAAATTTCAATTTGAAATAACATGTGTATCCGCAGAAACCTTGAAGACGGGGCCTTGTCATGCCACATCCACGATTATAATATACAAAACTCGAAATATAAGCGAGAAAGAACTTTTGGTTTTTGAGATATTCCCTCTCGAATTTGTATCGAAATATCTCTGTATCAGGAGAACAGCAAGAGGCGGGGCCTTATCGTGCCATCCCTTCGAATGTCATATGCTCCTGATACAAAACCTGAATTTTCAACGCGAACGAACTTCTGGTTATTGAGATTCTCCCGCTCGAATTTGTTTCGAAGTACCTCTGTATCAGGAGAACAGCAAGAGGCGGGGCCTTATCGTGCCACCTCTTCAAATGTCATATGCTCCTAATTAAAAAGCTTCAAATTTCCGCGAGAAAGAACGTCTGTTTATCGAGATACTCCCGCTCGAATTTGTTCAGAAATACCTCTGCATCAAGAGAACAGCAAGAGGTGGGGCCTTATCGTGCCACCTCATCGATTGTCATATGTTCCTGGTACAACAGTCGAAATTTCAGAGCGAAAGAACTTCTGGTTATTGAGATTCTCCCGCTCGAATTTGTTTCGTAAAACTTCTGTATCAGGAGAACAGCAAGAGGCGGGGCCTTATCGTGCCACCTCTTCGAATGTCATATGCTTCTGATACAAAGCTTCAAATTTCAGCGCGAAAGAACTTCTGGTTATCGAGATTCTCTCACTCGAATTTGTTTCGAAATACCTCTGTATCAGAAGAACGGCAAGAGGCGGGGCCTTATCGTGCCACCTCTTCGAGTGTCATATGCTCCTGATACAAAACATGAATTTTCAACGCGGACGAACTTCTGGTTGTCGAGATTCTCCCGGTCGAATTTGTTTCGAAATACCTCTGTATCAGAAGAACGGCAAGAGGCGGGGCCTTATCGTGCCACCTCTACGAATGTCATATGTTCCTGATACAAAACTTGAAATTTCAGCGAGGAAGAACTTCTGGTTATCGAGATTCTCCCGCTCGAATTTGTTTCGAAATACCTCTGTATCAGGAGAACAGCAAAACGCGGGGCCTTATCGTGCCACCTCTACGAATGTCATATGCTCCTGATACAAAACTGGAAATTTCAGCGAGGAAGAAATTCTGGTTATCGAGATTCTGCCGCTCAAATTTGTTTCGAAATACCTCTCTATCAGGAGAACAGCAAAACGCGGGGCCTTATCGTGCCACCTCTACGAATGTCATATGCTCCTGATATAAAACTGGAAATTTCAGCGAGGAAGAAATTCTGGTTATCGAGATTCTGCCGCTCAAATTTGTTTCGAAATACCTCTGTATCAGGAGAACAGTAAGAGGCGGGGCCTTATCGTGCCACCTCTTCGAATGTCATATGCTCCTGATACAAAACATGAATTTTCAACGCGGACGAACTTCTGGTTGTCGAGATTCTCCCGGTCGAATTTGTTTCGAAATACCTCTGTATCAGAAGAACGGCAAGAGGCGGGGCCTTATCGTGCCACCTCTTCGAATGTCATATGCTCCTGATACAAAACTCGAAATTTCAGCGAGAAAGAACTCCTGGTTTTCGAGATATTCCCGCTTAAATTTCATTTAAAATACTTCTGTATCAGGAGAACAGTAAGAGGCGGGCCCTTATCGTGCGACCTCTTTGAATGTTATATGCTCCTGATACACGAATCGAAATTTCAGCGAGAAAGAACCTCTGGTTTTCGAGATTTTCCCTCTCGAATTGCTTTCGAAACACCTCTGTATCGGGAGAAACGCTGGAGTCGGTTCCTTGTCGTGCCTTCTCCTCGATAGTCATATGTTCCTGATGCAAAACTCGAAATTTCAGTGAGAAAGATCTTCTGGATTTCGAGATATTCTCGCTTGTATTTCTTCCAAAATACCTGTGATGTAATATACAAAATTTGAGTGAGTATTTGCAGCGTACGTAATTTGTCGATTCGATTTATCAGTCACTTGAGTTGGAAATTATGTTGTGCTGTGAACAAGATGTCGACTTGTCATCAAAATGTCTCATAGACTTTTCAACAGAGACTCAATGTTAGTTTTTAATTAAATTAGAGTCGTAGTTGCAGCCAGTTGTCCAACCTCTGGTAAATGCTACTTAGATGAATCTAAATGGCAAATTACTTCTTGTTTTAAACACGACTTTGTCGACTTCCGTGAAAATGTGTCATACATACGTTTTCTTTAGGTTTTCTACTGAATTAACCTGTCTTTGCATCATCGTTGTGTCGCCTCCGCGTGGCTTTTCAAATATTGGCTGTCATTCTAAAATGTAGAAAAGGACAGAACGGCGAGGGTTTTGAAACAGAAAGACACTCACACACGAGAATTTTGCGAAGTACACTGTTATATTTTCGTTACGCCCTCGTGTCGTGGTCTCGAGCGGTACATCTCTTTCCTCGTTGTCCTTCGACGAGCGACACAGCTTCATCCGCACGTGGAATCCACGACGAAACAGTTTCTGGGCGTTGGAGTTACCATGTTGAAACCACCGCCGTAGAATTTCTTTCGATCTCGACCGACATTTGGGAAAACCGGCTCGCTCAGTGATTTCGGCTTTGACTCTTTGGAGATCTGCAGCTTCTTCTTCTGTACGAAGTATTTCTTCTTCAAGTCGGTCATCTCGATGCTCATCTTGTCCATGCCTATTTTGTACTCGCCCATTTGGACCTCGTACGTGCTCAGCTGCGCCAGTAGACACTGAAAAAACATCCGTGCTGGTTTGTTTAGATCAAACGCTTCCTCTCTCACTGGAGACCGATTTATCAAACTTGAGAGAAAATTTCAATTATTATTATTGCTAACTCGGAAGAAAAGTTTAATTCTTTGATTTGTATTTTAGTGTCGATCGCAGAGGAGAAAAATTGGGATCATATATTTCAATTTTCTTTTTCTTTCTCGATCGATTTAATTTTAACACTATAACTACCAAGGACTAAAGCATAGAATTTTCATCAGAGATGTTAAAGTGAAAAAATATAGAAATACAATAGAATACACACACTTTTATTCGTGTATTTTATAAAAAATCATTTAAATCTGTTTTGCATTTGTAATATATCTAAAAAAAAGTATGAATTAGTCATTCGGTGGATTAGGCCACAATCAGTCATTTCGGTAGTTAATGTCAGCGTATGAAAATTGACAGAAAGAAATGAAAATTATTGTATTGTGAACGAAATATGAATTCTCTGGTCATCGAATTAGGATCATTTAAAATTTTCAATATTTTTTACCTTCTGCCTAAAACTGAAGAGCTTAATTTGAACGAATCTCGATTCGACAAATTTTATTTGAAAATTGGTAATAAAATGTGGAAAATAATGTAGTTACGAACAAAGTAAATTTTAAACATCTTGAGTACGAGTAGCTACGCATCTAAATGTAAAAATAATTAATAGTATGATTGGAAATTTGTTTTCATTTACCTTTACTTTTCGTCCCCTCTCGCGCAATGCTTTCTGAGTTTTGTTCAGAGAGATCGCGACCTCTGGACCAGGATGCTTCGACAGAATTTCCCGAAGGTTCATATACAGCTTCTCGGTGTCCTTTATCTTCTTCTCTTTCTCGATCATGTCAGCCGCCATTTTTATTATTCGTTTTTGAAGGATTTGAATTTTCTTCAGTAATTCGTAAGTATTTGGATCGGAACCCTAATCGAATTTCAATAATATTTCATTACAAGAAAAAAGAAACAGTAACTGCAATCACTTTAATAAAAATTCAAAATGAGTATTGTACAAGAAAATATAAGAATATAAAATATTTTACAATAAAAGAGACAGTACTACAATCACTTTAATAAAAATTCAAAATGAGTATTTTATTCTACAATCACTACACTAACATAATTAAAGAAACAAAGCTGAGAGCAGAAACAGTTGTTTTTATCACGAAACTTTTATATATGTTTGTATTTGTAAATTTCCATTAAAATTTACATTTAAAAAAAAACTGCATTCTACTAATTATTATTATTATTATTATGTACTTCCTATAAATGCATAAAAGAAACTGCAGTGTATTATTATTACAAAAATTATAGAACAACTGTAACACGATCGATGATGTTCAATTGTACAAATTGAAATAAAACTGAAACAAGAATCCAACCATATCCAGAACACGTCTCTGTCGATCATGATCAATGTCGCTCGATACTGTAAGACAAACGAATACATTAATTACTGATAACTGACGCACTAACCCTTTGCACTCGGAATTATTTTCCAATTTTTCTCTTTTTCTTTCTTTTGACAATTTAACTGGCAATTTTAAAAAACTGTCGAGTGCGACTGAACATAAAGAGTTGCTGTTGACGAAAATGTCGACGTCGACTCGAAATGCAAATGGAAATGCTAAAAACACCATACCTCGAGCTTCCTCCATCTGTGAATGTTCAACGGCGTTTGCACTTCCTCTTCCAACGCCATCACCTTCAGCCTCTCCCTCGTTAGATCGTGATTCAAATGGAACACCTCCTTGCGCAGGTCGCTCATGTTCTGAATGTTCTTTATCAACAGAACCTTCTCCGTCCTCAGTTTCTCCACCTCCAGCTTCAACAGTCTGATATCCTCCAGCCTCTCGTTGTACTGAACTTGTCCGCGTTGAAGCGTGCCGTGCAAGACTTTTATCCTACTGTACTGAAGGCTCAGCTCGTCGTTTCTACGGACCAGCTGGGTGCCCAACATGTCTCTCTCGTTCATCACGTTCTCGATGTCCTTCCTGTGGCGGCCAATGTCCGATTCCGCTCGCTGGATCACCTGTCGCAAACTCTTCTCCTCCTGCTTCATCGACTCGATCTCCCGTTTCAAGTCGGACGCATCTTTTCGGCTGGACTGCAGCTCGACCTTCAAAGCTTCTCTTTCCTTCTCCAGTTTCTTGTGAACTGCAATGGACAGGGAATTGCGCCAACTTTCACTTTAACGCGCTGTCGACGTTTGTACGAAATTTATACGAATTCGCTGAATCCTTTGTTCTGAATGTATATCTATCTATCGGGTTATCGCTCTTGCATTAAATTCTCAGGAGATTTTTCGTTATTAACAATCTGCTACGTGTCCACGATGATAAATTGCATTTTATGAAACTAAATTGTTTATTACGAAATACGCTGCAGACTCCTTTATTGTGTAAAGTGTTTCAAGCGAAATTATTTTATCGTGGTACTCGTTCTGAGGCAATAAAGATCGAATTAAGAAACATGGTTCGTACGTATTGAAAGACATTGGTATACATATTTACGTGTATTTATATTACGTGAATGTAGAACATATTATTACGGATGTGTGTATCGAGAAATTGAAAGTCGCAAAAGTGAAAATGAAAATGAATCGAATTTACACAGGCAAGGTAGAAATAGAATGCAACAGCAGGAAGGAAAATGAAAATAAAAATATAAAGAGATATCAGAGACCTTTGAAAGGGATGAGTATGTAAAGATAAGATAAACAAAATAAATATAATAAATAAAAATATAAAGAGATATCAGAGGCTTTCGAAAGGAATAAGTATACAAAGATAAGATAAATAAAATAAATATAATAAATAAAAATATAAAGAGATATCAGAGGCCTTCGAAAGGGATAAGTATGTAAAGACAAGGTAAATAAAATAAATATAATAGATAAAAATATGATAAGTAAAAATATAAGGAGATATCAGAGCCCTTCAAAAGGGATAAGTATACAAAGATAAGATAAATAAAATAAATATAATAAATAAAAATATAAAGAGATAGAGGCCTTTGAAAGGGATAAATATGTAGAGACAAGATAAATAAAATAAATATAATAAATAAAAATATAAAGAGATATCAGAAGCCTTCGAAAGGGATAACTATGTAAAGACAAGATAAATAAAATAAATATAATAAATAAAAATATAATAGATAAAAATATGATAAGTAAAAATATAAAGAGATATCAGAGCCCTTTAAAAGGGATAAGTATACAAAGATAAGATAAATAAAATAAATATAATAAATAAAAATATAAAGAGATAGAGGCCTTCGAAAGGGATAAATATGTAGAGACAAGATAAATAAAATAAATATAATATATAAAAATATAAAGAGATATCAGAGGCCTTCGAAAGGGATAAGTATGTAAAGACAAGGTAAATAAAATAAATATAATAGATAAAAATATGATAAGTAAAAATATAAAGAGATATCAGAGCCCTTTAAAAGGGATAAGTATACAAAGATAAGATAAATAAAATAAATATAATAAATAAAAATATAAAGAGATAGAGGCTTTCGAAAGGGATAAATATAGGTAGAGACAAGATAAATAAAATAAATATAATAAATAAAAATACAAAGAGATATCAGAGACCTTCAAAAGGGAACCTCAAATTACAAGCAAGTCGAATCCGACCTATCAAGACGAGAAACTTTCAACGATCTAACTCAGCAGTAAGAGCCGACTCAAACGAACTCGCCTTCGTTAATTTTTACCTGCGTCAGATCGAGGGGGAGAAAAAAGGCCTCTGCTTCGGCGGTTGGACACTACAGCTTCCCTAACACGCTTTAACGATTCAAACTTACAGCCAAAGACCCGGATCCCCTGTTCTCTGTCAGGCAAACAAGCCGGGCAACTTGCTCGAAACTTTGGCCAAACATCGGTCGGAGAACCGAGGAGCCGGGGCCAAGCAGCGCGACGTGAAACCGCCCGCAACTCAATTATCAAATGTCACCGGATGAAATATCATTAAGACGCGCGTCCGTTGAAGCGATTATCAAGAGCGTGGAGAGGGAACGCTTAGGCTTACTGAACTGCTCTTTGACCAGTTGGCCCTCCTTCGTAACGATGTCCTCCTTCAGCTGTTCGATCTGATTGCTCAGCACCTTCAGCTTGTTCTTCAGCTCTTGTATCTCGTCGTGCGCCTCCGTCAAGCTCTTGCTGCACGCGTTCCTCTCCGCGCGAAGCAGCTCGAACAGATTCTGCTGCTGGCGGTACTTGGCCTCGGTCTCCGCCAGACGTTTCTTGTAACTCGAGATCTCCACCTGCTTCAGCTTCACCTTGCTTATGTATTCCTCCATCTGTGCGCGAAGCCGAGTTATTACACAGATGGCGATCGATTAGTTGACTCGAAGCCTGTAAATTGACGTGTTACTTTCTACCCTCATTGCACCGATTATCTCTCTAGGCTGAAAGAGAAAGTTTGCGCGACCTGCTTTGAAAACAAAAACACCTAGGACACGAAAGATTCGAGATGTAAAGTTCAAAGTTTAAGATTTCGATTACAAAGTAGTTTTCGTAGCGTTGAACATGCTTTCACGTGGTTCTTGAAAGGGATGAGCAAAGATACTTTCGTCTCTCGGCGATTTCACGGACTCAAACGTCTTTGCGAAAATATGAAAGCTTGTTTTCATAACACTTTCAGATCCCCACCGTGGTCTTGATGACTTCACGACGATCCCTTGAAATCTGTCGCACGATTTGATTTTTTCTTTTTTTTTTTCTTTTCACAGAGCTTCGAGAATTTGAAATATCGACCATTTCTCAGTTTTTCCGAAAGAAGTGTAAGAAACGAACATATCTGTCATCGTATAGTATCGATCATTTGGTTTAGGATTTTTTTATCATATAACCAGAAATACGGAAGGATTAACGTGTAAGCTAAGTATGAAAAATCAAATATCTGACAGAGGAATAAATCCCAACGAAATGAATATATCTGTCATCGTATGGTATCTATCATTTGGTTTAGGATTATTTATGATATAACCAGAAATATGCAAGGATTAACGTACAAGTTAAGTATGAAAAATCACATCAAATATCTGATAGAAGAACAAATCCTAACGAAATGAATATATCTGTCATCGTATAATATGGATCATTTGGTTTAGGATTTTTTTTATCATATAACTAGAAATATGGAAGAATTAACGTGCAAGCTAAGTATGAAAAATCACGTCAAATATCTGATAGAAGAATAAATCCTAAACAAGTAAATGAGTAAATTCAAAATTGCTCAAGACTGCTAGCTACATTATAAAGTTGTGTATTAATATAAATTTACATTTATTGTGAATGTTAAATACCAAAAAAACATTGCGAGCCTTGTAACCTGATATTGTTGCAATAAATGGTTGTCCAAAGAAGTTGATTATCGCTCTTAGAAAACGAGATATTCCCGACAGTTGTTAAGAAAAGTCACACTATCTCATCAGCCGAGTGTAACTGACACCGGTGTACTCCTTGTTACAGAATAGTTAGTAGTTACATGATTTACATTTTAGCCGCGTAACAATGCATATGAATAATGAGTATGAACCTCGAAGGACACGTAGAAAGTTTGTTTGAATAATGCTTCAGTATCTGATTATCACTTGTTTCTCGTATGTGAAAGAGAAGGATACTTTTGTCAGATTTTCCTCTGCGCAACGAAATTATTGATTTACTTAAATATTTTGTAACGTCGCGTCTCTGCTGTAGAGGGTTGCTGAAATCGTTTCAAAATGATCACTACTCCCACGAAGCCATTGAAAAGAAATTTCAGTACAATACCATGCTTTGAACTTCCATTATCTGAATATTCTAACATTTGGAAATATCCGAAATTCTAACATTAATGTTAATATCCAAAATTATTCCAAATTCAGAATACGAATTGTTCTACGTTTTGCAACTGCAAATACGAAACTTGAGTATATCGAACGTTTAACACGTTAATTGTAAACCTTTTGCACATTTTTGGTTTATTTATTTTTGGTTTAATTATTTTAATATTTAATAATTTACTTTGATAATTTTTAATATTTAACTTGAAATGTATTGAAAGCGAATTTTTTATTTTACAATGTTATTTAGACTCTAGATATTTATATTATCTAAAATTTGTTGCCAACAAGATTCATCTTACTTTAATCATTTCAGTTACTGTTAGTGATCATTAAAACTAAATACAGTTTGAAGATTTCTGACAGTCTGAGGCACAGAAAGAATTACTTTACACCAAAAACATTACGTTGGATAATTCTGTTCTCGAATATTGAAGTGAACGTGCAGTTCTCTCATAATATCCAATCTAAACAATTCAATGTCAGACAGACAGACCGATCCATTATCCATTGAAAATCCCATTAATCAGACACTTTTGTCTCCGTATTAATACGGAGTTCGTTCTAGTGCACTGTTGAGTACAAAGCGTTTTGGATCAAATTCTACACTTAGACACATTGTAGATCTCACCTCCGGTAATAGTTACTAATCTAGTATTAATTACAATTTCGTGTATAATCACGAAATGAGCAGGTTATATACGTCGGGATAATACTGGCCACATACGCGTATATAATGTGGTTACACACAATGCGTTCAGCAGAACCACTGTTAAGACGATATTTCCTCGAATACAATATCTGTGCCGCGCGTGATACAAAGCCCGTCGCTTAAAATTCGTATTTAATAGTTACGTACTGGAAGTGAAGTGAATTAAACGAGACGTATTGTTTAAGGATCTTCCATCCTATCGCATTATCTTATCTCTGTCCCTCTGTTTCAATTTCAGTGTTTTTCATTTCATTTACCTTTCACTTCTCTGTATGTCTAATTTTATATATATCGCTTGGAGAATGGAACGAAAATGTTTGTAAGAAAATTGTCAAGATGTTGTTTGACGACCTAGATTATTCAATTAGAGCAACCATCCACTACAAAAGATACGAAGCTGTTCGTGCTAAACATTGCAGTCGAATCGATCGGTTCCTGATCTCTCTTGAGATTGTATTCCGCAATTGCTCAAACGATAATTCTGTAATATACTTTCGGGATTTGGCTCGCAAAAAAAAAGAAGGAAGGTACACTCGTAATAACTTTAGTCCCCTTTATCCTGCGGATCTTCTCCCAATGAACTAGAATTGACCGATCGATTAACGATTGACGTGAGTCGCGGATACAACTAAATAATAAATTGTATTTTACGATGGAACTTCGTCCGGAAGATTGGAAAGGATTAGCAAGTTGAAATCCACGTTTTTAATCGTATAATTCGCTGGTATATGGAAAAGGAAAAAATTCTGTGCAAAAATGGTAAAAATATCAAATGCCAAAGGTTGAGACATTAAGTAACGAAACAGTAGTAAATATGAAATGTTTATCCTTAGACAGTGATTTAAAGAACATTTAAAAAATAGCAAATACCAAAAATCAAAGTATTAAATGTCCTCGATTCCTAATAAATTAATGTAAATTCTTTCTCTCTGTGCGTGATTTCTATTTTTTCATTTTATGATAAAATGCCAATATTTGAATCTTCAAACTTCCCACAAGCGCCAATAAATTCGCGATTTGATCATTTTATTTATATATTTATATATTTATTTGCGAGAAATTATTTAAATCTTTATATATAATTTATGCATTTACATCTAAATTTATATATACTTTATATATAAATTATTTTTATATATAATTTATATTTAAATATATTTTTATATACAATATACATTTAAATTCATATATAATTTGTATATAAATGATTTTTATATATAATTTATATTTAAATATATTTTCATACATAATATACATTTAAATTTATATATAATTTATATTTAAATGTATTTCTTTATTTAATTTATATATATAATTCATCATCAAAGATTATTCAAATCTTCAAACACACGCCCGTAAAATGTCTAACAAAATTTAGAAATCGTGACCATTTCCGCGATATTGGTAGTTGCAGCGTTGGTAAGAACATTATAAACAATTCAATTATAAACGTTTCCCTCTGCTTCGACGAGCGGGAATCTTATCCGATCGCAGATCTTCCGAAAGCACAGACAGGATCTCGAGACTAGCCCTGAGCAAACCTAAAATGAACGACTGACCTATGTCTACCTTTACCACCCGCTGGCGGGCAAACCGTATATCCATCAGCGCGATTCGCTTGATGCCTGTGCACACAGCAACCGTACCCGCTTGCCGATCCCTCGGCCTGCACGTCCACCGTACAACTTAGCTGACAGCTCACGCTATATCAACACCTATTATTAGATAGATGTTTAACAGCGTGTCTACCTCCACTACTTCCACTATACCCGATTACGCAGTATACCTCAACAATTCCGCCTTTCCCTGTCCTATCGCGTTACGCAGCGTTTTTGATTTGCATCAACAGCCGGGGAACGGGAGTGGACGATCGCGATCGCGCGTGATAAATGAGCTTTATCGATTGGCTGTGAGACCTCTCTTTTTTCTTTCTTTTTTTTTGGGGGGAGGGGGGAATGAAAGAAGAAGATTTATTGATTGGTCACCGCGTTAACGATGAAAATGATGAATCCAGCAGAGTAATATGGATTGTGATCGGTATCGATTTCTGTTGACTGTGTTTGTTCATTGAAGATATAAAATATTATATATACAGTAATGTAACATGTGATGAAATGTATATAGCTTTAATGGAATTAATTGGATAATGTATAATAAAATGTAAATGGTTTTAACAAGATCGAAGAAATGATGTTAAAATGTTAAGATTATTTGAATATATTCATTGAACTATGAGAAAGTTATAATGGAAGCTAATGTGTTGTGCTACTATGTTGACAATTGTATAATCTCAGGAAGCTGTGACAAATAATTTAAATTGAATTTTTCTTTCATTTGCTGAAGGCATATTCCGACGTGGAAATTTATTTCGAATATATCACTGACAATAACATATGAGAATTTAAAATTGTAAAAGTCTAGAGATTTTGTTTTACACGAATACGTGTACGAATTTATTTTCAACCTATCCGAAATAAGGATCACAATTTTTAAAATAAGAATAACACTATCAGACATACTATCAAGATAAAGTAAAACAGTCAAAAAGTATAATTTTCGAATTTGAACATTCCAAGAAGCAGGTTAAATCTGCTAGTAAATACTTTATAAATTGCAACATCAATTGCAAGAATCAATATGTGCAATATACAAATTGTAAGTAGAATGAATCAACGATACGTGAGACAATAGTAAAAGAATTGAATTAAAATCAAGCGAACGAGCAATTTCTCCCCAAAAAAATTATTAATAAAAGAAGAAATAGAATGCAAACGAAAAACAAAGAATCAGTATACACCGATATGTGTCACGAATTGTAAGTAGAATGAATTAATGATACGTCGGACAGTAATAAAAAGATTGAATTAAAATTCAATGAATTTCTTTCCCAGAAAAAAGACTTTTTTAATAAAAAAAGAAATAGAACTCAAACGAAAAACAAAGAACGAGTATACACCGATATGTGTCACGAATTGTAAGTAGAATGAATTAATGATACGTCGGACAGTAATAAAAGAATTGAATTAAAATTAAATGAATTTCTTTCCCGGGGAAAAAGACTTTTTTAATAAAAAATAGAAATAGAACTCAAACGAAACAACGACACAGTTAAACACGTGGAATACAAGGAACGAGAAACGGAGAATTTGTTTGTATGCATCCAGGCGAGTAGTATAAGACAGGATTGGGTTAGATAAACTGAGAGTGACTCGCGCGTGAGTGAAGTGAAATGGGTGTTGGATACGTGGTCAGACAAGTGAAATGATACCATATTTGTTCAGGCAAGTAGAACAGAATTCCTAGTGAACAATGTAAGACCGTGTATATGTAACTGCGCATCATTCACGGTTATCCAAGCGACATTCTAGTCGAGTAACACACAGAAATTCCCCGAGTAATGAAAATGTTAACGTTTTAAGCGACCATCTCACCTTTTATCCGAACGAATTTGACGAAGCAAGAATTCAGAGAATTGCCCCTCCTCACCTGTTGTGCCAAATGCTGAGCGGTCGTGCTATGCTTGTCTCTCTCCTTCTCCACGACGGCCAATTGGGTTTCAATTTCCATGATGTTCCGCAACGATGAATCGAGCTCGTGCTCGACCTTCCTCCGACTGAACTCGCACACCAGAACCTCCTGGTTCAGCCTCTTGATCTGCTCGCCGAGGGTCTCCTTCGTGCGAGCCAAAATGATCTTCTCGCGCATGATGATGTCGGTCTCCTGCATCTTGTCGGCCAGCTGTTTCCGAAACGCGATCGCCTCGTGCTCCGCGGTCCCAGCTTTCGTCGACATCTCCTTCAGCTGCTGCTCCAGGCTGGACCTCTCCAGCTCGAGCTTCTGCCATCGCTTCATCGTCGATTCTTTCTCGGTCTTGCACTTTGAGATTTGCTCCCTCATTCTGCAACCGATGCAGGAAAAAGAAAAGAGAAGGAAGAGTGAGACTGGGAAGTAAAGTTGGAGAATCATTGAGAGTTGCTCTTCGTGCAACACTTTGGATCGAGCATCAAAATTTTTTATTAAAAACAGGGGATGATTGTGTTCTGATGACTATCTGATTGCTATTCAATCGAATTATTTAATTTCGATCTAACGGCATCAAGGGCAAGGGTTTTGCAATATATCATATATATTATAATAATTATATAATAAAATATATGATGCATTATAATGTTATAAAATGGAAAAAGTTCCAATTCGGACTTTATTTGTAATAATCTGACTTTTAATTTTCATTGAACGTCAAATGGGAATGGGTCAGCAACGATTTTAATCGCGATTTTAAACGCTGGACGAAGATTAAATGTTACATGTTAAGGTGTAACTATAGGGTATTGAGCAACAACGGATGTTGCATTATAGATTGCGTTTAACTAAAAGCTGGCAACCTTTATATAAGTGGAATAATTCAACGCATTATGCGCCCGAACGATCATAAATTTTAGATGATCGTTCATACTGTTTTCGTGCACGTATAAACGTGTAATTGTTATTTATATATGCGCCGATACCGCAGGTATTGCTGCGCATCGTTGTTCATTGCTCGCGCGACGAACGATCCATTAAGCAGATTTTAAGAATAGCCGCGACATAATTCACTGAAAATTATTACCAGTTACGGGATTAATCCGTCTGGGATAATTAAAGCGTATTTTACTACTGAACCAATTCAAATGTATTATTATTCTGGAAAATATATCCTATATACCGCAGAAAATTTTACCTATGTATTTTTATACTTCGCTTCTTTTTTCATTTTTGACTACCAATGACTACTAAGCTGCTTGCTCATCGCTGTATTTTTTAATAATATTTGTACATTAATTAATAAAATATAATTATTTAACACAGAAAATTTAACATGTAAAATTATATAAAAATACATTCCAATGTAATTGTAATGTACATTAAAATTTACGGGAATAAATTTTATTTTGCTTGTTAGAGAAACATTAATAAATTATGTAAGTTAAAATGAAATAAATAATAAAATTAGAAAGTAAAGCTGATCGTAGAATTGTAAGATAATTAAGTTAGAATAAAATAAATTGCATAAACTAAACTGGACTAAATTATAAAATTGTACGATTAGGAAAAACTAAATTATCCGAAAGACTGTAAACAAAATTATTTCCCAACGAAAACTTCATCTTACAACGGAACTTGAAAATTTATTACAATACTCCGCAAAAGTATTCACCCTCTTTAAACTCATGTTTCTGACGGTACATTCCTTCGACATTTCTGAAAGCTCATCAATTTATCAAAGAATATTGAAACATTCCGTTTTCACTCAAACAAACTTGTACGAACAAGTGAAATAATAAATATCCGTGGGATGTGAGAGATATTTGGGACCGTTGTCAGAAACCATTCTTCATCGTCGATAGAATATTCGAAAATCCTGTTGTGCAACGCACGTATTCCCTTTCTCTTCTTTTCCTCTTTCTGTTGTCATGCAAACAGCAACAAACGAAATTCGTTTCGTCAATAGAGGATAAAAGTGACGTGGAAACCCTTGTCGTCCGAACAATGAGTTATATTTTCTCGTCGATCCATCTGGGGTTATCCCCCAGAGAAATACATGACAATTTGCATAGCAATTATACCTTGGCCGTATCGTATCGGCGCGCGCATTGTAATACAAAATTTAATGGAAAATAAATTTCGTTTGTTTGCTGGCGAGGCGATCCAGATTGCAAACAGTCCGACGAAATAATATCCCTCTAGCACGTAGATTAGAAAAATCCTACGTTGCAATAAATGAAAAAAATTTTACTCAACCACTCCTCAACCAGTCTGTCGTAAATTTGTTCAATTTCGAATATAACAATTTAATTTAATAATTTAGTTTAAATTTAATTTAATCAAAGAAACATACAAACTTTCCAATGATCGTAGAAATTTGTGATATAATTGTTAGTCCATTTAGCCATTAACTGGCCAATTCAACGTGAGTTGAAACATCATTTACCTGCTCATGGTCACTCTGCTATCTTTTATATACTTTTCCTTCTTCGCCATTTCCTTCTCCAAACTGTCTATCTGATTATTCGCGTTCTCGAGGTCCGTCTCGAGGTTCAGCTTCTTCACCGACAGCTTGTTTATTTCCCTTTGCATCTTCTCCGTGGATATTCTCTGCTCCTTCAGCGAACTCTCCAGCTTTATCACGTTAGCGGCCGCCGCTTTTATCGATTCGTTCGCCGTCTAACAAAACACACACAGCTATTAATCACACGGGGACGGACATCGATGGTAATGAGATTGTGCAAGCTCGCGCGCAAAATTTGGCATCCGTTGAGCGTGAGAGATGCGTCGTCGAAACTCGAAACGCGCAAACGAAAGCGAAAGAAACACGCGTCGATTTGAGATTCTCGGTGAAAAATTGAGTAACGATACCGATACCCGACATTCGATAGCCGCCGTTAATCATTTCAACTATCTGTTGTTGTAACTTGCACGATTTATCAGTCGCGTCACGTTTACTTGGGTAATTATCGAAGAGAAAGAAATTTTACATTAATAATTAACATTTCAACAAATAAGTGTTGAAAAAGTAGAATTGTTCCATTATTACATTCCCGTTTTTAAATCCGATTGTTCAAAACTTGGACAAAACCACTGAGTGTATATCGCTCGAGTGTTATCAATATCACGAAATGTATCACTTGATATAAATTTAAATAGCTACGATTATTATAACAAGTACAATTAACATTCTATCTTCCAATATTAGTATTCTATAATCTTCTATTTACCTATATCTACGTATTATTACATCCCCGATTCGTGCCTAGTTGCACATAAAAATTTCTATGCACGCGTCCTCAAACGCAATTGTAAGCAGTAGAATCAACTTGCACACTAAATAATTTCTCGTAATAGTGACAACAATTAAGAATTGTTTAAAAAATATATTCTAAATGCTAGTGAGCAAATTCTGAATGATATTGTAATTGTATAGTGGTAAATTCAAATTGAAATAAAGAAAGAATTTATACTAACGATATTCTATGATAATAATTAAAAAAAAATAGACACGTATATAATTTCATAATACATTCTAAATTATAACATACTTTATAATATTTATGATACAAATAATATACATGTTATATTGTTACTATTGATATTTACATTTATATAATATAATATCATAATATTTAAATAGCTTTAGAGCATAATATTGAAAATATTAATGAAATTGAAAATATAACGTTTTAAATAAACTACGTATTTAGAAATGAAGGTATCTATATCTAATTATATAGTTAGAAGCTTCAATCTTTTATTTCACATTAAATTAGAATTTTATTCAATCATTTTATTCACAATAAAATGCCTCCTTTTGGCTTTAACTTAAAATAAAATAAAATTTTATTTTTATTTGTATAACATATATTGAAACAAAACATAGATCCAAGAAACTCAAACCGTATCAATCGTCCGAAATTGTCACGCCTCAAACCAGACCCGTAATCGTAGCTACCTATAAATTATTTCACCGCTTCTATCATCATCCTGTATCTTGGCCGACAAGTTTCCCGCGCGAAACTTTCCGATTCGTAGATCGAAGTCGCGTCTTACAGACGATCATCTCGCGATTGATAAGCTTCGAGCCCGATGGAAAGCGAAATTCCATCGATCCGGCTGGAAATCGCCCGCGAAACCACCTCGTCCCGTTTTTATTGCAAGTCCACTAGAAAACTTTGTTGAACTTTTGCGTGCATTTGGTGAGCCGAGAGAGAAAAAGGCGGCTTCGTGTGTTTGATTTTTCGCTCGGGCAGCGAGCTTGAAAGAAGTTTCAAACTTCTTAAGCATAAATCTCCCAACATTCTGAAGAGAGAGAGAAAGAGAGAGATTTCGAAGATCGTTCAAGGTGTCGCTCGAATTAATGCTTAAACGGACGAATTGAAAAATAGACACGGCGTTTTAAGTAAAATCGACACCGTGGGGAGTTGTTTGATTATCTCTTGTGACCGAAGATGAAATTTTAAGCCGTGTTTCGCTTGTCGATTCGAGTGATGAAGTCAATGAGAATCAAATTAAATTAGACGTGTCTTTTTCTTTTTTTAGTCATTGCCAAAAAATTTTTGTTGTGAAGATACTACGCTAAAATTCATCTATGCACCAGAACCACGTTGGTACATTCAACTCTATAAATAAAGGACATAAACTTTTGCTCATATATTTGACAAAAGTCGCTGAAACATTTGTAAATACTTGCTACTGTCTAAATCTAAAGAAAAAAGTTCCAATAAAATTCAACAAAAATTTAGAAAATTCTAAACAACTTTCTTCAAGTCTAACGTTCCAAGGAAATCGTTCTGAAGAGACAATTTCAATCTTCGTGACCGTAATGAATCTAATAACGAAAACATTTATTCAACATTTGTTCTTAAAGATGTTTGACTATTAAAACTGATATTATTGATTAAAATAACTATTAAAAATTGAAATTAATATTAAAATTAATATTATCCAATATTATTAGATAATATATTAATATATATATTATTAATTAAAATAACTATTAAATATTAAAATTAATATTATCTAATATTATTAGATAATACATTAATTAAAATAACTATTGAATGTTAAAATTAATATTATCTAATATTATTAGATAATATATTTATATATTTATATAATGTTACTAATTAAAATAACTATTAAATATTAAAATTAACATTATCTAATATTATTAGATAATATATTTATATATTTATATAATGTTACTAATTAAAATAACCATTAAATATTAAAATTAATATTATCTAATATTATTAGATAATATATTAATATATATATATAATATTATTAATTAAAATAACTATTAAATGTTAAAATTAATATTATTTAATATTATTGGATAATATATTTATATATTATATAATGTTATATATATATAATGTTACTAATTAAAATAATTATTAAATATTAAAATTAATATTATCTAATATTATTAGATTATATATATATATATATAATATTATTAATCAAAATAACTATTAAATATTAAACTTAATATTAAAATTAATATTATCTTAATATTATTAGATAATATATTAACATTATCCAATATTATATAACATCAACTATTAAAATTAATATTATCGTAGAGTTTTAACCACCTGAAGATCGCTGGTTTTCACGGCGAGTTCCTCTTGCAGCTGCAGGACCTCGTCCTCTGCCCTCTGTCTCGCTCGTCGTTCCTTCGAGATCTCGCTCAGCTGCATATCTATGTTCTCTTGCATCTCCGCTATTTGATTGCCGGCGACGCTGCTCCTCTTCTCCAGCTCATCCGTGTACAGCGCCATGTTCTTCAACCGTTGCTTCAACGTGTCCACCTCGCCCATCAGCTTCTCCTTCTCTTGTATCAGGGTCTCTTTTTGCTTCGCGAAACTTGTGCTGCAATCGTCGATGAAACAAACGATGAACGCTGCTTCCTTTCTTTCACCTTTCTTCCTCTTTCGCGCGGTTGAAATTCTCTACGGATTGGCGATTAGAAAAAATATCCTAGCAGTATGATACGCTGCCGGTGGTTGGTCAGAATGCGGAGAGCTTGAGAGACGAAGAAGATCTCGAGGGACATCACGGAGACGACGTTAGTTCAAAGAAACACAATAACAAGGTCTTGGAAACTCGTGGGACACGTCGAGGACTTCAAATTCGTGTGATTCGATGTGAAAACGTAATCAAAGGGAATTTAGAACTTCCTGATATCGGACGGAGCAACGAATTATCTCTGTCATCAAAGAAACTCTAATGTCTAATAATACTTTAAAGGAATTTAACTGTTATAATATTATATTAACTATAATCTAATAATATAATGATAAAAATATATATATATATATATATATATACATATTGTATAAACATAATGACAAATGTCTAATAATACTGTAAAAGAATCAACTATTTAGTAATAGTAGGAAGGAATCAATTTGTTTTGTAATAATTTACTGTTGTAAGAATTTAACTATAATTACACAATAGTAATAATTTACTGTTGTAAGAATTTAACTATAACTACACAATAGTAATAATTTACTGTTGTAAGAATTTAACTATAACTACACAATAGTAATAATTCACTGTTGTAAGAATTTAACTATAACTACACAATAGTAATAATTTACTGTTGTAAGAATTTAACTATAACTGCACAATAGTAATAATTCACTGTTGTAAGAATTTAACTATAACTACACAATAGTAATAATTTACTGTTGTAAGAATTTAACTATAACTGTACAATAGTAATAATTTACTGTTGTAGGAATTTAACTATAACTACACAATAGTAATAATTTACTGTTGTAAGAATTTAACTATAACTGCACAATAGTAATAATTTACTGTTGTAGGAATTTAACTATAACTACACAATAGTAATAATTTACTGTAAGAATTTGATTATAATTACACTATAGTAATAATTTACAGTGTGTTACATAGTGAAGAATTCAGAGGAAATAGCCTCTTACTGCAAAGAAGTGAATTGTAGATAAAAATCTAATAAGAAGAAATAGAAGAGAAAGACGAAGGTATAAAAAGATTTTTACTAGACATTTCGTTAGAATATTTCATGGCGAAAGTATTAAATTGATATCAGACGAAGCATAACAAAATAAGAAGAAAATATAATGACAAAAAGTTCAAAAGATATTGCAAATATCAAAGAGTTACGTGTAAACGATAAAATATTAAAAATATTCAACGACAAGGAAAATGAAAAGAAACACTTACTTTTTACCAAAAATTTTGTTATATACATTATATATATTTATTATATCATGTATTATATATATGTATTATGTTGTATTATATTATTGTTATGTATAAATTGTTATATATATAATATAAAATAATAATATTAATATATAATGTATAATATATATATCTATCAATTTTACTAAAAACCAGAAGAACCAAACACTAAAATGAGAAAATAATTACTGACAAAACTATAACCAAACGGACTGAAAATATTATTACTTTATAAATATTAAGGAACGAATGAAGTATTTGTAAGATGATACAAATATCGTGGCCAGTATATAAATGTATCAAAGAAACAGATAATGGAGAAAGGGCAATGGGGAAAGGGCAATTTCAGTTTGCTCGTGGCCATTAAACAATTACAAAGCTGTCGGGAATCGAGTGATATTGATTGGCCGTTTTAGCCCTTTGCAAGAGGGGTTGGCCGGAAGTTCAAGACAGTCTCCTCTCGGAGCCCTTTGTCAAGACACGAACCCGAGAAACGAAGTAAAACGTCTTTATGAAGCACGCTACACACCACCACCCTTACAACTATCGTCCCTTTCGCACAGAAATTGCATTCTGACCGTGTTGACTAAACAGAGACGATCGGTTTACCGGACACGCTAGTCTTCCTAGGGGATTAGATTCCCAGATATCTGTGTGGCTTCGGCGTGATCACCATGTCCATACAACAGATCAGTGTCCCTCGATGACAATGTCATTTCCCATGGACGTGCGAAACAGGTAAATTGGCGCCATTTAGAAAAAAAATCATCTTGTTATTGCAATACACTATGCTTATTAATACTTACTCACTTGCACGAGGTTTTTTACTTCGATGGAAAAATTAGTCTTGTGATAGTGTGTTTATAGATAATTTCGATACCGGTATCATCATATTATTAATGATATTTGTTAATAATAGCGAATTTATTATTTTGTCATTAATAAATTTATTATTATTTATTAATAATAAATAATAAATCTATTATTATTTATTATTTTGTCATTAATAAATTTATTATTATTTATTAATAATAAATAATAAATCAATTTTTCTTTATTATTATATTATTAACAATAAATTCGCCGTTGGATAATTATCAGAACAATCGAGAAACCGAAAAGGGAAGTTAAAAGTCGCAATGTCCCTCGTTTCGAACTAAACTGAATTCTGATGTGAATCTTTCCTGTATTTGTAAACGTGCGCGAAACTACACGCTGTACAGCGAAAAACACGTGTTAGACAACGTAACGAAACATTTAAGAAAAGACCTACTCTTCGCTGGCGGCTAGCTGCCTGTTTTTCTGCGCGATTTCCCGATGCAGTTTCTGCACATTCACACGCAAATTTTCAATCTTGTCTTGCGCGTTCTGTTCGCGCGTGTGCGCGGCATCCGCTCGCTTCATCGTGTTTATCACGTCCTGTTTCAGTTTCTCTATCTCTTCGTAATTCAACGATATCCTGCTCGTTAATTCGAATACTTTTTGCTCGCTCAGGAAAGCTTTCTCCTGGAATGAAAAATGTATCTCAAGGAAATTTAGAATGATTATTGTAGGAGTAATTATTTATAGAGCGTGCATACACGGACCGTACCCTTAACGCATTGTACTTCTCCATTAAGTCTTTCTCCGATCTGTGGGCTTCGTACAAAGATTCATAGAGTTTCGTGTACTCGTTAATGAATGGAGCCAGCGCCTCGTTGGTTTTCATCTCCTGCAGTACCTAACAAGTAAATTTTCTTAATGAAATGATTTTATACAAAATACACAGCATATATATTATTTAAAATGTACAAAATCCATATAATCCGTTCACAACTTTCAACTTTGGTTTAGCATTCCCCGTATGAAACAGATGAAATTTAATTTTTTATTTACAAGTTCTGCCGAGCCGCGACCTAATCGGGTCTCAAACTTAGGTTTTCAGACTTTTCAGTTACAACTATATACACGTTAAATAAATAATTTTTAATGCAACACAGTGTAATGACACGCGTTCTACGTGTGTATGAGGTATACGTCTGGAATTACGTTGGTGTTTCAATCGCGACCAGTTAAACTCGGCTCTCAAAACAATGGTCATCACCTACTTCCTTCGTGGCCTTCGTGAAACAACGTTCGAGACGAACAAGAATTTACCCTCACCTTCGAGTAATTCTTCTCGAGGTCGCAGAACGTGCTGCTGGCCGAGCTGCCCTCCGACGCGGGTTCGCTGCTCTCGCTCCCCTCATCCTGAAACGCGTCGTTAACACGCTAACAGGATATCCGTCGCGTCCTCCGCGTGGCTTTCCTCACCATCATCGTCACCTAGCCGCGCCACTGACCTCGCGATATTAGCAGACTGACTTTCGCGATAAGGTTACGCGAAAATTTACGATCGCTTCTTCTGTCTTTCATTCTCTTTGTCTGTCGACAACGTTTCGAGTTGACCAGAGAGACAGAAAGAGAGAAATCGCTCTGACGAGAAGCACACGTTCTCAACAAATTTCAGAGATTCCGTGGATTTGTTGTCCGTGGTTATTAACGATTGATTGATATTGGCTCTCACTGAGACTTTGTGTCACTCAGGGTTCCAGGTTTTTTTTCTTTTATTAGGAATATTATTGCTATTGAACTGGATCATGCCAATCTTGACAAGTCTCAGATTTATCTCGTCGATAATTACTCGGAAGAGATGACGCAAGGAAATGAAACTGAACACGCCCGATAAAATTATTCGCGATTGCCTTCTGAAAAATTTCTTACCGCAGATAGTCGCGCGGTTAGGTTATCGATACTTGGGAAAATTCAGTTTTGATAACAACGTCTTGTTTATCTGGCCCATTGCTCTTTTTAGACCTATCGGTGTCCATTATTCTTATCACACCGTCGAACTATGTCGCAGGATTGCAACGTACGATTTAACAGACTACATAAAGTAAAGTCGAGCACGAGAAAGAAATATTTCGCAGATAGTCAGGGGAACAAACTGTTTGAACATTATCCAATGATCACTCGATCATACTCGATATATGCACAATGATAAATGATGTACTGGGCGATTTTTAAATCAGCATGTTGAAATACGTAAGAAATATCATGTGGTAATATAATATAATAATTGAAGAGCATGAATAATTATTCAATCTACATTGCAACACATTCTACTATTATTCAAAATTTTATTTCAGCAAACAATTTCCAAAGTATCGTAATTGAACGCAACTTAAAAATGTATCTCGTTATTACAATATCATTGTAAGTACATTAAGAAGTGCAGTACAATATGATGCATTTAAAAACATGATTCATCTTCGATTAAATGATTATACTTACGTCTAAACCAGCGTTCATCTCCATGTCCATCATGACGACTGTCTAAGATATCTCTTTTCAGAGATAAAACTTACAAGATGCAAATAAAACTTACGTCGATAAAGTGTATTTTTCCACTTGTAAAAGAAAAAACCAAAGACAACTAATACAGCATCACTATTTGAATATATCGAAATGCCACAGTAATTATTAAATTGTTTAACAAGATATTGACTATCAGACTTGAGCAAAATTTCGCTGATCGACAGGAAACAACACGACGCGAAAGAATGTTCTATCCATCTAGTCAAATCCACTATCGTAATTTCCTTTGTTGACTGGTATCCATGGAAGCATTCGATAGCCTGCAATTCCTTAACAGATAATGGGAAATCAATACGTTGACGATCTTTATAAGAATAAATAAAATTGTTATCATTTTATGATGTACAGCTCGAAATTTCGAGCGACGAGGTGAGAGAAGAGGAATGAAAAATCGTTAATTTCTGTTTCTTCTGCAAATTGTGGAAAAATGGAAGTTGTCGATATATCAGTGCATATTAATAGTAATATGCATAGAAAATTATTTCGAGAAAATATTACGACTAGATTATAAAATATTCTGTAACTAATTTATGAGTTTTTACATCTTCATGAAGAAAAATAGAATCTAGGAAGAAAATTATTTCAAAACTTTTGCAGTGAATATTGTACTTTAAATGTCTCGTATAGTCCTTCATATTATATGCATTGGCCGCATTTTTGCATCTGCAAATTTCCTGCAGATAAAAGTCTGCAATCTGACGATAACTAAGCTAGCAAACTATTTTAATTACATTAACAAACTACTAAATATTAGATATGTAGTAAGAAGCTATTGGAATATTCTGAAGAAACAAAAATTGAGAGATTGCGGCATTAAATAAGATACTATGGCCTCCTGATATTGGACCGTATCGAACACAATGTTCAAATATTGGCATGTCGGGTAATTGGAAAACGGGGGGTATTAGCAAAGAATATTGACATAAAATACTAAAAGTACTGAAACAGCTGTCTTCTTCCTTTTCTTTTAATACTATGGTACCTGGAGTATTAAGGTATTAAAACTAGTCGAGGCATTACTCTGTTAGCTGAAATATTAAAACTGTGACGCTAGAGCGAGCCAATACCAAAGAACGAAAGCATTGAAACGTCAGAATATTAATGGATTGAAATATCGTATATTGGACGTTGGCGGATTTCAAGGAATATTGAACGGCTGGAATTATTGAAAATATCTTGCAAAATATATTAACGGCATTTCAAAGCGTGCGCAATATTCTGACTTTCCAAGTATTGATCAATGTGTACGTTAGAAATGAAAAAAACCGGATGTACACGCGTGAAAAATTACTTGAACCTAAACTATCACACAATTGAGAAATTACTAGGACTGTTACAATGATATGATATGAAGATTATAACAGTATAAAATTATAATACGTAATAATAATATATAATTATATGTATATGTATAATACTTGATACTTTACATCATTCACTGCAAAACCAACAGGTGTTCTAATATTTATGAACAGGAGTGTGCATACGCGTATATTAGTGTATCCTGAAACCAGTGAAGTGTCATGTGTAGTGTAGTTTGTGGTGTATTTGTGTATCTGTTTATTCATGCATTTTTATTCTATTCTATACCATGTACATGTCTACAATTTTATATCTTTCCCCTGGCAACCACTATATTTGCTATCTATCTCAAGCGTTTCGTTGATAAATCCAACGTTAAATCGAACATAGCAACCGCGTGATTTACGATACCCGGAACAAATTCTAACAGATCGTAAATTATAATACGTGTCAAAAGTATCTGCAGGTATTTAACTGATTGTTCAGTTTCGTTGTTCTTGCCATTCGACTCGAACCAAGCACAATCGGCGATCAGCGAGAATAGAAAAACGCGTTTGAACGAAAATATCATTGTATTAATAAAATTATCATCGTTCATATATATATATATATTAACATTTTACATCGTAACACTTAATATGTATGTATATATGTATATATGTGTGTATGTATGTATGTATATATTAATTCTTCTCTTAAGCTCTATCTTACAACATATTATCTGGAGTCGTAGTACGGAAAAAAGAAAACAGAGGCCTATACACTTCGGCATTAAAACAACACATCTTAAACACCTTGAATAACAAACTTTATTTACATTTACGTTCTTTAATGTGTCCCATTACCGAAACCACGACATATGTAGATATTATATATTCGAAACACGCTCGCGATGTCCAATATTGCGAATACTCTTGATTCGTAATTCGCACGTTACACTAACTGCGATCTTCGTCGCGTGACACACGTTCAACTTTAGAATTCATTGACATTTCTCTTGGGATACTTTTTTTTTTTTTATTAATTTATCTTCGTTAAACTTGTTTATTTATTTTTATTTCGTATTAATTTATTTCTTCCATTTCAATTTTCCTCTCATGTTACAAAGCAAAAAAGTATTTAACACGAATGTGAATATTTCTGTTCAAACTTGAGATATTTTTTAACGTTATTATATATATATATATATATATAGAGTTAGTCCAAAATTAACAGTATGACGATATACAATTTGCAAATTCAATCTGCAATTATCCTCGAGAATAATTTCTATTTAAAAGAAGGAAACATTGACGAGGGAATCCAAGTTGAACGCGAGCCACGATACACGTATACACGTATGTATGTATGTATGTATGTATGTATGTATGTATGTACGCTTGGGCAAATAATATAAAAATAACTCTGAGGTATTGTTCTCTCCTCGGATAGTCGGAATTTTCTAACTAATTGGCAGATCACGTTCGTCGTGACTTCTTCCTCTTCTTGAACGTGGCATCCCGAACCGACACGTGACTTCGTTCCGGTGCCGTTTCCGCCATTTTTCATTCGTTCGCCCGTTTCTTCTTCAATTTCGCGCAGGTTAGCTTCTTCATTCCTCTCCGCTTTATTTTTAATCAGTTTTGTTTCAGTTCGTTTGTCCGTCTAAGCGCAGGCTGGCCTGCGACATTTAGGCACAGGGGAGTTCCTGGTTATCAGAACGACGCGCGTGAAAAAGGGAGAAAGAACGACTGGAGAGACAATCGTAAATACGATCGAGATCGACGTTTTGTTCGCGCGTGAAATTTCTCGCGAGTCTTTTATACATACTTTTCTCTCTCTTTTTTTTTTTAGAAGAAAATTCTGGTTGACTCGCGATTCTACGCGATTGAGTTTCTAATCGGGTAAAAGAGGTCAAGTAGCTTTTCGTCTCAATTCGAATCCTTGAACGCTAGAATTACAACGACGATTATAAAGTGCTATTATAAACTCACGTCGAACTTACGAGAAGATTCAAAATGCGTGAGATTTTGTTCGTACATTTTGAAAAGAGTCATTCGAATCTTAGAAAAATCTATGACAGTTTCTAGGAAAAGTTACCTTTTCATCGATTTGGTAGTTCCAGCGTTAACCTTGATTATCCTCTTTCTCAGGACATCTTGTACACTCATCTTTATCGATCGTTGTGATATATTTTTCACTTTCACTTTTCATTGAGAACAATTTGTGTCGTGCAAGTGCCATATTATTGTCAAAATCTTCAGTCGATTGAACAGGTTGATCATTGTAACGTAGTCGGAATTTACGATATAATCGACCGAAAATTTTAACTCGACGCAAGTACATTCGTACAGAACGAATCATTTTTAACGTAAAACAACCTTCGAAATTTCCAAATGGCATTTCGATACGCTACTTGACTTCTTACCCCCGGCAACTGCCAACGACCCCGCGCGATACACCACAGTTTTATACAACAGCTTTGAGCTTGAAATTTTCACGATTTTATACAACTACGACGTTCGAATAAGTTAAAAATTCATAGAACGATGTTCAAGTGTTCCATCGTTACCAAGGGAAATATCGAAACAAGAAGAACGCGTGTCGTAGAATTTTCAAACCCTTAGCAGAGAAATTAGATCTTTTTTTTTTGTCCTTTTTATGCGAGAAATGGAATATTACAAATTTCTTGCATATAACAAATTTATGGAATTTCGGATGTATCATAGAATCTACAATATTTTTCGTACGTCAAATTAATATATAGGTATAAATACGTATCGCTTTTTGGCATCGATAGTAGTATAATCAAAAAAAGGGAAAAAAAAGGAAAAAAAAAATAGTTTAAAAAATTTCCATCCCTGACTACGAGTAAACATTTTCTAACTGAAATTTATCAATAATAGAAATTGATTTTTATTCATTTGTGCCAGTATCAAAATGCCAAGAAGCAATACGTTTAGTATGCCAGTAATATAACTTACGTCATCAACATGTTAGTACTGACTTCGTTCGGAGGAAAATGAAAGAAAGAATTGAGCATTAAAGGATTGACCATACATCGTATATCTCGTTTCTTGCATTCATAAGGCATTCCACGAACGAACCACAGTGTAAAATCATTCATCGCTTCATGACGATTATTAAATTGCGGATTTTTATACGAAAGTGTAACGATGCAAGAAAAAATATGTAAGCACAGTGCCTTCTATAATATTCGATACGTGAAACGATTATTTTCTACCAAGCTTCTATTTATCAACACTTGCAACTATCAAAATGGTCCAAATAGACCAATCGTATACCAAAATTTTTGTTAAATATTTTACAAACGTGAAACAATGCATCTTTAAAGATTTAAATGATTGTTCATAAAATGTACAAATGAAGTTCCTCTTTCTTCATTTTAATGTTCCCGATAGAAATTTTACGGTTTGATCTCTCGTCTAGCAGTTTCCAAAGATACCAACTCGCACGAAAATCCGCAATTTAATCATTTATTATTACGAGTTGTAAAATACGAGTGAAATGTGACGTTCAGCTGAGAAAATACATGGAATCGGAATAGATACTACGCTTGTTTCTAATCGAAAGCACGGTGATCACTGAATTCGTTACTTAACACCGTGTAGACGTCGTTGTTTCAAAATCATTTGCCATTATCTGGTTTTGTACTCTGTTCGACACACAGGTTGCCCTTTTCTTTTCTTCCTTTCTTTCTTCTTTTTTTTTTTTTTTCTCTAAAAAATTCGAATCTTTCGCTTTACAGCGAGAAATGAATTGAACTTTCTCCAAATCGATGATGGATGGTAATTGAAATTGAAAGCTAGACGTATTTCGTTCGTTACAGTGATACGTTTATTAAAATACACTAAGCAAATCGCGAAAGACGTATCTTCCTTTCTCTCTCTCTCTCTCTCTCTCTCTCTCTCTCTCTCTCTCTCTCTCTCTCTCTCTCTCTCTCTCTCTCTCTCGTTAAAATTTATGTTAGTAAATTAAATATTCTTTTTTTACAATCTCATAGAATACCCTAAGTTCTCTCAATTATAATACCCTGTGTGATCGTGCTGGTGTTTTGAAAACAAACGAGTCTCAAGTAAATTGGCAAGAGTTTCTAATTTATCCTTTTTCTCCTAGAGTTTTTCTACGAGTTACAATAACATTCTCAAACTACTGGAATACGATTTATTTAAGTTTATGCAGAACTGTATGTATAAAGTTCCTTATTTGGCCAATTTTTACGAATATTCGCGCGGATGATGACTTTTTTCAATTAGAACACTTTTGTCGCGTTCACTACTGCTATATTATATAAAGTGATTGTGACATTTTCGTGTTTCCCTCACTATAAACGAGTTGCTCTCTATTCATTCTGTGAAAGAACACGAAAATTTGAAAAATTGGAATGAACAATGTATTTCTATAGCGTAAGGTATAATATAAATTAATTGAAATACTAATTACTCGATTCTTACGTTGAAAGAACTGTAGCTGAAGCTATGATATAGCTACGTCGTACTAAAATTACAAAATTATATAAAATTTAATTCGATGCAACTATGTATCAGAGCTACGTTGGAAAACTGGCAAATGATGAAAGAATGAAAAGTGAAAACAAGGGAGGATGTTTGTCTGATGACATGAGAGTTCTCTTAAAACGAGGAACGTGGTAAGATCGCCGGTGATAACAGTCCAACTGTTGGACTGTATTATACTATCGAACGACTAACTGTCGAAGAAATTATTCTTTACAAATAACGTCGTACACCTAATTAATTTGACAATAAACATTGGCAGTAATCGCTTCACGTTGTACGAAGGGTAAACCCATTCGAATTCAGTGATCACCCTAGATAATTGTTAGTTTTTTTCGTTGCATTGCGTTATACGTATCCTAGTAACGTTAGCAGTTCTTAAATAATTGTTCTTCGATAATTCTATAGGATCGAGCAACAAGCTGAGCCACTTCGACGTTTACGTAACTTTATAAAGATGCCTCGCTGAATTACTTGAATTTTTTGACACGAAGAAAAAGAAAAGACGAACAAAAAAAAATATAGCCGATTTGTTTAATTTCAAAATAACAGTAACAAGGACAGTGATAATAATAATAATAAGAATAATAATTTTGAAGTATAAATATTTCCACGAGGAAATTAAATGTAGAAGATTGCATAGAAAAACTGCTGTTTTCGAGCGTTTCTTCTTTTGTAATATACATGCAAATACTGTTTTTCTTTCTGATAAAAGCAAAATTCGACTTTTAACTAAAAACTGTTAGGAAAATACACTTAGAGAAAGAAAGAGAGACTGGATCTGGTGTCGGATCGAATTGTTTGCCATCATTCACATCTAATTTCCTCCTGCTGTCTGCAATTTTTTTTTTTTTTTTTTTTTATATACTATAAAAGTATCTTGTACAAAGACACGATCTTTGTTTATTGGTATATCGAATATTAAACGCTATAGACGAATTTGTACATAAGGTTACATCGTATTTCCATTGATCAGAATAAAATAGAAACAAATCGTTGCCACTATTCTCAACGAATTTCAAATACATATGTATATATTAATTGTGCGAGTAATCGAAATTGTGACACGTGGCCTCCGTACCTTTTTGTCACCGCGAATCGAAGAAGATCACACAATGAAATTGACACACGAGTTGTGGCAACAGAGTTGGGCGACGTCCCCCTCTCCTCCATCCTAAATTTTCGTTTCAATAACAATTGCAAATCAGTCATCAAAACTAAATACATCAGTAATATAGTTTCTATTTAAAATAACATATTTCTCCGATTGTGTTAAAAAAAAATAGAACGCTCAATTAACTAAAACTCTCCTTCGTTAAACAAAAGAAAAGAAATCGAAAGATATTTCCGACACTGGGCAATCGAAAATTGAAACAGAAAATAAATTCCAAAGCTCCGAGCAAAGTAAAACTTCAATTTCAATTTCGATTTCTCAGCTACCAGATTGTTTGATCGATCATTCTCAGCGCTATCGATACATAATATTTTACAGCCCCTGGCTATTGAATTAGTTAAATTATGAACTACTGACTTACAAACAGAACATGCAAGTAATTAATGAATTAAAGAGAATACATTCAGAATTTCAAAATTTTAATAATTAACAAAGCTTAAAGCTTAAATTTGACTCGAACATTCCTATTTTATTAAAAAAAAAAACATATCAAGGACGTATGAAATCGCGAGTTTCGATTCAATGGCCCGACGGCTGCATAATTTTCTAAGTTCGAATCGACATAAAAATTCAACGACGAATCAAAAGAAACACTGCCCAACCCCTTTTCGCAGCTGGAAGAAGCACGAAATCGCTCGACTCGGCGGCGATGTCTGAAACGGCCTACAATCGATAACAGTCTTTTTTTAAATCGAGATCGTACGCGAACAGCGGCAGCTGTCTAATTAAAACGGTCTCTGGAATCATCTGGTTCGTCGCAACAAACAAATTGCTATCCAAGGAGAAACTCCCTCTCGACGTTGCTAAATTCCCTTTCGCTAAATTGCTATTCCCGATCAATGTAATATTCTCCCGATCACTGATCGTCGGTATATTTTCTGCACAACTGGATCTCGAATTGTCGAAATGAGAATTCGCTCAACGATGTCACTTGAATCGGAATACAATGGATCCTCAATCTTTGAACGACTTGATGTTCGAGGGAATTCTGCTTTTTAAACAAGAACTCGAAAGTGTCACTCCGACAGAATTGGACACATCGAGGAATGAATGAGAAAGATATTAAAAAGATATTAAACGAAGACAAAGCTAAAATCTATACGTATCCCGCAACGGTAGAACCTTGTTCATACAAACACAGTCTTTCAGATAAGATAGACTCTGTTTTTCTCCATATTCGTGTTTGTTCAAATAAAGAGATTGATTATGAGTTCTTACGACTCGACATTAACTAAAAACGAGGTTCAATCGCGTAATTAAATCATTAACGAAAGTAATCTTTAAACACACTTCGGATATTTTATATCTCATGAATTTGTGTCTTGTGTGTCTGAAATTTCGATGTTTTATAAAGGGAAATTCATGTCGAACATCGAATTGCGCTCAAAGTTTAAGACTCCGCTGTCACAAAAATTATTCGCACACTCGTCATAGAAGATCTTTGTATGTATGTATAAGTAAAACATTTTGAAATTTAATCATCAACGTCGTTTTTTATATTAGAAAAATCTGAACCCAATTTGAAAATGTACGTACTTTACATAGGGCGAGTCGCCTTGATAATTCTGCCACCTGAAATTACGCTGCAATTAAAATTCGAGCAATTCGAAATTCTTGTACAAAAATTGTCCCGCGCAACGTAACGATTGATGCGAAGATGACTGAAAATGGTGCAACCTAGAACGCAGAAAATTATTTTGACCATTGATCGTATGCAACTCGCATCTGGTCTAGCCGTTCAAATTCCGAAATATACAAGCACAACACACGTAGAGCTGGTACATTTGTAAAAAGCGTCAACAAGTGCACCACCGTTTCTACATCGATTCGCTGAAATTCGCGTTCCTCTCTTGAAAATCGCTGTCAATCTGAGAGGGGAGAAACTTGTTATTGTCGCGTAAAATTTGGCACAGAAACTGGTTGCCTGCCGCTGCGCGTGTACAAGGGTGCTTCGAAGAATCGTCGGATCGATAGGACGATCAGTGTGACACTACGAGGTATCGCCTTTTTTAAAGCTCGCAGGTTTTTAATTTGTCGCGACGCCGCGGCGAAGAGAAAAAGAAAAAGAGGAAAAAAAGAAACTAACGGAAAGTTCGCTTTCTCCCTTCGCGTTCTGTCATCAGGAATCATCACACAGTTCGCTCTTGCACGCTGGTTTTCACGCTATTTACAACGAGTCGCCATTCGAGACTCGAGCAGGTTCTTTCCTTTCACGCCGGATGTCTTTCTAATAAAGGAAGATAGTGGAGCAACAACGTTCTTCGGAGAACGTATCCCAAGTGGAAGAAAATTGTCGATCGAAATTTCAAGTTCAGATGATAGAGCGTTCGATTTTAATCTATAAATGTGAGATGTTGAATTGCTCGTGGTACACTAATCCTCTTGAAACTGATTAGCTCATAATCTCGACTACGTTGTATTATTAAATTTGTAGATTAAAATCAGACGTACTTGCAACGTTTCGAACATTGTGGCCTGATTTTGGTCAATTCTAGTTCTACCAAAAATAATTTAACGATACTACGCCTCAGATAGATAATATAATAAATTAAATCAGAAAATTATTATATTCAAAGGGTCCCAATGACGAGTTGATTCGCAGATTAATTGTAGCATCGTTGTAACAAATTTCTTCCGCCAGGGATACGTATCGATGCCAAGCATGCGTCTCCTTCGAACGAAAGAGTTTTTTCGTCGATAGAATATAGTAGTAATTCTAACAAGATCACGGCCCGCCTATCGCTAAGTCCCATGGTCGCTGGTTTGATATTAAACATTTAGAAATCGCTATCTCATCACTATCGCTGAGCGAACATTTGATATAATGCACAGTTAGCCACAACACATAAGGGTCTTTTAATTTTCTTTTCCTTTGTCTTTTTTTTTTTTGTTCTTTTTCTTTCTGTTTTTCTTTTTTTTTTTTCCTTTGTCCTTCCTCAATCTGTGACAAACGTTCCCACCTTTCTCGTCGATCTTAATGGACTTCCCCTCCTTCGACGCCATTAACTATCTAAGAATCTTGCGTTTCCACCTAGAAAGAGCACATTTCGAAATTAGATACGCGCGTGAAAGAGCGTGTGAATATAAATTCTATTTCTATTTTACAATATACGGTATCGAAATTATTCTTTGTTCTTGATTATAGAGGATACGACGATCTTTGTTTTTGGTTCGAGGAATTGGACGATTGTTCATACAAAAATGAAACAATTATTTTGAAATAAGTATATCTCCGTTATTTTACTTTTACTTTTCGTTCATTTGCGAAAATGATTGATGTGAATTTCGATATAAAAATTTTTCCAACGAATCTTCGTATGTATTTCTAATGTAATAAATTTTTATATTTAATCTTTCACATTGAGTTTCAAATACACACTGTGTGAAGTTTTAAAATAAATTCTTTCATTTGTTATTTTAATTGTTTTTGTTATGAATTCGTTTATGAACATCAAATAACTAACTGTTAATGTAAAAATTATGCAACATTAAACTTGTGCAATGAGCTTTCATAAATATATTTACAATGTATCGAATTATACATTTATGTTCAACTTTCTTTTATTGATATATTAAATATTGGATATACGCTACATGAAATTTTGAAATAAATTCCATTGTTTGTTATTTTATTCTTATTTTATTCACACTCGTTGTGAACAATATGACTAAAGTAAAAGAGATAAAAATTACTCTGTCACACTTATTACGTATGTAACAAACGCTATATAAAATTGTATCCATCACCTGGATCTTTCTTTCCAAACATTTCTTTGTTGATTTTAAATAAAATGAACATCATGTCTTGTAACAAAGTTTATTTCAAAATTTCAACAAATTCTTACACTATGAATCATTCCATTCTCATTTGTCTCGTAAAACTCGTCGCATCCAATATAGTCTATGAACAACTCTAACAATAATCTTTTTATAAATCAATTTCACCCGACTCAGTCAGAGAATACGAACTACACTATACTTGTACACATTTGCCGCAAAATGTAGACATAACTTCTCACGGAGGAAAATATAGAAGTTAGAGTAAATGAATCTTCGTGGAAAATATCTTAATTCTTACGCTCAAAGAATTATTTAAATTACTAAGAAAATTATTACAAAACGTGCAGTGATCGCATGATACTTATAAACTATTATTATTCGTTTAGCATTCGTATTATTAAAGTCGAGAGATATTTAATTTTATACCGAGTGCCAGAGCCAGAGAAATTTCTGATTTTCTAGAACTCGAAATCTCCTGCTGACTCTGTACTAAAAAAAAAAAAAAAAAAAAAAAAAGATACAAGAATTTAAATCTCATGTTCCTGTTTTATAAACTCGATGTAAGACTCAATGTCTCGACGATAATATCTGCAATAGCTGCAAAGAAGAGAGAAACGCTACGTATCACAATTTCAAAGAATTCACAGATTAATCGAATCGTGGAACATGCAACTTACACGTGAAAAAAAAAATACATGGAAACAAATTTTATAGATCAAGAAAAATGATTTAACCGAAAAGAAGCATTGAGACAAACAGCACAATTTTACAAAATTGCAGAATACGATTGCTCATACTGTTCCTTTATATTTTCCATTTTTTGCTAATTCGTTCGCAACATTTATCGCCAAAATTACGTTTTTATTCCGTCGAAACATATATCACGTACAGGTGAACGTAAAGAGAAAGAAAAACAATATCACGCGAAACGAAGGAAATGCACATTTGTACGGTGAAAAACGTAACAAAGAAAGCAGGACGTTGAAAGCTTTAAACGATATTATCTCCCAAAATAAAAGCGTGTGACAGCCGGCGTTTTCCCTCGCAATCGCAGATGAAATAAATATTATACTTCGATAACACATCGTGGATTTTTAATCCCAACAAAACAAACGAAGTTGCGATGTTTGACACTTTTTCCACCTTTGTCTCGCATTTGAAGTTATATCCAACATTTCATAATCCGATTGAAAAGGAAAACAAGAGAGAGAGAGAGAGAGAATGAACGATTCTGGTGCGAATAAAGCGTGACGCGATAGAACGAAATATTCGATTTCGTGTGTATGTGTGTATATATATATATATATATATATATATATATATATATATATATATATATTGTTTGTTATTAATAAATGAACACTTCTAGCGGAGGAGGATAAAAATTAAATCGAAACGCGGACGAAGATGGATGAAAAATAGAAAAAGGGGCCACAAGGAATACTGTATAGTCGTATATACGTGTTTTAAACAACTAAAAATATATATATATATATTTATTTTTCTTCCAACATCTTATCACCTAAAAACGCGTAAGATTAAATTACGGTGTGACATTGGTTTTGGAAATTAGCTCGTCTTAGAAAAAAAAAGAAATCTTCGATCACGACGTGAAAAAATAGCGGTCAACGCTATTTATATATATATATATATTATATATATATATATATATATATATATATATATATACTTGAAATTTACAGTTTTGAGTGCACGTAACACAAAGAACGATCGAGTAGTGTCAATGTTCCTTCGATCTTCACCGATCCTCTCTAATTAATTTTTAACGAAGAACATTCTTTATTTACGTACGATCGATTCGATAATTAAATGAAACTGTACTGTTTGTCTTTTCGTTTGAAGATTGATAGGAGGGTTTCGAGTAATTCTCAAACGCAGAATGCAAACAGTTTTTCCTGTTATTACGAATATAAGCGGTCCAGATATTTCTTCCTTTTCTTGTGTAAAGTAGTATGTAAGCATATGTCGTGAATGAAGAAAAATCAAAGGCGGGATCATAAACGTTTTATTAAAAAATTATAACAAAAAATATAATTCAAGAGACAACAAACATAATTGTTCAGTTTCCGAAAGTCAGCAGATATAATACAGATTGAAATTCACTCGTGAAGAAAGCACTTATACGACGAAAATTAATGTAATATTGGGAATATTTTCGTTGAAATTGTCAATTCAATTTTTCAGATTTTAGGTTTTAGATACCAATTTATACAAACAAGATAACACTTTAAAATGAACATTTATATTTCATCAAAAGCTGGTTTAGCGTCACGTTATATTCTTTCCACTTTCTCATCACTTTTTACGAATCTATGTGACGTATTTTCTCATTTTTGCTCAAAGAATATATTAACATCGTTCTAAGAAAATAAAATAAAAACCGAAATTTCAACAGTCATCGTCAATTTCATTTTTTAACTCTCTAACTTCAACATCCTTCATATGTGTATATAAAACTACCTTAAGTTAGATATCTTTTTTACAATCAAAAATAAAAAGAACAAAAAATCGAACAATCGTCGTCAAATATTCCTCTGAAAATACAGTTTCACTATAATTCACACACCAAGAAAAAAAAAAAAAAGAAACATCTCGCAAACCCAAGACGAAAATCGAAAGAACACACCACCAACGAAAAATACTTGTTAACGTGAACGTATGACTGTCCCAATAACTTTGCCCATCTTAAATTACCCCTCGATTGTTTCTGAAGATGTGAATAAATTTGATTAACGAAAGTTATTCAGTACAGAGGAGATCAATTAAGCTGGACAAAGTTACTGAGACACCCTGCATGTATATGCGTGTTTATGCTCATACTTTGTAAAACTAAAAGCAGAAAAGAACATGTATGTACGGTCGTTGCAAAAAAGAAGAGGGAAAAGATACGTCTCCCTTCTCTGATGAAGAAGGAGCAAAAAGAAAAAGAAAAAAAAACAAAGAAAGAGAAAAGGAGAAAACCACGATAAACGATTCGATTTCCTAAAAACTCTCTCTCATCACACACCTTGTCATCCCAAAGTTCAGCTCGCTTGCGTCACTGGCGACACCGTGAACGGCGTCACCTGATAGAGAAAACACCTGTTGCACACCCTGACAGGCTTCGTATGCCCGTAACGAGGCAGGGGAACGTTATTGCTGCTACAACGGCCGCAGAACACCTTGCCACAGTTTCTGCAATGGTGTCTACGTCTCACCACCGTGAACCCTGCTTGACACGCCATGCAACGGGGCGCGTCGTTGTCCGGGATCCAGGCTGGCGCCCTTTCCACGCACTCCTCGCCACGCTCGGTTATGGGAGACGCTGCAAATACGATTTTCATTCGTTAAAATGAAGAAAGAGAATGCAAAACTTAAAATGCGAAGAAACGTTTTATCATTAAATGTAGTAACACATCCCATATATGTTGTATGAAATTCATATAATTGGAGGAATATTGTAGGATTGTTATATTGATTATAATATATAATTTTATATGTGTGTGTGTGTGTGTGTTATATTTGGTTATAATTAGGATAAGATAAGATCTTGTTTTAAAAAATATAATGAAGGAGTCCTTGTGAGATAAAGATGCGATAATATTATCTGAGTGACCTTTTGTAGTTGAATAAATAATACCGTCACAGTTTCTCGCCTTAGGGTAGGTGTTGGAGATTCAATGGGAGTAAGAGGCTTTCGGAAGTTTGTGGAACGTGACTAAATGGGATTTTTAGAATTCGCGAGAGATATGGATACTCTGACATTTTCACGTTTAATTCTGTCACATCCGCCAGAGATCATTCTTTCACTGAATATTTCTATCTCAACTGAATATTTTTGCATCTTGAAATAATAAAAAAACTTATGGTCCAATAATAAATTTGTTATTGTCAAAATGCTCTCACGTATAATCAAAATCACGTACAAAAAATGTTAGAAGAAGAGATTATATTATTCTGAGAATACTTTAAACTTACTTGAAGTAACTGTCGAAAACAATTTCCTTCTGTAACAAACACTTCGTCTTGAGATCCCAGACATTGATAAAAATATTCAGAGATATTTCTGATCTGACTTCAAATTTCGCCAGACGGAAAAATAGATCAGAGTGCCAGTAGAATCATGACTGTAACTAGACTTTTCAAATGCACCCAGAAAACTCAGTTCGTTCATACATGATTCACGTATACGTCCGCCCAGTCAACCAGATAACACTGTCTTATCTATCAAACGTTTAGATATAAACTGTCTTTCAATATCTACCATGGCTCGCTCTGCTATATTACTTAATTTTCACATTACTCATTTTCAAGAGTACTTGTAACTTCGAAAAGTTTCCCGACCCGTACACGCAAAGAAGAACTTGGTCTTACTTCTAAAAAAAACGCCCCCGTGTAAAATATTCTCACCACAATTTGTGACCAAGCACTGTGAAAGCAATGCCATCGAAAAGTAAAAAATGCACGTATTTAGAAATTATCAATTCAATTTACCGCATACGTTTAAAAATAGATCTTTGAATACTAAAATGCGTTGCTAATTTCTTGCTCAATTAAATTCGTTGCTGATTATTTAAAATTTATTGAAACATCAGCAAACATCAATAAAATGTGTAATCCGAATGTTTTCTCGAAATACGAATTGCACGTACATAAATAACTTTTTAAAAACATTGGTTACAAATGAAGGTAAGAACACGTACACGTATTATGATCGGTGGTGACGGTAGTCTCTTCCAAATCATCCTCGTACTCTTGTAACAAATCCTGTCGATCGTGGTTGGTAACTGTGTCGTTCAACGGGCTTGTCACGGGATTCTCAGACACTATACTTTCGTCCTTCATCTCGCCATCATCCACGATTTGACTGCTGTTCATCAGGAACACGCACTTCAAGATATTACGCAGATCCGATGCGAAATTCGTCTGCAATTGATCTGCAACGCCGGCTATACAAACGAACAGACGATGAACGAGATCTTCGGATGACCTGAAAAAAAAGAAGGATCATTATTAGGAAATGAACGATCGACTGAGTTGAAGTTTAATTCAAACTTGCATCACGAGGCAGAATATTTTGCAAGTAGCATCTGTTTTACATCGTCAAACGTTATAATCCAATGATTAAGAAGTTTATGTTTGGCTTGCACTCAGTTTCTGACAATTTGATATTTCATTGTACAGTAGAATGTTTTATAAAGATCACACAAACGAAAAGTTTTTCTCGTTAAATACAATCCTCCTCCTGTTTGCAATTTTATAAATTTTATAAATTTACACGTGCGTGTATAATAAGTTAAATTTATGATATGACGTAAAAAAATTGTACGTCAGCGTATAATAAATAACATTAAGAGAACATTCTACACCTATGTTTCGTATTAATATAAATACTATCGTATTAAGCATGTACTATCTTATTAATATGTTTACGTATCCTCGTAACGAATGAATATTATAATAATACCGCGCTATGGTCAATAATAGTGCTGCATTAAGAGTAACAGAATTTTATTCAAGTTAGAACAAATTGTAAATGATTCGACACGTACATCGTGATGCAAACGAAAGGGAACAAGAAATTTTACCGAAATTTCGCTCGGATCTTATAATTGTTCGCGATCTCGGCAGCCTGCATGGCCAAAGCTATCTCCTCGTCGTCCTGGCAATCGCTCTGAAACTCGCTGGTCTCCGAACTCGAGTCGCAGCAACTCGAACAGCTGGAACTGGACCCAACGTCCGGCTTGTGGGCCAACGTGCGATCCGTACCGATCGACTGCGTCCCTTGAACCGTGGACGCGTTCACCAGCCTCACAGCTCGCGTCGTCCTCTGCGAGTTATTGTCTCTCTGTGCCCCGTAAGACACGTCCTGCGTAGTGTTGTGAACCGGCGAAATCAACTCGCTCGCCAGGCCACTCTTGTCCGTTCTTGGTCCCAAACCATCGTTCAGCAGTTCGCTGGGGCTTCTGCTTCCGAACTTCCTCTTGGTCTGCTCCGATCTAGGATTAGCTCGCTCGTGCCTGTCCTTCCTCTCGAAGTCTCTCCTCTTCATCCGGATGATCTGCTCCGACCTGGACCTCCTGTGATCGAGAAGCTTCCTGTTCTGCGGGGACAAATTTCTCTGAGGTTTGGACGCGACGCTGCATGTTCTTTGGCCCGATCCCGGCGTGCTGCGAGTTTCAAAGTGCTGCAATCTCGGGCTGGCGCGAGGGCTGTGACTGCCGAAGTTCGGCATCTGTCTAGTGTTCTGACTCGGGTGCAGGCTGGCCCCGTAGCTGATCAGCCTGCGATTCAAGCAACGGTCCATCGAGTTCGATCTGGAGCTCTCCGTGCTCGCCGACGAGCGAACGTTCTGAAAGTTCTGCCCGGCGTGCAGCTTCTGCCCGTTTCTCTCGTGCTTGCGCTGATGCCGCCGCTTCTGCTTCTCGTCCTTCGTCTTCCTCGACGTGGCGATCTTGTCCTGAGCGTACTGCTCGATCTTCGTCCCGATCTTCTCGATGTTCTGCGACGTGGACGGACAGTTCTCGCACTTCAGATCGCTCCAGAACTCCTTCCTCGATGTGGACGCGTCGATGCTCAAGTTCAGATTCTCCCAGTTCTCCGTGTAGTTGATCTGAAAGCTGGACTGATTCGAGTCGCAGACGGAGATCTGCCCGTTCCCGTACGCGACGCCGACGAACTCCTCGTTCGTCCCGTCGAAGTTGGCCGATATCCGCGGAATGTGTTTCGTTACGTTCGCCTCGTTGTTCGCCGCGTGCAGGTTGTGCACATCGATCGAATGATCCAGCGACGCGACCGTCTTCACGCTTCTCAGGCTGCAGACGCACGAGTTGTCCGATATCGTGGAGCTCTTCCTCTTCGGCGAGTTCAAATTCGAGCACGAGTAACTCGTGTTCTCTTGCGTGTCCTCGTCGTCCAGGCAGTGTCCATCCTGCTGGATCTCGTTCGCGAACGTCTTCTTCTCCTCGGGGCTCTTGTCGTACAGGCTCGTGTTTTCCGACGAGATCACCGTGCAGATACCCGAGTCGGTCTGCTCGGAGATCTCGTTCTGGCACTCGCCGTCGAGCAGCAGGTTCGACAACGTTTTGTTCGCCTCGGATATCAGCTTCTTCGAGTCCAAGTCCGGCAACGAGTTCTGTATGTGCACCGTCTCGCCGGTCACGTTGTTCTCGTGCGACACCTGGTTCAGCAGGTACTGCGTCTGAGGGATCTCGATGTTGTCCGAGCTGCCGAGTATCTCGCTGATGTCCGACGTGATGAACTCATCCTGCTGCTGTTCGCCGCTTCGTCTGCTACCCTCGGTTACGTCCGCGACATCGTCACCCTCCGGGGCTGCCTGCTCCACGATCGAATCGGACACCGATAGAGGACTCGCGGCGCGTTCTATCCTCCTCGAGCACGGGCTATCCTCGCAAGACAAGTATCTACTGCTGTTCGACGAACTGGCCGCTTTCTTCACGTGATAATGCACCTCGTCACCGACACTCTCTCGTTCACTGGATGTCCTCGCGTCACTGTTACACCTCACAGCCTCCTCGTACACGTTCGCGGATATGTTTAAACGATTAGGCCCGAGATCCGCTCGCGTCGTCTCGCGGCTCTCCTCATCCTGATCGCTGTTCCCCTCGGTCAAACGGCTCTCCTCCTCGAGTATCTGTACCACATCGTCCGCCACCTCGTCCATATTGTTCCCCGTGTTCTTCGTCACTGTGTAAAAATCTACGATGAAGTCTTTACAGTTCGGGTAGCCGGTATAAAAATTGTGAACGAACTCCTCCAGGTCGGGGATGTCCTCGCACGTGGACGACTTTGACGACTGTTTGATCGGGCCTGGTGGCTCTTCGCTCGAGCACAGCAGCTTCTCCAGCATGTGGAGCTCGCGGTTGTTCAACGTCCAGAGGAGCTCTCGTATTTTGATGAGCAGCGACTGCAACCGAAAGAGAGAGACAGATATTTAAGAGAACGTGACGACATTTTCTGTGCTTTTACGTTGCTTTTATCGTTGACGTTCTTCAAATACGTTCGACGTATCATTGTGAAAGTTCACGCTTCTTTTGCAATTTTAAGTACTTGTACTTCTATTTGTACTTCTATTTTCTTGTATTTGACACTGTCGACATTCTCTCCACGTCATTATCAAAAGAATTTCGGTACACGTTCTATATGTGAAATATACAAATCTTCCAACGTCACAATACACACTTTCAACGTAATATTGATTTTAGTATAACTGAATAAATTAAAATTTAAGTCTGCAATCAAAACACATGCGGTAATTCTATGTTAAATGTTCTCTTCGGACGTTTCTGCTTGTTTAAAGAAGATCAAGATTGAAATGTTTTAAGAACCGCAGTGTCTGAACATACAGAAGATAATGCACATAATACTGAATCAATAACGACAAAACAAACTGGACATTTTAATTTAGCAAGAGAGAATTAGTATAAAAATATGGAGAAAGATTTTTGCTATTTGTTATCTTAATAAGATAAATTATATTTATAATATATATTATATTACATATATAATAAATTATCTTAATAAATAATAAAAGTAAAGACCAAGTGGATTAACATGTAATTTTCCTTCACAAAGTTACAGCAATTTACAATTTAAAATATTCGCAATTTCTTTTGTCGTTGTTGAACACCGTGCATGTACACAAAACGTAAGTTTCATTCTATCCTACGACGATAGTTTCACCACAGATCGCACGCAGAAAGATCGTAAAGTGCATCACTAGTTTAATTAACATGCGATAAGCTAGGGTTAATTACACTCGACTATAATCAGTGGCCCGCCGGCTTACCCTAAAAGGTCTAAACACTTCGCTGATGCTGTCGGGGGAATTGAGGCACAGAGGACCTCCAGGCGGAGCCAAGAGGCCAGAAACAATCGCCAAACGAGGAATAGTAAACATCAGAGCTGGCTCGTAATTATCCACGTCGGCCTGGCTAAGCAATCCACGTTCGAGAGCTCTCTGCAACGTCTCCGAAAATAAAACGCACACGAGCTCTTGCTGCTCGTACTCCTTCGTCGATTTCACCGGCACCATGGCGCCCACGTAGCATAACTCGAAATCGGCGAACAACCGGTCGAAGATCTTCAGCGACTCGATCAGCTTCTCCAGCGACGGGTCCAATGGGTTTTGCGTCTGGAAAAGGTACTAATCGAAAGTTAGGCGATTAGTGCTACAGATAAAACGTGTTAGAACATTTTAATTTTAAAATTAACGTGGGAAATATGTTTTAAATACACGATATTAATATTTTTGGAGAATTAAAGTTTCTCTTTTTTTTTTCTTTTTTTCTTTTTTATCACAAGCAAAATTTCAACGGGAACTCAATGCAATGGAAAGCGTGAAGTGTATATAAAAACGAGATTATCTTTGATACCAACTACCGCGAAACTGACGCGCAGTAATTAATAAAGGTAGATTAATCACGTACCGCAGTGTATAAATACACTCGCGTAAGAAACGTCGCATTACACACGATGCCAAACGATGATTTTCTTTTATTCAAATTACGTGGAGATAAAGCTTTCAATTTTTGAAAAAGAGTATCAAAACGAAGATTTATATATGTACAATTATTTAGTCTCACATTTTTTCTACGAAATTTTAATCCACTTGATTGAAAGCAGAATATAACCATCGTCTTCCGATTCCAAAATTAATTTAAAATCTTTGCAAGTGTGAAAATTTCGAAATTTTTGCATTATTCTCGCGCAAGACGTTTTAAAAAAAGAAAAGTCAATTTTAACGTTGATGAAATATATTCGCCAACAATTTCACTGTGAACTTTGATATGATCCATAAAAATATCTGAGGAGCTGCATATGCTCGGTCGTTTAAATGCAAATGTACAAGAATCTGATAATGGCAGCAACGATTACGCTCTTTTCTCTTGCTGGAATGATTCCATGCTCTTCATTCTCTCTCGAACGTATGCATAAATTTCAGCGACCCGGTATGTATTGTTTTTACAGAGTCATATAACGTTTGAAAGGTTTACTTGCTATCAGAAGCAATATTATGATTAGACTATCAGAGAAATTGAATGTGCAACTATGTGCACAATGTATGTGCCTACATTGTATGCAAAAATATGCAAACTATCCGAAATAAAACAAGTGTGAATGCTTGGTACATTATTTAGAAGGTGGAACAAACTTTCATTTATTGGCCATTCTGTTCATTGATCTCTATTTTATCAATACTGTAACGTGACAATTAATTTTCATTAATTTTCATTCTCTTCCAGAGAGTATCACCTTGAATTTTTTACATGTTACATTTGATTTTGCAATTCGAGAAGATATTCGGTGATTTTCAAGATGATTTCCTTCGGATTGAAATTAAATGTTATACGTTATACTTGTACGAATTGAAAAGTATCGAGTAACGTGAAAATACAAAAATAAAGGAAAGAATCAAATGCGAGATGTAAAAATATCGCACGACTTCATTAACTTCACTATGCAACTGACGCTTAAACCATTCTTCCGTATGTCAAATGATCTACGGTGGCAAGATTAAGTGACTCACACTGCACATTAAACGACAGAACACCAAATATTTAAACACCATCGATCATTTCCCAGTTACATAAACTCGAGGGGAACGGCAATTATTTAAGTGCCATTAAGTGCCACTTCCCTAATTACCTTTATAAAAACATGGGTTTGCATAAATGTTCGATAGTTTAATTATGACATACCTCGCTCAAACGTAAACTCGACATCAATCACATTTATCATTCGAACGCATCGACGATAAATGAGACGGAAAAAAAGAACACAAAATAAATAACGCAAATTAGTAAAATACATCGTAACGCAGTTACAGAGTATTTCTTTTTTCATTTAAAAAAAAAAAAAAAAACACCGAATAATTGCCATGTCCTCGAATGAGTATCGTACGAAAGAGAAAGTTGCATGCAAGTACCTCGGCAGTGCAGAGACCATGCGTTGAAAAGCATGCTTCTTTGCACGACGAATTTCTAAAGAACTTTACTTCACTTTCGTAAGTGCACAAAAATTGCGCAAAATTTGAAAAACTAATACGAACGAACAAGGCATCAGGCGCCTAATAAAGTCCACGCCAACCTGAATATATTTCAGGGTTCAACGTTTGCTCCAAATGCGCTTACGTAATCCTCAAGACCGACAGACAGGAAAGGAAGGAACGCAGAAATAGGACACGTCGTTCCAGCATGACGAAATACATATTTCAAAAGAAATAACATCGTCCAGCCCTTTCGGCAATCCGCGAATTCTTTTCCAAGCTCAAAGCGCGCGAGCCAACACTCGATTCGCGGCAGTCTAAATAGAAATTTAGGAATTTCTGCGCTTTTAGCGTCCATCGAAGGAGTGAGGAAACGATTCGATTGTATGACGTGTACGAAATCGTAAAATTAATCGACTGATCAACTGAGCAAAACTGAAACAACCAAGTGAAGAACAATTAAATGAAAAGGAAATGCAGAAATTTGTTTTGTCACATCTAGAAATCAATCCTGTCGAAACACACGATATCCTTTCATTTCGAACGTACGATATCCTTTCATTTCATTTTAATAGAAGACTGACGTCGACAGATTATGAATCGATCAAGTTTTTCAAGTATTTGTCCCCTGATGTTACACGACGTATGTTTTCCATTCGTTGTCGTTTTAACTTATCGTTATCGATTGGATTTAAGCTTCGGAAATGCAACAAGTGCCTCGGACAAATAAAGATATTTTTTTTATTTTCTTATACAATTAGTGAATGTAACTGTACGTCAATAGACAATTTTAGACTCTTTTCTTTTAACATCCTGTAGGAGCCAGTGTGCAACGTAAATAAATCAGATGATTCATTGTTCTCGGCCCTTTCAGACAGAATTAACACTCTATCCTCGCAAAATCTTGGACTCTCCCTTTGTAACGTCCCACGAAACTCAATTTGATAAAATTCAAATCAACGAAAATAGGCATATAACGTAAAAGAATTGGACGATTCATTCGTTCTCGTTAAAAAAATCGTTTCGTTTGTCAAACGAATGCTCTATCGTCGCGAGATCTCGGGCTGACGCGTCGTAAAATCCAAAGACTTTATGTCTGTCGACCAAAGTATAAGTAGGTACCCGACGTAAAAGAATCAGGTGACTGGTCGTTATAACTTAATTAGTAACCAATATTAATCAATAACTTATCAACTTTATATTGATTAATAAATCATTAGCTTAATATAATTGATAAATTATTAATTGCCCACTTGTTAACTTTGTATTAATTGACAAATCATCAGCTTGATATAATTAATGAATTATTAATTACTCACTTGTTAACTTTGTATTAATTGATAAATCACCAGCTCGATATGATTAGTAACTTGTTAACTTAATGACGATTAACTCGACCATAGCGCGACAGATACCTTCAGGTTCAGGTGACCTTTCAGCGCGTGTTCCCTCAGCAAATTCCTAACGATGTCCAACGACTTGGTCAAAGCCCTGGCCAGCGGCCTCATTGCCGAACTCTCAGCCTCCCTGTTCATGATCGAGGATCCAGCCGCGAGGCACTCGGCGCCGAACCACAGCTGCCCCGCGAGATTCTCCTGCATCACGTCGTCAGGGAACTTCACCCTGAAGTCCCGGTTCGCCCTGCTCTCCGGTATTAGCTCGTCCATTATCTGGCTGCATATCGTCAACACCTTGTCCTGACAGTGGCGCAGCTGATTCACCAGGGTGGTGCATCTCTCCGGCTCCTGGCGGCCGTCGAACGAGTCCAACTCGCACGCGACCGCGTTCAGCGCCTCGTCCGCGTAGAAAAATTGAGCGAGCAGGCTCGTGTCGTCCCTCTGCCAAGCAAAACAAAAGTTCGAATGTCAATTCTATTACTCGTTACGAACGACGACAACCAAATCGCGTCTCAGGCAATTAATTTGCATACGTGCGAAATGTTTTATCGACGAGGGCTGATTAATCGGGACGACCGGCCTCGGGAGTGTATGTTGTAAGGGAAATTTTGTACAAGGCCGATTTCTGATACGCTGAGATACAGAAATGCGTCTGAACATTTCGAATTTCGCAATTAACTTCATTAACCGGAATGCACGTTCCGGCATATCGCCCGACAATAAACGCAAGTTCGTATCCTGAGATGGTTTCGTCAATGAGACGGAACGTTCAATTTTTATGAAACAATGTACGATAAAAACGCGACGAAAGCGTGTGTCTATCCGGTGTCCTTCTTGCGTTGTTTGTAAAATATCTTTCGTCGGCGAGATTTATTTCGATTGAATCATTCTAAGATATTTATACGTCATCGCAGCCGTGATGCGGATGACTTTAACAGTAAACAAATATAATAAATGTAATAAAAATATAACGATAAAATGTAAAATAGTATATAAAATAGAATATAAATATAACATATAACATTATTATAACAATGCAATATACGTATACCGATATAAAACAAATGATACGTATAATAATAAAAATATAAAAATAAAATAAAATGAAAATATAACGATAAAATATAAAATAGTATATAAAATAGAATATAAATATAATATATATTATTATAATAATGCAATATACGTATATAGAGCAAATGATACATATAGTAATAAATATATAAAAATAAAATATAATGAAATAAAATGAAAATATAACAATAAAATATAAAACAGTATATAAATATAATATATATTATTATAATAATACAATACACGTATATAGAGCAAATGATACATGTAATAATAAAAATATAAAAATAAAATAAAATAAAATAAAATGAAAATATAACGATAAAATGTAAAATAGTACATAAAATAAAATATAAATATAATATATAATATTATTATAACAATGCAATATACGTATACTGATATAAAACAAATGATACGTATAATAATAAAAATATAAAAATAAAATAAAATGAAAGTATAACGATAAAATATAAAATAGAATATAAATATAATATATATTATTATAATAATGCAATATACGTATATAGAGCAAATGATACATATAGTAATAAATATATAAAAATAAAATATAATAAAATAAAATGAAAATATAAAATATAAAATAGTATATAAATATAATATATATTATTATAATAATACAATACACGTATATAGAGCAAATGATACATGTAATAATAAAAATATAAAACTAAAATAATATAAAATAAAATGAAAATATAACGATAAAATGTAAAATAGTATATAAAATAGAATATAAATATAATATATAATATTATTATAACAATGCAATATACGTATACTGATATAAAACAAATGATACGTATAATAATAAAAATATAAAAATAAAATATAATAAAATAAAATGAAAATATGAAAATAAAATATAACAAAATAAAATAAAAATATAAAAATGAGATATAACAAAATGAAATAAAAATATAAAAATATAAAAAAAAGAAAGTAGTTTTTTTTCAACGCCACAGAATTCTCGAAATCCTCGTTACTCTTTCAAAACGTTTCAAGCTTGGCAGATGCAATGTAATTTTCGTGACTGGCCTCGTAACACACGAGGCACACTTTAACATTCTGGAACGAGACGTGTCGACTAGTTACGTCTGGATTGCGTCTAGATTGTGTCTGAATCGGGAAATTTAACTTCGAGGCAACATTGTGCGTGTCACTCTAATTAAACTACTACGCTCGTCATCAACTCTCGTGGTAAATTGTCCCATCGAGGCAGGAGATGACGAAAAAATCTCCAAGATCTTTCTTTTCATTGCGGTCGAACGCGACCGTGGAGAGATGAATTTAACAACGGGTGATAAATAAAATACGGTGGGGCAAGAGCGATTCGGTTCTCGTCGTATTATACCAGATATGTACTCGAGTTGTATCTCGAGTTTTGTTTGATTAACCTCCGCGTGTATTCGCACGAGGTCGCGAAGCCCAGTCAATTTTTATCGCGCGTGAAAATTCGATAAACGCCCTAACGCAACACACACGCTTCCGTCCTAACGTACGTGCGTACATGCGTACTTGTACTTGACCTTTTTCATCGATATCGTGCGTTTCCTCAATCGCGCGTAGCTCGCGATTATTTGTAAAAATCTATCGCCATCACGCACAATCGCGATATTGAAAAATTGACCGGGCAGCACGCAGCCTTCGAGGTGTTAATTATACTTGACGCGACGAAATGTTTCTTTGTTACGTACGAGATAACGCGATAACATACGAAATGACTAGTGCTCGTTATAATATACTTAACAAGCGTGAAAAATCCAGAGCATTTTAATATTGTGCTCGTTTTCTTAGAAACACGAGCATTCGAAATATTAAAAATGAAAATTGAAGGTCAAATGGTGTCTCGTTGGGTCACAGGTGATTACAGCAAATTTGTGTTAGATTAAAAATTGGATCTGATTTGTTCGATCTCTAGGAAGAATAAGATTCAAGTAAATTAGGAATAATGAAGCTCAACGATTAAAGTTGAATTAAAAATTCAAATAACTCAACTCTACATTGCTACAAAATCTGACAATAATTTATACTACTTGCAGCTATATAAAATATTAGAATATTAATACAACTTGTATTACGACTCGACTATTAAGAAATTATTTGACAAAATAAATCTATTACAGCTACAATCGCTATCTTTCGTAATAATTTGCAATTAAAGATTTATTGCAACTTCGTTACAATTTACGACAGATTGTCACACGAGCGAAAGATTATAATTAAACGAGTAGATTTATTTCCTCGAGTAATTCCTTACCTGTGAAGCGAATACGATACTTTCTTTTCATTACGTAACCATAAAATACTTTATTGCATAATAAAGTGTGTATAGTGACGCACCTAACATTCATTGTGCGTGTTACACGCATTGAATATAAATAAAATTCAGAGAGTGCAACTTTGATGAAAACAGGGGGAACGAATGTTTATCAATTCATCGTGAAATTTTATTCTGTATCGTTGTTAATACTATTAATCTCTGTTCAAGATAAAAAGGATTCTCACACAAGCAATTTCGCTCTCGATCGCGTAGGTTATCACCCCGATTAGAAGCTCTCGTTCTTGCTCCTACCGCGTCTCATTAAAACGAGAACCATGTTCAACGAATAAATTCTTCACCTTGTAATGTGTACGCGCTCAAAATAAATATGGCACTGTTGAGCATGTTGGTCAAGTCTTGTAATATAAGGAATTCCTCGACGAGGTAATTGCCAACTGCTAAACACGAGCTCTAGAAGTGTAAGAAAGCATGAAAAGCCGTCTCAAAGAGGAATTAATCTGCGATTTATTTGAAACTCTGGAGAAAACATTATCTCACTGATCAATCGAATTAGACACAAGATTAGAAATTTCACGAAATGACGATCGCGTGTTACTGAAGTATTATTGGAGACATTATTATTAGCGATTATAACTATACGCGGATGTTTTCGCGCAAATAACCAACTAAAAAAGGTGAAGCCTAAGCAGTTTTGTTAACATGTTGTTCATGATCGACGATTTTTTGAATATTCAACGCGTTGACTGGTCAACAGTATGTTAAACATAGTAGTATGCAGAATTGCAATGTTATATGTGTACGTTGCAATATTTTTAAATTTTGAGTTTTAAACTTTCCGCATGAATAAGTAAGTGAAACAAAGTTCATGATACATTCCACGAAGAAAAGAATTGAACAACGAAGCTTCTGCGCATAAAATCCTATTAAATGTTTGACACTATCATTGAATATATTATTTAATCGTTAAATTTATTAATATTATCGAAAGTATTTATTCTATCGAATATCGATAAAATAAAAATTAAATTAAATGTTGAATCTTTCAAATTGAATATTAAACTTTCGAACCTAAAAATTAAATATTAAACCTTCAAAACCTAAAAGTTAAATATTAAATATTAAAACTTCTGCGCACACAAAACCCTATCAAATATTTAATATCATCAACTAGATTGATATTAAAAGTATTTGTTCTATCAATTTATTGTTACTGTTCAATATCTAATATTTATTAATTAAAATATTAAATCGCTGATTTAATTTTAGTTACACTCAGCAATGCTGTTAATTCCTCCCTGAAAACTAAATAGAAAAAAAAAAACTTTTTCATCTTCCATACAGAAATAATTAAATAATTAACCAGTTTCCAACGACGAACGACGAACCTTTGACACGTAATAAACGATAACAAGAACCAGACACACACATACGTGTATGGTGTTATACTTTAAAAGAAAAAAAAAAGGCAATTTATTTGCTACTCTTTTTCCCTCCCTTTGTATTTTACTGTTAAAATTAATTAGACGTTTCCCTTCCACACGACGATCGAGTTATTTTCCGTGGTCCGCGTTCACCGCGGGAGGAAAGACGAGAGGCAAAGAGGGGAAAAGAAAGAAAAGCCGCGGGAGATATTTATAAATTGATACGCGAGCCGGTGCTCCTCGGAACAATGACTCTAATTATACCTAGGCGATGTAATTAAAAGAGGGGTGGGAGGATCGCCGGTGTGTGCGATGCTTTATGTTCCGCAAACAGTGAACTTCAATGGAAGCGTACAACTTACTAATTCACTCTTAATTACATCAAACTGATTTGCTTATTAAGTAATTTGTTTAAAGGCCAAAACGGTTCTTTTCTTCTCTTCCTCTCTACCTTTCGTCGTCACCTCGCAGATTATACCTCAAGGAACAACCATTCGCAGTTTCGTGCAATGAAATGTACTTGCATTGCAGTTGGAACAGGCACGACTGATTCCTTCCTTCTTTTTTTTTTCTTTTTTTTTCTCTTGCTTATCGGACGAGGGATTTAATTAATTTTATTAGCGTTTGCGCAAGAATTCTTTTTACCACGTGTATTCGAGGTGATAAGAATCCGACGATAGTGGTCTGAGACACTCGACTGTCGATTTGACGATTTTGGTTTCGCGATTTTTTACGCGTTCGCGGGGGATTTAAAAGTAACGTGAAAAAATTATACGAAATAGTCAAAGTACAATGATTTTTGTGATATTTCGTGCGTGAAGCAATTTCTGCTTCTTTAATTGTATTTTAAATGAAAATCTAACAATTTTAATCGAAATACTGAAGAATGGAACTTCCAGAGAGAGATAAGTGGATCCTTATTAGAGATTGCAGAAATACACGTACATGAAAATGTATAATACTTACTACGAATATCTAGTAATTTTCTATCTGCAGTTCCATTTTTTTGATTTATCTTCATAAAGATACGAGCTGGCATAAATATTTGCAGTTTACTCGTTATTAATCTAGTCATTTGTGTCACTATAGCAATTGATTACTGTAATTGTGCGTACCGTATCATCTACATATTACAATTACATTTATAACAAAAACACATTTTACACACTACAATATATCTTTCACTCTGATTTATTGATATCATAATTATGATATATGTTATATCGCAAAAATATAACGATACATTTTTATTCGAGTAGGTAGATATAAGAATTTATATAATTTTAAATTAACAACATGGAATGTTTGAGACTCTGCACAAATTGCACACAACTCGCAACGTGTGAACGATTAAATTTTTAAAAGCGTTTCGTGCAGCATGATAAGATTCAACGTTCAGAAAATTGCCAGAGTAATCGACAGATGAATTTCACGCACATTATGCTCGTTGACAACATTGATAGCTTCGCCTGGCAATAAATTGAACTTGGATCGTAACCACACAAGTATGCAAATAAAAATTCGGAACAAACGGAAATGAAATATACTGCTCGTTGACGTAGAAACAATCGCACGATAAGATTTTGTAATCGGTTGAAGTGCAACGTCGAGAACAGGAAAGGCTTAGTTACTCCAACTAATTATTTACAAGAAAGTTTGTCCTTTTGTTTCACAACGAAAGACAGAGAAACACTATCGTATTTATTACACACAGAGGAATAGGTATAAAACAGGTGGCATTCGTCTTTTGTTATAATTATAGTAATTTGTTAATTTCTTCGGTTATGATTATTAAGTCATTATTACAATTATTAAATTGTTAAATTACTAAATTATTAAATTACTAAATTGTTAAATTACTAATTTATTAAATTATTGAATTATCAAATTACTAAATTACTAAATTATTAAATTATTGAATCGTCGAATAATAATTCAACTGCTTGTGCACGCCTGTTCGATTATTAACGAACAGAAAGTTTCAGAAAATAAAATTAAAACCACGCTGCTGAGAATAATATTGAAGCGAAGCGAATATTGCAAAATTACGCGCGCGCACTGCGCATGAAACATTCTTTTCTTTCATACGTCCCTTTTATCGTCTTATCTTACGAATTGATGACAGTTTTACAGATGTTTTCGTCGTTGAACGTAAAGATCATAAAACTACGTTTCACTTTACATCTATCTCTGCTTCTCGCTGGCTAACAAACAACGGCATAAATTAGGCACGAATCAAACGCGCGCCTTCATTGCACATTTCGCAATGTGCAAGAACTCGACAGAATTTTTTTCCTTCCTTAAAAAGAAACCAAAGTAAAATGTGCCGGTATACTAATTCGAGACACAGTCGGTTACAATTTCGAAACCAGGAGAAAATCTCATAATTGCGAGGATGGTTAATGATCGACGAATGGGAAGCGAAATTGGAAGAATTCGCGAAATCGTGACACGTGAGCACGAACCACGCGCGATTTTTATTGTATTTTATATTTCTATTAACAGAATACGCGGACGAACGTGACAGGCGGAGCCATGCATTAAACACGAAGAAGAGTAATCGTAAAAATCAACATCGAAAACGAATTTAGAAAGCGTAACGAAGGTTTTCTCCATTTAACGCAGACTAATGATTATGGTGTGGCTCGTGGGATTTGACGGCAAAAGTGATGACATCAGACGCGACAGGAAAAAAGATGAAAAGAGAAAAAAAAAATTATAATCTGTCGTTTTCTGGAAATGTTAGAGAGATTAGTTTCAATACAAGGCTTCGTTTCAACGTATTGTTGTTATTATTTTCTTTTTCATACGATCGATGCGTTATCATCAAATTGTGAACGAGAGATTAATTGAATGATAAAAAGGTGTACGAAATGTAGCACAAAATTATCTTCTCAGTACGATTTCATTTTTTTTTATTTTTTAATAAGACTGATGATGTGTCGCGACTAGACTAGACTGTGAGCAAAAGGATAGTGAACGAATAAATGGAATTTTTTTTTTTTTTCGTGACTACGATGTCAAAAGCAAAATGTGATAACTGAGTTAAATAAAAAGAATTGCAAATCAATTTATATTAATATTAATATTTCCCTAAAGGGCACAATATCTTTATTTCTATGTTTTCTAACATACGGGCAGATTTTTATTAAAATTTAAAAATTCAACAATCCCGGGAGAGTGTGCATAATTTACAAAAACATGTAAAACACTCGTAACGGTGTTCATTGTATTTATATACCATTGAAAAATACTCGTTATGAAATTTATAATAAATTTAGTAACTGGACAAGTTTCAAACAGATATTAAAACAAATCGCGTTCCCCAAACGCATTGTTTATTATTCACGATAAAGCAGCCAAAGCGTTCAAGATAAAGCAACAAAGCGAACAACACGAACGAAATAGAAATTTCGCTTGAACAAATGTGTATCTAAATAGATGTATTTCCAATGCAGGTCTCGACCTCAGGTCTCTATATTTGGCATTTAATTTGGTGTCACTTTCGAAAATTCGCGCCCTCTCGCACCCTTACGTCTATTTAAAGCGGCGCAATGATACGTAAATTAGGATGTGCAACGATACGTAAATTGCTCGTGCAACTGCGCTTGCATAACAATGTGTCGATGCACTTTAAATCAATAGTATCGGCTGCCGCGGTACAGTTACGTGTTTATTGCTCGTTGGAACGATTTCCTTCGCAAAGACAAAGAAAAGATCGAACACGTGTTCAATGAGAGAGGCTATTGAACATTCGTTGGAAGAAAAATCACATAAACGTGAAGTATAATCCGTCGAATATTTGTTCTTGTGTGTGTGTGTGTGTGTGTGTTTCAATAAAATTCAATCCTTTTCTTCCCGTGGCGATTATTATCAAACTTTGTGTTTAATCGAAGATACGATTAGAAGAATGGAGCCTCGAAAGAAATTTATTTCGACCGCTGAACGTTATATGGTACAGTAAATATATTTTTTTATATTATTTATATTATTTTTGATATCTTACGCATTTTTCACGCCTTCGCGTCATGAAAATGTTTCGTTGTTTAAATAGAAATTTATCTGCAGTCCAATGATCTATATTAATCGTGCGCTTGCAATAGAATTTACAAGTCGATGATGAAATATCGCTCTGCCTCGAAAATGATTCGGATTAAATTGAAATCTCGAAATTCCAATATTTGTGGATTTGCGCGTGAAAATTTGAAAAAAAAAGTGATATATATGAACACGATGGAGAGAACTGCACGAACATTTGAATTAAATTAATAATTCACTGCGTGTGCCTTGCTAGTTGAAAACGTGGTAATATTCAACGTTGATTTGTCGAATTTCAATATAAGGCGACGATTGTTAACATGTTACACAACTATATTTGAAACAATAGGAATATTGAAACCGCACTGCTAAGAAACTGTGTATATACTGAGGCTTTTGTCGAGTTCATCTGTGATATTTGTTCAATTCAAGTACTTGCAGCTGTAGTACATTCTACATGCAAACAGTGTATATTAATTCTTGATGTTTGAATTAGAAAATTTAACAAGAAGAACTTGTTTCTGAAGAAACTCTCTTTTATTTTATTTTATTTTATTTTACATTTATTATATTATTTATTTTTATATATATCTCAGTTTATTATTATCGTTTCTTCCCCCTCTTCCTATTGAAAACAAATATAAATATCCCTCATGAACGAATTTGTGAATTGCTTTTTAAAATACAGAAATTTTGGAAAGGTTAAAAGAAATTCAATTTCAAATAAAAATTAAATACTGTAAGAGTGGGAATTTAAAAAAAAAGGAAAGGCAGGTGTGCATATTTAACATTCTAGAACAACACAGTATTTTTTAGTATTTTCAGTATTTTTCTTTAGTACTTTTCACGGTATTTAAAGGTCAGGATGCAACGCATGTGACAGTTTCTCCCGCTTTAAATACTTTCCGTTTACGTCAATTGCTCTAATAATGAAATGAATCGGAAATGGCTCTCATATGTATTATACAAGCCATTTTTACTGCGTTCCAAAGGCACGCATTGTAAAGAAATTTGTCAAACATTAAACAAAAGATGAAAAAGAATTATGAAAAATAATTCTAGTTACGATGTTTGGAATCTGTACTGGACAGTTAGATTACTGTGGCGAATATTTGCATAGGAGAAGATTTATTCTGAAAAAGAAACTTATGAATATTAATACACAAGGCTTTCGAAAAGATAATAATTAGCTCGATTAGTGGTAATAAAATATTTGATATATATCGTTTACAATGACAAAAGTTTATATAATTAAAAACTTTCTTGAGGGAAAAATTCCAAAATGTTGATGACGAGATGAAGCTTATCAAATAATGATAACGATCGGTCATTGGTAATCTACGCATTTATCTGACCGATTGAAACTAGAATATTTAACTAAGTATTGCAAATTAAAGTGTATAAACTCCTTTGTTTTAAATTCCACGAAGAATAATGACAAAAAGACAAAGAGATATTCGATTCAGAAGAAATTGATTACTAGACTGTGAATTGTTTTTACAAGAAAATAAAAAATTCAGAATTTGCAAATAAAATATAAAAATTCAATGATGCAGAGAATGTACATAATGTGTAAAAATATACATAATGACGAAAGTACGCTGCTTATCGTGACATTTACTGAAACAAATTTCCACTTGAACTCAATTTCCCTAATTTCAGTGACAAAAATAGAAATTTGCAGAAAAATCCGCATAATGAATCGTAAACAAATGTGTTGATGCTCTGCATAAATTCTTAATTCTTCGCCTGTGTTACAATTAATGGCTCTTTGGAATGAAATAAATCGTAACGTACGATATAACGTATTTCTATCATAAACGTAACGACGCATCATTTGTTAAATTTATAATACAGTATATTACAACCATTTACCGATATATTACGACAGGCCGAGCAATCTGGCAATCTCTCGATAAATCAAGTAAAGTACTTTCCCGAGGAAATAAATTATCAATTCCGAATTCTTGACAAATTAATTTCGTCCTGTTGAGCAAGTACCTTTTGTTAGATCACAAAACAGAAACAAGAAGAAACGAACCAGAGAAATGAATCAGAAAAACAGACCAACAAAAGGATTTAGAATTTATGGCACGTTTAATTTACAAGTGATACAATTTAACTTTAACAAGACGTTCTCAACGTGATTAACAATTTTAATGTAAAATTGTGAAAATGTAAAAATGTAAACAATACGTAACGAGAATTTCTTTCCGCACTTTGTTCATAATTTAATGTCAATAAATTGATCGAAAATGACGGAAAGAACGAAGCAAAGGTGGCGTTATATATGTTTTTCGTTATCCTGATTAAAGCGCGACGATGCAATTTATTCCTATCCCCGATTTTTCACCCTGTCATTATTACAAGCTGAGAATAAATGGCCTCGTTATGTAGTGTAAGGCTTGTTAAGATACTAGAAAATTTAGATTTATAGTCCGGACGGACTATAAAATTCACTGCTTTCTAAAGATATTGATGAAGAAGAATTATTAGATTAGAGTTATACGATAATGTTCCTTTCTTTTTTTTTTTTTCATTTTTTTCTTTCAGATGAAAGCGTATATTTAGAAACATCGTATACCACTTAATCAAAGTAATTTCTATACGATTCAATGTATAATACTTCCCCAGATCTTATCATTAAATATTTCTAGGGACGAACATTTTTGGAAATCGAATATTGCAAGAATATTATGAGAAATTTTCATGTTATATTTTATATATTAAATTAAGAGAAACGACGGAATATTCGAATTATTCGTTTAAAGCTAACAATAAAATCTCAATGTTTTCGCTATGAATTTTTTTTCTTTTTTCTTTTTTACGCTCAACGCACGACTTATGATCGTCGTAAATTTAATACCACTTCAAATTTTCTTTCGATGCTTACTTTAATAACTAACGCAAATTTTCGATGTTAATACAAATTTAAATACTTCAAAGTATTAGAATTGAACACTGATACAAATTTCAATACAATTAAAATTTCATACTAACATCGTCCATTGAATTTTTCATACGAACCTCAACATTTTATGCAGCTCCAGCCTAATATGATATCTTCTACCTTGAGAGTTGCGGATTACTAAACACCAGACAAGCACGGTCGTTCCTAATACTCTTATTGTTAGTTAGGCTAAGAGCCTTAGGCCAACTGATCGATCCGATTTTCAAAGACGATTCCCCTCCCCCAAAAAAATGACAACTCTCCGTGCCGGCTCGTGCTAGCTACATTTACGCGCCTAACTCAATGATTCGAACGCACGTGAGTTTCATCTCTGTCGCGACACTTTGTTCTGTCGAGAAATCGCGGAAACGCGTTGTTCGACAATGATACGTCTGGCAGAAACGAGCGACTGTCTTAATGGATGATTCAACCGAATGACTTCTTTCGTGTCTTCTTTTCCCGCGGACGAGTCATTAACAGGGCTGGGGGAAATTTGAAAAATAGCAAACACTGAAATACTTGCACAAGTGAATACTATTTGGAAATGTTATTTCATTTAAATGCTCGAATGAAACACTATTTCATTAAATGTTTAAATCACGAGAGAATACTATTTACTACTTTCACTCGGATTCAAAATGTCGAGAATAGCGAATTGAAATGAGACGTACAAATTTTGAAGTTAAGCATATTTCGCAACTGTCGCTCGCTAACTTCAATTCTATTTAGGTTGATACATTATGAATGTTCGACGAGCGTAGCAACCAAGATTGGCATGTGTGTTGTGTAAATGTTGTGTATTGGTATTTAGGAAAAACAGAAGTTGAATGTATATATATATATATATATAATCAGAAATTGAAGATCGTAAATCAGATTGTAAATCAAATGAAATTTAAATAAAATTACAAAATAGTAAATTACAAATTGCAGATTTATAATTTGTAAATGACCGACTCGCTTTAATTACGAAAGTGTTGCTTGCTTACTTGTATTTATATTTCGATATCGAAATATTCAATAAACCGTGGAAATAAGATAGAATAAAATAGTGGAACTTCGTTTGTTACCTCGTTCATTACTTCGTCATCAGAGGACAATCATCAAAAATTTTCGTTCATGTGTATATATATATATATATATATATATATTGGAGTTTGTGTTCAGATGAGTGGAACCAATCGACGTTCATTTAATTCATTTAATCGAGCCCGGGCTAAAATTTCGTTGCATTAAATGGAGTTCCATTGTACATACAGTGGTGTAAATCGATTTCTACATATTTCGAGGTAGTCAAACGTCATCATTCCACCCGTTTTAACACTCGTCGATTCGCCAGACGAAATTCATACCCGTTATGCCCGTCATGTGACAGAATATTTAACTTTGAACAAAATATCGTCAATTTCGATCTCTAGACAAACTTTCATGAAACGTTTAATTTCTTTAAAATGTCACATATTCCCTCGTTGTTAGTAATTTTATAGCGCTTCGAGCTCTAAAATTTAAATTTCAAATTCAAGATGAACATCGAGATGTTTGGGAAAACGGAATATTTTTTACGAAATGGAATAACAATGTCGTGACGAAGGCAGAACAATTTTCGAATGTTTAAAATACTTCCACCGACGGCCTGATCGTTCCAGAATACTTTCAAAGTGTTTCACAACCTTGCAGAATATAATACAAATCCTATATACATCCTTACACATCCTTATAAATCCTATTCATAATATATTTACAAATTTAACAAAAATAAAACCGACGACCATTGATCGACGTGTTAACATCATCCGTATCGTATCTATGAGGATTAAACAGCCTGTGTGTTTGTATCACAATTTTTTTTTTTTTTTTTTTAATTATTAATATCGCGTGTCGTACACGGTTTGGGGTCGTTTGTATTATGTTCTACAAATCCGACAACGTCTAAACCGCGATCCCCCCACGGTTGTAGGCCGTGATTATTGGATTTCTCGGATCCGATGTCGTCTGTATTTGATCCCGTGTTGATACCGATGTGACGCGTAACATGTCCAACTAATCTCGCAATGCAATTCCCCGAGACTACCAAGCTCCGAGTAATTGACGACTATTTACCTCTTTGCACAGACATTGTAACGCCACCTACGCGACGCAGCGCTACGTTTATACGTTCCCGTAATTCCTGGCGTTCTTTAATTCCACGCTCGCTCGGAAATCTTCAAACAACAGGCACTCGTGTAATTATAAATCAGTTGGTAACTAAGAGCTCTGTTCTTTGGCAATTTTTTCTTTTTTTTTTTTTTTTTTTTGATTCGTGCGACGTTTGTCAATTTGATATAATTTCGAATAATTTATCTGATCATCAACCATTGATCGTTAATAAAATTTCAATCGTTCAATACTTGCAGATTTTTTTTAGAATTTATTATTATACACCGTGCATAGTTTACATCAGCAACGATAATTATCGTAATTCCTACAGGAATATTCGTCGTGTGCTCTCTCGTCACTTGAAAAATGTCGTCGTAAGGAGATCCAAGGAATCCAAAACGACGAAAATATGAAAGTATCATTTCAAAGAAACGATGTCGCCCATATTCTTGTTTCGCAGTACGTAAGCAATTTCTCTTATCAATTGAACTTCCTACCGTGGACACAAATCCCAGCACCGAGCAAGTTTCGCATTGATTTGCACTTTAATATCATCGATAGTAAGAAGAAAAGACATCGATCTGTAACTAAAACTGGCGCCAACTCGTTTCTTCTTGGACTAATGCCAGTTCGAGGAAAGAAAAACAATTGACCTACAAATTAAACATCCTTCGATTCGAAATTATTTAAAAAATTCTCCATTCTCGAGTACATTCGCTAGTTGCCCATCTAAAAATTAATAATCCCCGATTCAATATTATTTAATCTATTCACTGTTCGTATATTGGCAGAGAAGTCAATGTACAAATGATAAAATGTAGATTTTCAAAATTTAATGTGAGACATATTCTAATTGGATATAATTTATTGTAAAATATTTATCATACTGGTTTCTGTCAGACAGTAAGTAAAATGCAAAATTATACTAGAATAAATTTTTGTGCACTGTAACATAAATCATAACGACAGAACGATACTCGATTTTACTTCTTACTTTTACACACCATTTCGGTTTCGTGTGTGACCTAATTTTGAGGAGAGAGAGCACGCTATGAACTCGAATTCGTCGAAATTGGAGTCAAGGAAGAATCTATAATTTCAAATAATATATTTTCTCTTCAAAATCAGGTCACACACAAAACCAAAACGACGTATAAAAATAATCGAATCGAACTTCGTCATAAATGCCTTATAATAGCTTCAAAAAACTAAATGTCTGACCATTTAATATTAATACAGATTTCCCGCAAAATGTACAAAAGGAAACTTATATTCTGTTCTATTTTATTATATATTCCATTACATTACATATATTGTAGTATACTCTATTCTTTTCCATTATAATGTTTGTCTGTCTCTTTTGACTTTAACGTCTCTAATGGAAAGATCCTACGCTTTAGTCGCCAGTGGTTCTAGTGTTAAATTGAATTGTTTGACCAGAGGCGGCTGACTGGCGGCCCTAGCCCCTACTTTCCTTACCCCCTCCACTACATCGATCTCTTCGCTACATTGAAGTTCCCTCGCCCCACTCTCTCAGTCTACTACAAGCAACTGGAGAAATCGATGCAGTGGAGGGGGGATAGCGCTAGCGATCAGGAAAGTAGGGGCAAGGGCCGCCAGTTAGCCGACTCCAGTTAAAAAAAAAAAAAAAAAAAAAAAACATCTTCGTCTATCCATCGTACTCGACTCTGAGGAACAGCGATGCAACTCGTCGAACGCAAATATTTTCGCCGAGCGCTCTGTCATCGCGTGCAGCTTTTTTCCATCGTGCTCGTTTATCGAGACTCGAGTTCGGAACTCGCGGTGTGACAAAACGGCAGCACGTGAAAATCGTTGCACACGAGCCTCGATCGAAGATGATTCATCCGTGCAGTGGCATAGTTCGACCGTAATCGAGCTCGAGAGTTTATGAAAGTGTGGGTCAAGCTGGCGAGAGAGAAAGCGCGTTCGTCAAATTCGACACACGTTGCAGACTCTCGTTTTCGCGGGATTGGAAATTTACGTATAACGCTGCACGTCAAATTCGAGTATTGACGTATTGGTGGTTAAAATTGAATTTCTGGTGGTTTGTACACGCTTGGCGTGGCAATGTTTAATCCCTCGGTATAGCATTATATATACTTATATATATTATATATATAAGTATATATATATATATATATATATATATACTTATATATATTATATATATAAGTATATATATATATATATATATATACATTATATACTCACGTGTATGAGGAGGAAAAACAAATAGGATCCGATAGTCCCTTTTTCCACGTACCTGAAAGCAAACGTTTTAAATTAGTCACGAGTCTTCCCTCTTTTTGGAATATTTCAGCTTTCAAGTTCATTCTAATTGCGAACGGGTTTGCAAATATCGACCATTACATTTTCACGCTCGAATAATTTTCGTACTATTTTATCTTTGTTTTAAAATTGTGTAAGTACAATTGCACCATGTAAAATTAGTAATATGTAATTAAATAATTTTCACGCACGAATAATTTTCGTACCACCTTATCTTTGTCTTTGTTTTAAAATTATGTAAGTATAACTGCACCACTTTATACTACCGTGTATAAAGTCATTATAAAATTAATAATATATAATTAAACGTATAAAGTACAGCCTCTCTTACAATACCTGTAACATTGTGAATTTAATAATATTCGACCAGGTAAAGCAAATCTTCACGGTTCACTCGTCTTTATAAAATCGTAAGTCTCCTCCGCGAGTCAATCGCGATATTTCTTTTTTTTTTTTCTTTCCAACTAAAATCCCGCGACGAATGTACCCAGATGCGCGTCGTTATCGCAATCGATACGGTAATGCGTGCTTCAATCTTATCGCTCAGCAAAACACAGACTGAGATTGTCGGACGCGTCCGTCCATTTCTGAAAATCACCGTACACGACCATCGAACGCTGCTTTTACAATTAACAACGTACGTTATTATTTCCGCAAGAGGGAACAAACGTCGGCACGCGACCATTTTCTAAAATCGTCTTTTATTTCCTTGATACGCGGACGACCATGGAATTATTCAAGAAACCGTTTCGCTTTTCGCGTTGGAAAAAAAAAAGAGCTGCGACTCTGTGCATTTGAACATTGTCAGATCCAATGACAACGTTGTAGCGATTTGTTCCAGCTGGTTCACCATTCTGTCGCGAAGCTACTTTCCCCTTGTCTCGTAGTATCTTTATATTTTTGAAAAGTTGGTGAATGTGTGAAATAAAATATAAATAAATATATAGATAAAGTATAAATATATAAATAAATATATAAATAATAAAATGTAAATAGATAAATATATGAATAAAGTATAAATAAATATATAAAAAAATATATAAATAAAGTATAAATAAATATATAAATATGGTATACTAAAATACTTTGCTGTGAGAAATTAAAAAATATCAACAATATTTGAATGTGTTTTGTTGGTATAAAAAAAGAGACGAATAGTTGAGTATTTGGAGTACTTGAAGCAGTACTACAAATAATGGATATTACAAATAATATACTATTTATCGTGTTATAAGTATTTACTTATAATAATGCGACAACTTATAATAACGTATTTGTAATAATTTTCTAATTAAAATTTCGTCAATTCATCAACCGAAGGAAAGAAATCATTATATGTGACTACCAGAATATTATAAATCCAATAATAACGTTACAGTGACCTATTCCAATTACTTTATCGCGAAGTTGTTGCATCACTATTCTAAATATTAACATCACGCTACGTTGTTATAAATGATTGTATTCGTCTTGCAAATTAAAAAGTCCAATCGACGTTTAGATGAAATAAATGATTGCACGAGTGACTTATAATATAACGATTTGTAAAATTTACAGATTTAAGAATCCAATCAATGTACAGATAAAATAAAATAATTGAGCGATTTATAACATAACGATTTATAAAATTTACAATTGTTCCCTCGTTGAGCCTTGTCAATTTACTTTAAAAAGCGATCGATGTGTTACAACACGAAAAATACATACACAATCGACAAGAGTAAGGAAAAAGGGGATACGAAGAATCACAGTTGCTAAACTCGCTGTCCAACTTGCAAATCCGCCTCGAAATCGCACGGCTCGTCACGAGGGAATTTCCATTTCTGTCGTTAACGAACCATTCGAAACGAGATGTCATTGTTATTGTGCAACAGCACATAACAAACTCCGACAAGCCACGACGACCGGGCTCGGTCTTATTTTCTCCGGGAACGAAAAAGAAAAAAAAAAAAAAAGAAGCAAGAGAGAATATCGCCGATCCCGAAATACGCGGCACACACACATATATTTTTAGCTTTAATATTCGCGAGTGATTCCATCATGGCCGAGATACTTGGGACGTGTGGTGGTGCATCATGCCGCGCAATCCGGTCATTTCAATTCGGTAAATTCTAATTGACTCTCGTTAGCGTATCGACTCGCCGATGAACATTCTGCGAAAATACATCGGCGATATTTGTATTCGATCGAGTCCGGCACTTGGCTCTGTTCGAGCAGAATTCGAAACTTTTTGGGTAGTTGTTGGATTTAAGAGGGGGGGGGGGGGGCAAGACAGTGTGACAGGCCTAAAAATTACGTATACTTTGACGAAGTGGTAAGAAAAGAAAAAAGGAAACAGTACACATTCGACTGACACGAGCTTTTGCGGTTTATTTTAACACATTAAAAGGGAACATTAAAAAAGAGGAAAAAGAGCTCTTTAACGGCATCCTTTTACATAACTTTTTTTTTTTTTTACATTGCCTAACGGTGTGCACGATTCCAGCCAAGCAGGATTAGTTGCAACAAAAAGGCAAGAGTGAACAATATTTTCTAGGGATTTTTGTGAAGATTGTGAAAATAGCAGCTATTTGTATTTCGACGTATCGAATTTATGCCAAAAGTTTCTACGTTTTTTTTTTTTTTTTGTTTACATTTATTGTTAAAAATTGAAAAATGTTCGATCGTCAATCCCTAGTGAACGTTACACTAAAGATTCGTACCAAGTTTCACAGTAATCGTTTGGTTAGATACCGAGGTATCTTGCACACAGTTTCTAAAAACCTAGTTTCGAGAGAAACGCGTTTAAAGTTTCAGAAACTTCATTTTTCGTATGTATCCTTTACTTACTTTTTTTTACTTATATTCTCGCGGCTTGCAGTTCTTACAATTTCACAATTAAATTGAATCCAAGTCCCCTAATACCCGATTCACCAAAAGTGATATTTGAATCGCACGATTTACACTTTACAATACTGCTGAAAGTTGTAACCAGCGATACAAATTCAATTAGTCTGTATCCGCGGATTTATTATTAATACACCCTAAAATAGGTCGTTTTAAAGGCTAGGACCCTTTGTATCTTATTTCTAAAACTTCAAACTACTATTTGAAACGAGAAATAAAAAAAATCGATTTTTCGAAAATTTCACACTGCCCCTTAACCATCTTTGCCCTCGACAAACTCTTTCTCTATCATTTGCAACAACGATTTATTTACGAAGCATCGTCACTTCAAATGAAATAACATTGGAAATATCGAAATTTCGTTGAATTATATCTTTCTAACGTGTGATCAAATTTAAGGCGTTTGATCATAAACGTGTATTGTACGAGTTTGATAGAACAAGTATAACATACATAATTTCGATCTCTGAAAAAATAGTATCCTCCACCGTTTTTTTAATTCTCGTAAGAAGCGACAAGAAGTCTAGTTTAAATTATTATTAGCGTCAATTGACTCAAGACTGTCTTCAGAAATTTCCTCCTCGAAAATTCTTCTCTTCTTCTTGCATCGTTGTTACAGCTTTCACTCTACTCTGTTTAGATATTACACTGTTATACTTATACATCGAATCGTACAATACCAAACGTACACGTTCGTTATAACTATCGGCAAATTATAAAAAGAGGAAGTCCGAGCTGTTGGCTAGATTTAAGTCAGAAGGGACAGTCGAGTGCAAAGGGTTAATTGAACGCCGAGATTTTTAATGAAACACATCTGAAAACCTCTCTATTTGGATCGAGACCGCGTAGTCACTTGTCCGAGATTAATATTCGTGTAGTCACTTGTCCGAGATTAATATTCATTCTTATGGAAATTGACGCACGGATTTCGACGGGAAATGTCGAAAAATAAGTCTTTCCCCGACTGAATTTTTCATACTCACCGCGGTATATTCGTCGTGTCCTTTGCATTGCAGATTTCGTTTCGTAATTATTGAAATCGCGAATTCGATCGTGAACAATTTCTACTTCGCGCTTGTTTCTCGGAGCTCTTCGAACATTTTCTATCCCCTGCGTCGCTCTTACGACTGTAAGATTCGGTTTGAAATTGACCGCTTGAAAGTCTATAGACCAAAAAGTCATTTTTTTCTATATGATCTATAAAAAAATATAACGCTGTTATCCCTAAGGTAATTTAGTTTAATAATTATAAATTATAAATCAAAATTTTTTCTTAAATTAAAGTTTTTTAAAATTAAAATTTATTAAATTTAATAATTCTCCCAATTAAATATTAATTTAAATTTTATATTAAATACAAAATTAAATTAATATAAAATTCTATAGGGTCTTATCGTCCCGTAAATAAATTTTAGCATTTTTATTAAAATTTTAAATTCATATAATAAATATGAGACAGTATATATTTCATTAATCCTTTCATTCCAGATTTCTTTTAAAAATCAATTGATTATGCTACCTTTGTACAGTCAGATATACTGCAGCCATTTAATTACTCATTGGGCAGATTGACTTAAAATTATAGTAAATCTATCACTGTTTAAATTTATCACTGTCACTTTACTAATGACAATAGAATTTAGTAGCAATACACAACAGAGCTTTACCAGCAATAATAGAAATAACATAGCAGTACCCTATAGTGGAATAATAAAATTCTCTCTCATAAAAATAAAACAAGTATCTCTGACGGTAGAAATACTACGCGACGGAGTAAAATACTGAAATTTCACATATTCGAATTAGAAAAGAAAACTGAATCCAATTTCTCGAGCTCTTGTCTCTCCCGTGCTGAGAAGTCCTGAGACAGAGGTATACTTTCACGATATTTGCGCGATACAGACGAGTATTATTTACGCTACAAAATCGGCCAAATTCTGTTCAATCGGATGTACGCGTAATACACGAGCGGTTAGGGCGGTTATGCAAAGCGCGAGGGAAAATCACGACCGCGAACGAAGAGAAGGTGTGCAAAAATAATACGTGGGGACTGGACAATGATTTCACGGCGTACGTGCGAATCGTGCCATTCGTAGAATCGCGGACACCTCGCCGATTCACAGAATCTTGCACAATGAGAGATTACGCCTCTCGGACGAGCCAGAATTCAGACCCCTGCGGGTTGCAGGTGAAACATTTTTAGGTTTTTCGTAAATAAGTAATTGGCAGGCGCGCCAACGCGGAGCCAGGTACGTTGCTCCCGCTGAACGAAATGTTCATTTGGCGAGGAAACTCGTTTCTCAGGAAGAGAATAGAGTGCAAAGAAAATGCCGGTTGGACAATCGTGAGTCGTAACAATTTAATAATAATTTTATAACCTAAACTGAAATAATTATAATCTAAAGTAAAATAATTATAATCTAAAATAAAATAATTATAATCTAAGATAAAATAATTATAATCTAATAATTGTAATCTAAAGTAGAATAATTATAATCTAATAATTGTAATCTAAAATAAAATAATTATAATCTAAAGTAAAACAATTATAATCTAATAATCATAATCAAAAGTAAAATAATTAAAATAATTAATCTAAAATAAAATAATTATAATCTAATAATTAATCTAAAATAAAATAATTATAATCTAATAATTGTAATCCTCAAATATAATAATTATAATCTAAAATAAAATAATCTAAAATTTAATAAAATAATAATAACAACCAGAGCAAAAACCTATCGACGAAAATGACGGCACATGAACCTATATCACAAAATGATGGAGGATTAATGAACTCCGATCTGTGATAATCTTGCAAAAATTTGTAACAACTCGTAGAACAATTCTTAGATTACAACTATTAATAGACTTTTCTACTCACTAGACTGTTTCTGCTATAGTCCATATTCATTATCAAAACGTTGTAAAATAGAGCTTCTTTCTTTTGTTAAATTAAAATCTCCGAACAATAAAGGTGAAACACTTCGGGTCATAAAATGAGAAATACTTCAGAGGGACACTACGTTTCCGCAATCGATTATAAAAATATTATTTAATAACCACGATCTGTTAAATAAAAAAATAATACAATCTTATTTTTGAAACGTAACATTCGCGACAGAATATTAAATAATATACAAATAATCGAAATAACATACAGAATCAAAATAATATACAAACAACCAAAATTTTATAATTTCATAAATATATCATGGAAAATCGAAATCCTCTTTTTAAATCGCACGATTTTTCAATTCCCGCGGACACGCCTTCTCTTTTATCGATAAGATAAATATTCTTTTCTATTAGGCTTTATCAAATACGACTTTCTTTCATTTGAAAAAGAGCAAATTTACAAAGCGAAGTACCTACAAGTTCCTTTCGTATTTACTTTGACAACGTAACGGCAATACGCATTAACACATGAAAGTTATTAAGCAATATTACCTACACGTATAGCGATTATACAATGTCAACAACTAATTATGTAATTAACGATAACCAGCGTCCAATTTATAATACAAAATTGATATTAACGTTCAATAGTACGATTTTTGAGTCACTGATGGTTGTGACAATTACGTTATTAAAGTTAGGTTGTAATCTACTAAAATGTAAATTACTAGAGATTAGGGTATACATTCGATTCGATTTTATATTTTACATTCTCTACGATCGAGATAAGTAATAAAGTTCAATTGAATCAAAGATTCAATTACACTAAACTTAACTGAATTTAAGGACTAATTAATTCTCGAGCTAATTAACAAAGTGAAGCACAAATTATTCAATGACATCAGTCGAAGAGTTAAGTAGTAACAAGCGATAACACACGAAATATATTATATTGGAAAATATATAAATTGAGAAAATCGTGGAAATCGAAAAATTCCAAAACGAAATAATTTAATGATTCATCTAATTTAAGAACTGATTAACTCTACGTTATGAACTAGGTAAAGAACTCTAAATTCTTGCGAGGTCCAATAATCCAATGATACCTATACTAACGGCTAATAATATATTGGGGAGAGCGCGGGGGGGGGGAAGCGTAATTCCTGGAAAGAGAAATTATTTCTCGAAATATAAATCGACCTTTTCACTTATTCAACCCTTTGCCTCGTCTGTGTTCAATAGTATCTAAAAATAAACATAGAGAAGATATAATACCCGGTTCTAAAAAAAAATACAACACATGGAACATGCTACGACATTTCAGTAAAAGATTACCAATGTGAAATTGTCCAACTTATAGCAAAAAAAGAAATTGTAACACAGTTATCGTAGAACAATCGTCTTTGTTTCGTCAATTGATGCGTTGGTCGTGACTGCCATACTAAAAGTCAATATCGACGAAATTAAACGTCGAATTCGCAGGAAAAGTGAAACTCTGGGTCTTTTGAAATTCAAATAAAGGTACCGATCAATTGTATGCTAATGACGAACGAGTAAAAAAAACACAGTTTCTTTATCTACAATGTTTTATATACTTCAAAAGATTATGTCCTTAAAAAAAAGAGAGAAAGAGAGAGAGAGAGAGAGAGAGAGAGAGAGCTGCTTGAATCTGAAGTTTCGAAACGCTATTACTAAATTTTACAGAAAATTTTGTAAAAGAAAATTAAATTTTCTAGCGAATATATCACTTTAAAATTTTAAATTACCCAATGAATGTTATTTTCTTTAGTTCAAAGCTCCAGTCTTTCATTTATTTATGATCCACTGCTACTAAAGTCTGAGAGAAATATAGTTATTCTAAAATATTTTTGTACAAAATTTAATTTTACGTAACATTGTGAATTGTAATATTTGCACTCTAAAGACTAGAAACTGATGATTTATCATGTATCTGAATCACATACATGTAATTAAAAGAAAATAAAAATTAATTAAGAATAAAAAAAAAGATACATCATGAAAAGTCAAATAATCTTCTACTAGAAATGAACAGAATTCGAAGAAGAAATACAAAGATCGTCAAAATATATATCTACACCGTATCTCAAAATACGATATTTCTATATATTTTTCAAATATATTACGCGAAACTTGCCATTTAATTAGACTAAAAAAAAAGTCCAAAGGCATTAAAAAAAAAAAAATAATACGTCCATCTAAGGAAGCGTCACGATGAAGAAAAAGAAATACAAATGCAAAGGGAGCAAAAAAAGAAATAAAAAAAAGCAGAAGTTCCTTCTGCCTTTTTGTTTTACAATTTTGCAGGAAATATTTACAATTTCAGCGAGAATCCCTAATAAAAGCTAACGGCGATATTCCCGTTTTATCGCGTTCAATTCAACCTTCGCGTGGAACGCGTTTCAGAAACTTTCAACGTTGATGACTGTAATACGCTTCATGCTGGACTAATCACAAATTGACTTCCTGACATGCTTCGAGAAGGACTCGATCGCGACATTGTTCCACTAATTTCGAGTGGCTGGTGCGCGGAACGAGAATGCAACAGAGACGCGTTGAATTTTATTGTCTTCTTCATCTTCGAGATACTGGCAATCTTGCTTCGATAAACACAACGACGAATATACTACGAATAGTTATGCAAATCCATATTTATAAGTGTAACGTGAAGGCAAAAACTTGTTTTTCTTACTATAAGTAATGAAGATACGTGTACACCTTGAACATTTTATACACATTTTTGCACATGTTGTTTTATACATACATACATATATATATATATATATATATATGATTTTAAAATGAAATCAAAAAGATTTCGTAGGAAAACAATGTTTATCATTATAACTGTAGGAATCTCGGCTGAGTCACCAATTTTAGGTATCCCGGACGAGATTCCAATTTATAAGAATATTTATTATTAAATGATGGTTGTTTGGAATTGAATAAATAATAAGATTGGTTGATTAATATTAAATAAGTAATAACGATATATGCTTAATTCTCACAACTCTCAATACACTCTGTTCTCTTTCTCGCAAATCTCACTCTGTTCTCTCTATACGTCTCGACTTCTCGACACTCGCTCTCTCACTGCTCTCTCACTGCCAATGCGCTCTCCAACTTCTCTATAAGTACTCCGCTTCTTTTACACAAAATTCGTTAGTCGTAAACACATACACACGTACACGCAAACGAATGCATACCCTTAGCCTTAGACGTTAGGCTTGAAGGGCTGGCCATAAACAGTATCAAGGCCCAGGCCTAACTTTCTTTTTTATTATTTACATTTTACGACTCGGGACATCTGCAGTCGAGCACTTGGGAAATTTTCTGGGTCCTTTCCCAAAACTGCCAATCCCACATAACAATGTTTTAGTATCCCAGTTTCTGTCGCATATTTTTTTTTTCCATCTAGTAACTCGGATAGAAGAATATTACTAATATTTTGTAAAGTGTAAGTGCGTGTAAATAAGTGTAACTAAGTATAACCATCTTTTTAAATATCGTGAGGTTGTAGATAAACTATTGTGATTTATATTAGTTTATTAAAATGTTTGTGGTATTTGATTTTGTTTTGTGTTTTGCATTCTTCTTGAAATATTCTTTATTAAAAGTTCAATTTTAAATATTCTTCTGTCTAAAATAGACTTGTTGAATAATTAGGGTTTTAAACGTGAAAGTAAAAGTTTCATTGTTGCAAAATAGCTATACTTTGATTCTATTTTTCTTTTTCTTTTTTAATAAACCGATTTTATGACAATGCTCATAAAAGTGGTCAAAATGCTAAAAATTCAAGTCTATCACTTTTCTACTTTTTCTAATTTTTTAAACTGCAAAATTCATAGGAATTGGAAATGGAAGAAAGAACCACAAAGATATCTCTTTTCTTCCGAAATAAAATCCTTAATTTCAGAATGTTTTATTGCAAAATGATCATGCAATACATATCCAAATACTTTATACTTTTTTTTTTCTAGTGTGAAACGTGTTGGAAGAAATTTTCAAAAATCTAAAAAACTGAGCACTCTGCTCGGTTTGACCCAGTTAGACCAAATTTATTTGAAATTTAAAATTGCAAAAATGCACGGAATGCATTAAAAAAAAAAGAAAAAAAAAAGGAACTAAATCTCTATGTTTTTTCAGTCGTTTACAAAAATATGGATCTTCACAAGTCTAGATAAAACAAAATCCACAGTCTAGATATCACGTGTGTAAAATCGTCACGTGTCAAGAAGAAGTTAACAGTGATAGATCTGATCGCGGACAACTCGACGATTTATGCAGTGTAATACGAAATCATCGTGCTGCGCAAGAACATCAACGACACCTTATCGCAACCGAACTGGTTTAGTTCGATGAAGAAACTGGTGACTTGATCGGAAAAAGAGAGAAAGATTTCGAATTTTGTCTTCATTTCGATTGACCTCTTTACTATCTATTATTAGCGATGACTTAATGACTCACCGACTCGACACGTGTGAGACCGACCGTAACAATCGTTGCATCATTCCGAAAGAAAATTATTTGTTTTAATAATAATGCAATCTCGTGATTCACGATGAGCCGTCCCATAGAGTTTCTTCAAACATTGTGAATAACGTTCGTGCCATCGTGTTACCGTACGCCAATGTAATTCACGTTCGTGCGAAAACAAAAATTGCAAGAGAGGAATTTGGAAAGTACAAAACACAGTTTGGAAGGTTACCAAAAATTATAGAATTTTTAATCTTAACCATCAAGCGTAGTGTCGTTGAGTTTGTAAACGAGCGATTTATAAATAAATAATATATACTTATTTTATAAATATAAATATTAAATAATATAATATATATATACATTTTCCTATTTATATATAAAAATATAAATTATTATATGTATTATATATAAAATTAAATAACAATTATTATAAATTTATAAATAAATAATATATACTCAAATCGACTTATGTTTCGAGTGAATATGAATTGAATTGAAAAATTTTTTAAAAATCGAAATTCGTAATTAAAACTTGTAGTTAAAAAAAAAAAAGAATTGAAATTCACAGATCGCAAGTATAAATAAAGATTTATAAAGTTAGATCAGATTCAATTGAGAAATTAAAAAATTTGTTAAAATCAAAATTTATAATTCATAATTTAAAAAAAAAAATTGAAATTCACAGCTTGTAAGTATAAATAAAAATTTACAAAGTTAGATTAGATTCAAGATCAATTAATCCTACATTATTGCAAGATTTAAAAAAAAAAAAAAAAAAAAAAGTACCTCGACCGGCGCCGGTAATTATGATCAATACCTCAAGGAGAAACGATTTAATATGCAAATCGAGGCGATGAAGCTAAAGCGGACGGATGTTTTTCATGGCGTTCTGCGTCGACGATATCACCGTAACGACAGACTACGAGAAATGACTCATTCGAACCCGTTTCGTTGACCCTCTTCTTTCCACCATAGCCACCCCCTTGAACGCCACGCACCCGCATTTCGGACACCCTCGCGTTCCACGGCTCGTTCTTCCGTGCAATCACGTGCACGCACGTGTGCACGACACCTACACACACGCGTAATCTTGTGGTGTTCGTCACGTAGCAACTTCCTGCTTGAGAACGACACGCTCTCTTTTGACCCTCGGATACCGAATGACCCGGGCGGGCCATTTTCATCCGTAGCGACCCGACTGCAATTTTTATTTCTGTTTTATTGCACAATCACTGTTTCCAAAATCCATGGAAAAACGTTGACTCTGCGTGAAGAAAAATAGACTTTTCTCAATTTTCGAGGCTTCGGTTCTCGAGTAAATTAAAGGAGTATTCTTGGCAATCCGGTTTAAGAAAAATCAATTTTTTTTTTAATTTTCTCAAAGTATGTGCTTTCGAAAATGTCCGTGTAAAAGGATTTGTTTGAATTCGTGAAATTAACAAAGTTACAGTTGTTTAAAGGGAACGGTGTACTGCTCGCAACGTAGGTATGAATATTTTTGCACAACGGGTAACAGACACTTCAAATGTGTTTTTCTCAAGAAATATTTTATTTTGTAATATTGTCATTTATTTTTATATTATTATTATTTTATAGTATTCTATCTTTTGCACTGCTCGATCGACTGTAAGTATGAATATTTTTGTACAACGGGTAGCAAGAACTTCAAATGAGTTTTTTCAAATCCATATTTTTCAAACTGGCTGACGCTTTAGTTGACCGACTGACTTGAAATTTGAATCTTCACTGAATGTATCTTTATCGCATAAATCACGGATTTCAATCTGTCTGATGTTTTTTTTCTATTTTTTCTTTTTTACCACTCAAAGAATGAAAAGCACAAGGAAAATCGATACTTTAACTTTAAAATGCTGCTATTTTTTTTAATTTTCGAAATTTCGCTGTTTTTATGGTTTACGCGATAGCCATATTTATACTAATTAAGATGCATTTTGGTTTTCTAGTTTCAAATAACCAGGTGGACTGGAATCACGTCAGCCATTCAAACCGATTTTTAAAAACATGCTGTACCTAAGGCTACATAATTTCCGCAAATTTCATTAATTTCGTTAAAAAAAAAAATTGTAAATACTCTTTACGTATGAATAAATCTGTGTGCGAAAACTACATACCAAATTGTATCGTGGTTTCCTTGGGAAAAATATTCCCAAAAAGTCGATTTTTACAAACCGAATTAATAACCTCTTAAATTCGAAATGACTTTATCACGTATGTACATGCCTCGTTGTTTAATTGTTTCATTTGACTAAAAACGTTACTTTAATTCTGAATCGAATCGAAAAGTTCTCTACAGTTTTTACGATTCACAATCTCCTGTCCAATTTTCAAAATCGATTTTCTCGAAGACAAACCTTCAAACGAAGAAAACACGATTCTCCTATCAGAGACTGAAGTTCATTCAGCTTGCGAGTAATTCGAGTTTATATAAATTTAAGACCTTAAGAGAAAACCGAAGAAGGATCATCGAAATTGTACGTTGAGAGACGAGGATAACGAATCGACTGATGAAAATGTTTCAGAAGATTCGGGTAATATCGGGATAAGAAAGAAAGACCTTAATAAGCACATGTTCTTAAAACCTATTTTTATCGAGATATGAATAGGTTTTCTTTTGTTACTTTTACAACGGATATCCTGTCTGATATTCCTTTCACCTCGACTTCGCGGATTTCAATTCGACTCGAGAAATATGTAGGTCTTCTAAAAAAAATTCCTATTTTCGTTCTCGACGTATATCTCGTGAAATTCACCCGCCACTGATCGAATTAATTAGCTATTTAATTAACTTTCCTGTCTTATTACTATTATTATAAATACTTAGACATTATATATTACAAATATATAATACTATTATAAACTTCAGTCTTTAATATATGAAGTATTTATCGTGCTGTAACATTAAGTTTAATATTTGATGCCCAATTCTGATGTTTAATACCGATTGTATTGAACACTAATCAATAAAAACTTTGTGCACATTCAAAGACAAAGAAAAATAAAATATAATGAGCTTATCAAGTTATTAAGTTACAATTACTATTTTCAAATACTCGAGTTATATGGCAAAATACAGAAATTTAGTTTCAACAGTTTACTATATTAGAGTGATCGAAATATTCTATTCGTTTTCGTTGTTTGAAAAAAAAATTAAAATTAAAATTTCGATTAATCAACGTTTAATAATATAGTTATCGTTGCTCGTGATCCTTCAACTATTATTTAGTACAGTAGAACTCATTTCTTCGAACTAAACTAGATACTCGATTAATGAACTCTTGCTTACTGAATCTACTCCATTTGATAAACTGAACCTTTGTTATGAACGAAAAATAATTATTCTGTCCGCCAGCGATTTTACTACACAATATCTTATGTTTTGCAAATTTTGTTAACTATAAATCACCAAATATAAAAGTAGAAAACGCGCAAATATCTAAGAGAGGAATTACGATCGAAATATAAGGCAAAACAACAAAAGAACGAACGACAGAGAACGATATTGAAAGAAGCAGATATGAAAGCATCCCCGCCGAAGGAAATAAACGAATTATCAAGTCGAAACTGCAGTTTCTTAGCGGCGGGGCTGAGGAGAGACAGGATCGAACATAGAAATCCGAAGGAAAGTTAATATCTACGGACTTGAAAGCTGATATGGTTGCGACTCGCGAGCGAGTAGCATCGATCTACTATCCGTGGTCTCTTTCACTCGGCAGTAGAGAGCAATAACTCGAAAACGTTAATCGAGTCGACGGGGCGAACGAGAAAACGTTTGCCTCGGCTCGCTCCGAGAAAATCGCAGAGGATGGGAAGAAATAAAAATGAAAAAGAAAAGAGAGAGAAAGAGAGAGAGAGAGAGAGAGAGAGAGAGAGAGAGAGAGGAGAAAACGAGAACGTTGAACGCGTTTATTTTCGAATCAAAATGTATACATAATCGTCCCCACACACACGAGCTTCTTTTTCTCGTTTCTTTCACGTGGCGGATCGAGGAAGAAAGAAGTCTCGCGAATCGTTTCATTCGTCGAATATTGCGAATTTTTATTCATTAACGAGGAATTTGACGAAAAATATACAGAACACATGTAACGTGTAGAAAGAATAACTGGAGTATAATGCTTGCTACAATGTTTGATAAAATGATGGAAAGACTCGTAATTGAATTGTAGAAATTTCTGTGATTTCGTGTTTCCACGCATAGCTAAAATTTAAACGGAAATTCTTTTTCTTTTTTTATCTGTTGAAAATTATAATTAATAATTTCTACTCTACTTTGGATATTTCGCATATTTTCACACGTTTCGTGTATCCTTGCATAAATATCCGCAGCCTGGTCGTAACAAATATATAGAAGTTTTATTTATTGTGAAAAAGATGCTTTAATCTTTTATTTCTGTTCGACGTCGATCTTTCTTAAATAAAATACTTACTATATCACGCTATATCTTAAAATACTTACTGTATCTTATAAGTGTGTCTGTTATTATAATAGAACCTCTGATGTTTCGAACTGATAGGGAGGCAAAAGCGTTCGATTAATAGGAATATCGTAACCAATATCTAATCAAATCATAAAGTTATAGACCTCGTGACAAAGATTAAAAAGAAAAACCTTCAGTTAATGATACATCAAGAAACAGATCATCTTTTATAATATCGATTGTCCATCATATTACGACTCTAGCTTCTAACTACAAAACAGCGTTATTATCATATTTTCATCACAACAATTGACTGACTCCAGGAAGTGTTTGAATCTTTGAAAAACAAGACCTTTGGACAACATTTGCTCGTATTATCATCATGTGTTTTGATATTAAGCGTTCTAAATGCTGCAATCTATCTACCATTTACATACTCGTCATAAAACTGGCTCGTGAATTTTATTTCAATAACGTTTGAGGAACGCATTCGAGAACCTGATCGAAGCATGGTCAAGGCATCGTAAACTAATTGAAATCTTCACTTTCCCATCGGGGCGTAAACTCCCAAAGTGTGTTGGCCACTTTTCGTCCGCGGAATGATGCAGCTTCGACCGACAATGCAAATCCATGTGAAACCAGCACTATTTAATTGAGTTAATCTCAAAACCATCGACTGTTGGTTTGCGTTTCCAGTTAGGGGAAGATTATCAACTTGTCACGCGCGTAAGGAGATGTCTGAATTTCTCTCAATAAATAATTACATTTGTCAAATTATTGTGGTACAAAATTATGTAAAAATGTCGATTTATTAAATCACTGTAATATGATTATACTATTCGATATTATATATACTACATACATTGTAAAGATTTCTTTATAATGAATTTACAATTTTCGCGCAATAAAAATTCCTAATTTGCGTGATTGTTCAATAATATACTATCAATAATGTAATTCGATTAAGATTATTTCTGAGTAAGAAATTCGGTGTGTTTGAAATAAACAATCGAGCGAAAGTGAAAGTTTTAGAAATCAATTGTTGTCCGCTCGTAAATCTGTATTTTCCTATTTTAGTTGCATATATGTGCTTTGATACGGTAGCAATAATATAATATTCGCATTATGAATGTAACATTGTGTTGTAATTTATTTAAAAAATATTCAGTTATGATAATGGTTCTTATTACTGGAAATAATTAAAACAGCTGACTGATTAATTTATTATTCAATGTAATCGTACTTTCTACTACATGCTTTGATCGACGAAAGTTTATAAAATATTATGGTTATCTAAAATATATCAAACAATTAACCGATAAGTCAATAAATTGGAAGGCTATTGAAATATTAATATTTCAAAAGAATCTCGCGATTAATAATTCAAAAGACAAGTTCCACGAGTTTTCATGTTCGCGTGTCGTTGAACGAAGCCTAGCATTAACGTCGCGGCGTAGCCTCATAGCAATGATCGTCAAATGATTCAGAAAAACAACACTGTTATGCAATGAAAAGTACATCCCCTAATTTCATTTAATCGAACGTTGAAAACAACCTTAATCCTCGCTCGACTATTAGGACTGAGAAATAATATACTAAAAGCACATCATGTAATACCCGTAAAAAAATTCTGATTCATTGAGAAACACCAATATACATAAAAACATCATTAGAATCCAATATTCCACAATTTCATTTAAATTACACACAAAATTAGAAATTAATAATCCGGACAACGCGTTATCCAAAAGATATTCCGAAAACGAAAAATTTATTTCTAGAGCCGATGAAAACTTCCATATGAGATTGGATAATTGTTCTAATACATGAAGCATGTTACGATACTTGTTCTAATTACTCTTTTTTATAACCGATCTCGCAAATGTCATCCTATATTGAACACTGAATCCTCATTCTTCACGTTCGAATAACTTCATTGACATATATGAGCATGTTGAACGACACACACACACACACACACACACACACACACACACACACACACACACACACACACACACACACACACACACACACACACACACATATAGAGGGAACTTCGAATGAACGACATAAAACTCGATTGATCGTTAATTGGAATTCGTAGAAAAGTTAATTGTAAATTAATACGAAACACGTCGACCGTTCGCTTCAACACGGTCACGTGACTCTCTCTCTCTCTCTCTCTCTCTCTCTCTCTCTCTCTCTCTCTCTCTATCTATCTATCTATTTATCTATCTATCTATCTATCTATATATATATATATATATATGTACACATAATTTTAGGATTATATATTTTATAATATATATATTATAATATATATTTTATAATATGATATATATTTTATATACTTATAAATTAATTACAAATTAAAATTATATATTATATATATATAAAATTTTAGGATTTGCTATTTTGAAATTATCAGAATCTCCTAACAAATATGGACTTTGTAAATTAATAACTATAAAAATTAATAAAATAATAAAAATTGAAATTAAACCTTTAATTTGAAAATATGGATAAAAAATAATTTTATGAATTTACAATTTTATAAATACTAATTTTTTTGAATGAATTTGTTAATCCAGAAATATGTAGGATTATTAAGTAAAAAATACTAATGGTAAAATAAAACAAAATAAAAAAAATCGATTTAAAATTGAATTATTAATAGAAAATCCTCCTCAAATTCATTCAACAGTTATTTGACCAATAAAGGTAATGCTGATAATAAATTAGTAATTACTATGGCTCCTCAAAATGATATTTGACCTCATGGTACAACATATCCTAAAAATGCAACAGCTATTGGTGAAAATAAAATTGTTCTTCCAATTAATCGAACATTAATTAATTTAAATGAATAGTAAAATGTCTAATATGAATATAAATTAATAAAAAATAAAATGATGCTCCATTTATATGAATTAATCGAATTAATCATCCTATATATATATTTATATGTGCATATATCAGACCGTGCAATCTACGTACATTTGTACGCGCACAAGACGTGTTATTAGATACTAATCGCCGAGAGAATCGGTTCGGTGGGAAGAACGGAACCACTCGTTTCGTCATGCTGCATCATTTCCCGATCGAAGCAATGAGGAAGCATCGTCGAAAGTGACGGAACACGTCCACCCATTCTACTGTCGCGTTTTCACGTGCGCGACGACAGTGGTCACGGGTGCGAGGAGTTCGAAAGCTGGCGACAAACCGACCGACAGTGACAGAAAATCTTTTCCTTCAAACGTGCGAGGAATCCAACGACACCTACGCGAGTATCCAGCACGCAAAAGAGATGCGCGGATGAATTAATTGAACGAACTGTATACATGTTTCCAAAGGTGATTTTCAGAAGAAAAAAAAAAAAAAAAGAAATCTCTCGTTGTTCGCGACTCAGCAATTCGAATTATCGGGGTTAAGCGCGACAAATGCTGAAGTGTGATGATTTTTAGATGTAGGTTATTGACAACGAAAGAGAAAGTATGGTCGAATAGGAAACACACCGAAACGCGACAGACAAACGCAGAAACCACTGGAGATGTTAATTAGGAAGAACGAACATCACTTGACTTTAAATTCAAATGCAAATTGCGAAAAACACTCGCTTTGGATTTTCTGCGACGCAAGTTGCTGTGCTGTTGTATTATTTGGTGTGTAATCACTAAACTGTGCGCGTTTGTCGGTGTAATCGAAATAAAATTTTTACTACATTCCCAAAATATGTACAAACAAATTTAGTAACATTCATAAATCCAATGGTAACATTACGCAGATAACAGTTACAAATACGCACACATAACAATACGTGTTAACGCGATGGTGGACCGAGAATAATTCGTAGAACCACCTCTCCCGTGTTTACTCTTTTCCCTGTGTTTATAAAGCAAAAGTATCTGTGAATCAGAACTAATCACCGAGGTCATCCTATATCGAGATTAAAAACCATTCTACTACGTATCAGCTGATGGCTATAGTGCCATGTTTCATGATCGTTACTTGCAATTTCGATATACATGTCTCGATCGTACGTGATACACGGAATTCGTGGATAATTCGCAAAGGAATGAAATGTGGTGAAACTGCGAACAAGGACGAACAGAGAAACTCGTGCGCGTATCAATGAAGCATGTACATCACGCAGGTGTAACACGTCGCCCGAAGCACCACGGAATATCGTGCGAATTTTCACGAAACAGGTGGCAACAGCGCGCAGGCCCAACACACATACGTACGCACACACACGCAGAGAGACGGGGACGAGGAACGAAGAAAAAAGAATGAGCGCACGCGTTCGATCAGCCAGTCAGTATGATAGGAAACGGTACAAAGGCATTGGAAAAGGAACAAAGGCACGTTTCGGTTAGAAAACACGAAAGTAAGGGGAAACGCAGGCAGAACCGAAGTGAGAGAAAAAAAAAATCCGAAAGGAACGTACCTTAGGCCTGTAGAACCATTTTCTGATCGACTCCATCGCGGGGCTGTCGAGGATGTCGGCAGGCTCACGGCCGAGTCGTCACTGCGCCTCTTGCGGCCAAAGCACTTGCGTCATAGCGAAACGTGCCACTGCGATCTTACCAGAAACCGTCACACCACGAGACACCAGTCGACCGCATACGAATTGTGGTGTTCTCTCGTCGGGTATCACCATTAAACATACGATCATCGACGGGTTCAATCGGTCCACGCATTCGAAACTGCGCGTCAAAACGTAAATCGCGCGTCCGTACGACTGACTGGCCGAGCACCGACTGCAAAGGCGCAGCTCACTGTTGCGCACGCGCTCGTTGAACGTTATGGAGGGTGTGACGTCATTCCCAATGAGAGCGGCATCTACGCCGCTATTTGAATTCGTATACTCGATGGACGATTTTCTTTTACAAGTTAAAAGAAGAATTAAAATGCCGTTGTAACATCAACACGAGTCTGATATTTTATTACTTAATAATAATGCTTTCGATTGTTTATTTCAGATGCAAATATTGATTTACAGTTCGATTTTGAAACTAATTAAATATCCTTAAGAAAGTCTCGATAAATGAGTTGGAATTTAATTTATTTCAATCAAATTAAATATAGAGAAATTGTATAAAAAGTTTTAAATTACTATATATGTATTTAGTAATTACAAATATATATTGTAGAATATTTTTGTGTCTAGCTTAATATTCAAACTGCGATAAAATTAGGTGGTTAAAATATTCAACGGAGAGATTTATTTTTATCCATTTAATATTCTTAAATTTTAAAAGAAAAATAATCTGTATTCGAGAGAAGCTATTGGGTTGTAAAATAAAATTACCAGCGATACATAGAAGGAATTTAATAATATTATCTTGAAATTTAACACATTTTGATCTACGTGACTAGATTATTAAAAAAAAAGCAATTAAAAATGTATGACTTTAACAATGATAAATATTATGGATCACAAATTATGCACATATACATACGTAAGTTTCACATTTTAAGTATACATTTGGATTCAGAACTACAAAATAGATTCCAACAAATGCACTTAATATTTAAAAAAAACTGTCTAAGCCTCGATTTAATAAAATAATAAAAATAACGCGATGAGCTCTGCTATACAAGTATGGATCACATAATCTATAACTTAAAATGAATTGCAATATAATGTTATACAAATTCCTTCGATTGTGTTAACAAGACGTCAATACAGGAAACATAATTCTATTGAAAAAGTAATAGAAACTTATGCTATCATTTTACTTCTTGAGATTCATATATATGCGTGAAGAAGTGGAATGTACACCGTAAGTAGTAAATTTTTAAACATCTAAGAAACGAATTGAAACACAAATAAATTACGAACATACTTAAACAAACATTTTTTTCCATAATTTGATGAGTTTAGACCTTAAATAGAGTAGAAATAGAACACACCTTGTGCTTATATTCTCAAGAAGTAACATATAGTGTTAATTTAATTAGTTTGCTTAAAACTTTTTGAAAATAACATGTCGAGGATATTCAACACTATACTTTCTACGTCCTACAATAACTAATTTGCAACTACATTTAAAAGTTTTATTTTTCAAACATTTTATAAGATTATTAACCAAGATGCGAGTCGTTACAACTAACAAAAATATATTATGAATTCTATTTTTTTTTTTTTTTTTTTTATTACAAGGCAAGAATTTTAATTTTGGGAATAAAAACTTTCAGGTAATTAAATACCACCAAACATCGTTAATATACGTACATGAAACAGTGCTTTAGCTCAAAAAGTTATAAGCAAAATGCTTCTTGTAAGCATACGTACTCTATGCTCGATTTTTGTGCAATAACACTTTTATCCAGCGGCTGCCAGTGCAGCCCTCCTGTTTTCGATTATACACATTCTTTATAATATTTTTCTCAAAAACCGTTAGGTAAATAACTGTAGTAAATACTGGTTACGTAACTACGGAAACATCTAATATTTGATACAAGCATCACTTTACATTTGCTTGAAAAAATGCAAGACTTTACTACACGGGTAGTGATATCAACCCTTTTTATTTTTCCCTGTTTTAAATGCAATGCGCTACCACGTTTCACTTACGATCTATGCAAACTCACTACGTATCTAAGACATCTATATCACTTGAAATGAGAGTAGTTGAGTAACTTCTTGTTGTATTATATTACACAAATTCCTTCTCTTTCCTTTTTTGCTTCCTGTTGAAATATTCGAATCGCGTGATTAACAATTTTCATTGCAAACATTCAAAGTGGTAATTAATGTATCGTTAATTGATTGCCACACAATATTTAAAATATTTCAAACAGTATGATCTAATAGATATCACCTAAAATAAGAAACATCTAAGTGAATTATTTGTATTATTGCACAGTGAATGTATATCGCAAAATATTTTAAGCGATAAACGAACAATATGTTTCCCTTATTAATTACAGACTTTAGTAATTACGTTGTATTTAATTTAAATTTTCTAAAATATAAGATTTTACCAATTTTTTTTTTTTAATATTTAAACAATAATATCAAATTTTATAAAACAGACAGGCTTCAATCGAAAACTTCATTAATAAAATATTGAACGTATACGATATATCAAACGATTAGAATACATTTTTTTTTTTTTTTTTTTTACTAAAATAAGATTTCTCAACTTTTTCTTTAGGCACAAAGTAGATACTTATAATAAATAAAATACCAATTATATAATAAAATTGATATTTAACTTTTAAAATATTTTAAAATTTAGATTAATTATATCATATAAACAAGATAAATTTTTCAATCGAATTTACAATTTCCAAAGAGTTACAAGAGTTTTAAAATACGTATATTACATAATTATGAAAATAATTTCGTAACGATCGAACGTAATTTCATTCAACAAGACTTATAGGATATAACATCAACATGAAAATTTTATGAAATTCCTTATATAAATTCCATTGGCGAAAAGTTTTACAGAGAAAAGTCCTTAAAAATTCTGTAAATCACATAGAATTTCTTTTTTTTACTTTGTACCAATATTACGTCTACAATGCAGCTCAATACAGATTAATATAACAATCTAGAACCACCAGCAAAAACATTAATGTGATTGAATTAATGCTATGGTAATAATAATGCTACTGGAAAAAATACAGCAAGTATTCTCTGCATTGTAAGATAAAAACTCGACTTTTTGATACAATTACAATGTCATCAATTCAATTCCTAACCAGAAAAATCGAACCATATCTTTATTTACCATTCATTATCAAATTACTCGAGAAATGATGTTAATGTTAATCAATGTATTCATTGTTAAAACGTGTGGCATGCCATATCATTAGTTAGCATTCAATATCAAATTACTCGAGAAATTATGTTAATGTTAATCAATGTATTCATTGTTAAAATGTGTGGCATGAAAAATAAAAATGTGAGAAAAAAAATTATTGTTCTATGAGAAACTAATACAAACGTCGATTATTCGCGAACGTTTTCACGCGAAAAGCAACAACAATCAAATTTGGCAACGACTAATTTACTTAATTAAATTAGAGACAGAACGGTGCAATAAACTCCATACTTTTTATATATAACGTCCTTGACCGATAAACCACAAAGTTACAAGAAAAACGCTAAAAATACTGAGCTGATTCATATGAGAACACAAACTCGTCATAAAAATAGAACTAACATACAGCAATAAAGTGATCCGCTAAAAACAAAACTATTCAAACAAGCAAAAGGATACTACACATATGAAAATAATCGACAACTCTAGGTTCTGTATATGTACAAATTTTGTCAAAAACACGTCAGTAAAAACAGAATGTTACACTAAGAAGTTTCAATGACAATTAAAAACTGCAACACAAATGCATAACAAGTTGTATAAGTAGATGGCACATATGCTTATAAAGTAAAATGAAAAAAGAGAAAGATAAATTAACAGGCTACACGCTGTAGCATTGGTCAATTGAAGAAAAGAAAAGCAGGGGAAAAATACTCGCTTGCATTCATGCTGTTTTCCAGCCAACTCAAAGCAAAGATTTCTGTAACAGATAGAGAAATGAATCGTTGGCAAGATGAGAAACTCTACTTTCGTTGACTTGAATGCACGTTACTAAGATTGGAGAATCGATTGTCCTCTTTCTAAACGCGTTGCTTAACTAAATCCAAACTGCACTTTTCGGCACTGACAGAGCCATTTAATTATCCGAGCGTTACGCTCGACGATGCTCGGTGGATCGTTGACCCTCTGGTTAGAGTCGTCGTTACCCATACCGACGCTGCAATCATTGTTCTGCCACTGACTACTCTGATTCGTTTGGTTGTTCCCAGCCCACGAGTAAAGACCTAACGCCGAATCGACGGAGCTAACGCTATCGAAAAATACAGGAGACGACGATTTCGAGTCCGGTTTCGTAATACGTTGATAATTTTCCGAATCGAGACCTAAACAGTCAAAGAAGTTCTCGAGTTGGGTGATCGACCGTGGGGGTCGTGCAGGTACTTTATTGGATCGACCATTATCCTGACGCCAATAGCGATCGCTAATATCCGATTTCGATCTCAGAATTGGTCTGCCGCGACCTTCTTTCCAGCCATCGGAAAACCTAATACAGAAATGCACATTTTTATTATTGTTTATTACGTCTGGTGAGAAAGAAAGCAAACTTTTCAGCACCTGAACGCATGATTCTTTTGTTGCCACTATTTATCACAATGTAACAAATTTTACCACCTCAATTATTATTTATAATGACGTTTACTATATACTATACATCTTGTTTGTACTATCAAAAAAAACTGTCAAATAAAATCGTCTTGTAAACAAATTCATACTTTCTTTTCATAGAAAATATCCTTAACTATGCCTCTGAATGCACACACACACACAACAAATTTGTCTACATTTGACAAATGCACGTACCTTGAGTTACACGTCGGACTATAATCCGTTTGACTGTTGCTGCTCTCAGAATCAGGACTGTAGCGTCTTACAACAGATGGTGGGGTACCGTTAGCGTAACTACCTCTTCTTGAACGATCTTTTTCCGTCGAGTGTTGAGTAGATGCACCGCTGTCCCGCCGTATATGACTCCAGCAATCCTGAAACGAAATATTTCACTCGGTGAACACAGCGGTTTCCATTTAACGTTACGAGACGTTTTTTTTTAAGTTTCGATTTTACTTGTATCACTGGCGGAGGCTCGCTACGAGGTGTACAGTGTCCAGACGATCCCCCGGAATCTCTCGCTGTCGCTCCGTGGCTTAACTTGCTGGAGCCTGACGATTTTTGCGTTCGACCGCCGGCAGACAACACGCTACTCGCATCGCCACCACCTGAACCTAACGAACGTCTGATGTGTCTAGAACTGGAATAGTAACAACTTACATGAGAGTAATAATTTTACGTTTTACAAGCACGAGACGCACTATGCGAAATTTATTATTATTTTTCATCAAATTTAATATAAAACTCTGATATTTCAAATATTCATGTTATAATGATACTCGACTATCACAAATGATATTCAAATTTCGTATGGTTAAAACTGTAGATGCTATTTTTAATCTTTAGTTTAGGAAGAATGAATTTTCCTCACGACAATATTGAAATTTTTAAGATAAGGGAAACAATACATTATCAGAATAAATGCTTATGTAAAGTTACAAGTAAACTGTGAATTCTTGTACACGCGATTATTGCGAAATACATAAAATATAATGCAACAACCAGCTAAATATTAATAAATGCTATATTAGTTGCAAATTTTTATACAGATTATATATTTTTATGAATACAGTTAAAGAAATTTCTTTCACTCACAAGTAATATATTTTTTTATATTTCTAGATACCATGTGTATTCTGTGCATCGTTAAATTTTTCAATATAAAAATCTTTTTACAAGTGAATATATATTTCCATCATCAAATATCATAAATCCCTCCCGAAAGCACTACATTTCCGGATCCCTTGGGCAAAAACAAGCCTATAATTATAACTATCGGGACACACGTGTAAAAATGTTTTCAATACCTGCGATAACAGACTGCATCTCGTTTGAAACTGTGCTCTGAATAGTCCGAACTAGTTTCACAATCCGGGCAATTGCTCGACGATTGATGATGACCGGATGGCTTGGATGATTTGGTCGATGCACGTGGCGACAGGGACGCTCGTCGTCGCGTGCTAGTATGGAGGTCGGGCAAAGATTTGTGACACACGGTGTTCTCCACCGATTGCGAGCTGGTCGATTTCCTTCCAGATCTTCCGGATGTATGCGAATGCGAATTGCTACGGCCAAACTTGAAGCGAACATCCTGCGTGCAATGCTGCAAAAATAATAAAAATCGAATTTAACATCGATCTACGATATGTAATTTAAACACGAAGAGTTTAATGTATGTATGTATTATCGTCTAAAATTTTGGGACGATCATTTTGCAATTGTTACTCGAAAATTTTGAATCATTTGATATCTTACTGATTAAAATTATGTGAACATTTATACATTAGACACGTAATTTAGTTTTTAAATTACAGATAGATGACTTTATTCTTCGCTAAAGCTATCATAGATGGAATTTAATTTTAGATGTGTAACAGAATAATTTTACACTGTTTAGTTTAGTGCGTGAGGTATTCTGTACATCATGTGTCAAAATTATATCCATAAATTATCATAAATAATTAACAAACAACGGTTGATTTATAATTTTGTACAGATTATCTATTGTACTGTGCAACAAATAAAATACTATTAATCAAGAAAGAAAGAAATTTTCTATCATTCTTCCCTTTTGAGCACAGAATCTCAAATATCGTTAAAAAGTATCGTCTTTTCGAATTAAACGAACAATCAAATTCTAAAAGATCAATCAGTTTAATTTCATCCCAAATTTTTGGACGTCACATCGACGGGAAGATGGCGATTGATGGCTTTCAAACGTAAAGGGAATTAATTAAAATGACTCATGGTACAAGTCCAGTTTCACGATTGTTTGATCGTTCATGCTGTGCACGCGTTTAACAAAACAGTGGAGGAATATGTCTTCCGTGTTAAACTCGCGAACACGCGTATGTACAACTTCCGGTTCCTAACTCCGTTTCCTCTCTCGCTTCCACAATTACGATTCATCACGAGGAGACGTGCATACGTGTTCGTGGATAAAACGTACGAAGGATAATAATACTACATATCGACGATTAACAAGTATTACACGAAACATTTAAAATACACTATCGTTAAAAACTTCAAGTTATTCGTTATTTTATACTTCCAAGAAATATTGTACAACAACTTCATTTATAGAATAAACTTATTAATTATTAGACTGTACTTGTTAGTAATTAACAGACCATGGATTTTTATGTAGTTACCAGAAGTTTATGTGAGAATATATTTACAATGTACAGAAATATGTAAAACATCCAAAGTACGGTACATTCTTTACGATATTTCTATTCTAGTTGTATTCATAAAAATATAAATTTCAAATAAATTTAGAGTATGGCATTGAAAGATTCCACGGTTCATGATAAGATGAAAATAAAGAATGGTGGAATTTTTAGAAGTATTTTTTAGTTTGATTTTTATATTTAGATTGCAAATTCGTTACAATTTAACAAATGGTATTTTTATAAATATAATTTAACAAAAAATAAAAATTTATTTCATCCATTATACATGTATTATAATAAATACTATACTTTTGTTTTACTATATTTTTGCACACATTGTTACTACATTTTTACAATTTTTGATTTACTAAAAATTCACAGTTTATTAGTCATATCGTTTAACTAACACCTTTCCAATACTTTATTTAAGACAATAATGTAATCTGACATCAGACAACGAGAATCGTGTTAATAAATTCCAAATTTTTTAACGACAGTGTATACACACACACAAAAAAAAAATATACGACATAAAAAAAAACACACGATAAAATTATTGTAGCCCACAAAAGAATCGGAATATCAAATCACAATGAAACATTTCGAACGGAAGTAAAGGTGAAAACTAAATCACGACTCACGTTGATCTTCTTTCGAACACGAACTATATGTACAACACCAAGCTAAAAACACATATGCAGATTATATGACTGTAATTAATCAGCAATTTTATTTTGCAAAAGTGAAAAAAGCTGAAAAACGGAACAAACTGTGAGATTAGTATACAGTGGAGTATACAGTAACGAGTAAATTCTTTATAAATAAATTCAAACAGTTATAACAAACAGAGATCATAACATGAGATGATGACAAACGAATAATCTATAAAACAATTACAATTACTATCAATATGCTCACTATTATATAAATTAATTCTGCATGTTATTAATTCTTACACTTGCACGTTTCCTAATTTTAATCTAAATTACACATCTCCAGAAACATACGTTTCGTGAAGCAAGTCGAAACGAACTGACACCGCAGAAATCTCAATTACGTAGTCCATTTTCAGAATACTCCACTGTATCTCTAAGATTTGCACCAAGTACGACGAGATTTCACCTTCACGCGATCGTCCTCGCGAAAATTGGGCGACAGACTTCCAGGAGAGTATCGGAATTTCTCCTCCTGCGGAATGCCGTTCGTCTGAACGATCGTCTGCGTCGGACTGTCCGGGAAGAAGACGTTCTCCTTGCTATCGGTGTTTAACAACCGTCGTAATTTCGTTTGCAGTTGATCGCCACCGGTGCTGCTCGGCGGCCCCGAAATCGTTCGCCGCTGCGGAACAGGAACCAAACGTGGACTCTTCGGTGGCAGTGCGGGTGGCAGTGTTTGTTGAGGACTCAGAATTCCGTCCGCTGTGAAACACGAGTGAAACAAGACATTACATCTCGAGAAAATTTCAATTTTACTGTTAATACAATTTTACTTTTAATACGGTGGTCAAAAATGACCAATCAAAAGATCAATTCACAAAAGAGTTTCACATTCTCACAATCTACGGTCATTCCAAAATACACAGTGTTCGATATCGTTCTCGAGACAACAGCGAGTTATATTCTACAATTTTTTAAGTTATGACTTTCGAGGCTATCGGAAACGAACTGAAATGAAAATTGGACGTGAAACGATCCGACGTAACAGAAAGAAAAACAGAAGATAAGTCGCGGGAAACGTTTACCAAAGTACGGCACAAGTATCCCCATAAACAGCAAAGCCAAACTCGTTACCAATTCTCATCCACGTCGGTGCTACCGCATCCGTGCTATGAAGAGCGAAGGAAGCTTTCGAAAGTACTCAGACAACCACTTACGGCTATCTCGTCGATGGCAAGTTGCCCGGCAATGAAAACGAGGAAGCGTATATAATACTGGTATCTGTGGGAGAGCGTGTTCGACTGGTTAAATGGCCGTGGCGCGTTAAATCGATTCCGGTGGTCGAAAACGGTGCGGGTAGAGACGGATGTGTGCTACACTCTGTTCAAAGAGTTCCAGAACAAGCGAAATGAAACAAATACGTTTTAACCATCAATTTCTACGTTGCCACTCTGAAAGTAATCTCCGTTGCTCGCTCGCGCCAACTTTATCCTTGAACCACTATTTCATTCGACCTTCCGGGCGATTAAGATTGTCGAAATACGCGTGAATGAGGACAGTGAATGAGGAGCGTACATAGAAGACCTAATACATTCAGTTTGTTTATTATTAAATATGTAATATGTGTTGATGAAAAGGGAGCATCGAGACAAATATGTATTCGTCTATCGTTTGATACAGTAGGGACCAAAGAAGTAAACTCAGAAAGTTAAGAAATATTGGATCGTCCAGTTCGAGAAACTTAATTGTAACGAGAACAAAAATTGTTACAGTTCAGGTAATCCTCCTTTAAGAATTACACCTGTGATAACTCAAAATTCGTCTACCAGTAAAAAGTTATAGTTCAGGTGTACAAATTGGGGGGGGGGGGAGGAAATTATAATACTGATCAGCTGATGAAAAGGAAATCATCACTCCAAAGTTATCTTCTACAATCTTCTATTTTTATGCTTTGTTGCCAAGTAGGTATATGCCAAGATTTATACGATTAAATAAAGTTGCATGGAACTTGGAAATCGCTCTGGATTAACAGAGAAACTCGTACCAAATTCACCTCCAAAATGAAAGGATTAAAAAAAAATTGCCGGCTCGACTCGAAAATTCGTCACAACACGATTTGTCATACATTTTTCAAAATCGAGGGACCAAATCTCCTCCTTCTGAAATTTCATTGAACAGCTTATTTCCAAGAGACTTACGCCTGTCCTGTTCGTGGCACGATGCCCAACAACAAGGTGGCGTCATCGGGGCAGGTGGCAGCTGCGACGGCGACGTCGGTTGCATCGAACAGGTCGGCGTGTTCCCGCATTTTCTCAGCAGCCTGGGTGGCGCGCTTGGCGCGCTCAGCTGCGAGACCTGAAGATGACCGCTGTTCTTCAGCTCCTGCTTCCGGTCCAGCACGGTCTCGCTCTTCACGTAGAACGCCTTCGTCTCCTGCAGCAGTTCCACCGCGCTCTTCCGCTTCCCTGCGGCACGTGACGAGGAAACCAGACGGCTGTAAGTGACACTCGAGTAAAAACGGTAAATAGCCCGCTTCCTGTAAACGGACACCAAGACAAGCCAGATACCCGCTCGACAGGGTTAAGCCACGTGCACCGGCACGAGCCTCTTTCTAACGAAATCCTCGTCCTTGCTTAGAGAAAATTGTCCAAGGTTCGGACCAAGGGGAACAAGGACGAGGCGTTTCACGAGGAGATGTTTTGTGAAAAATATATAATATAATATATTATTAATTATATATTATATATACTATTAATATATATATAATATATAATAAATAATATATAAATATATTTATATATTATTTATTATATATAATATTACATATTAATAATAAATATAATATTGTATATATAATATATATAATATAATATAATTTATAAATATATTTATTATATAGTATTATATATTAATAATAAATATAATATTGTATATATATATATTAATAGTATATATAATATATATTATATAATATAACATATAATAAATAATATATAAATATATTTATTATATAGTGTTAAATATTAATAATAAATATAATATATAATAAATAATATATAAATATACTTATTATATAGTATAACATATAATAAATAATATATAAATATATAGTATAATGTAATATAATATACATAATAATTTTGCACAATAAGAATATTTGAGAATCGAGGAGATACTTGAAACTAATAACTAATCGTGTCGTCGATAGATTGAACGCGTCAGAAACGTTAATTTAACTCCATGTTATAATGTTATAGAAATACCTCCTTTCACCGCGATTGGAAATTAATTTTAACAGTGAAAATTATGCTAACGACATTGGGAACGATTAAGAACGGGACGAATTCACTTTGCGCGGTTCAGGGAAAATTTTCATCGGGTGACTCTCTCTCGATAAAACTGTAAATTCGAATTCCCCTATTCCCTTTCCTCCACCCGCCGCGTAAAAATGGTTACTAGTGGTAAGAGGATTATTGGATCGGTTAATGATGATCGTGATGCACGTACACCGCTGCTTGGTACATTGCCAATCTTTCGAGTGATAACTATTGTTATCGTCGCACGATTTGATAGGTGACATCAATTTCGTTAATGATTTCTTTCAACCCGTTGAAAAATAGAGAAGATTTGTGGAGTTTCCTTTTCGCAGACAGTAACCAAATTCAGCGTACAAATTTCTTTTCGTGTATATCCTCGTTCAAAATATGGGATCGAACCTCTTCTCTTTTTAAACGAAAGAGAGATCTTTTCACACACTCTTCTGAGAAATAATTTCACGCAAATGAGAAATTATTTAACATTACTATTATCATTTTAGTATATCGTTATTTCATTACACTATTATATTAGTGTTAATATTGTATATTATAGTAAATTTATAACTATTTATTATTATATATTATTATTTAATAATTACATTTAACAGGGATACATGTAGCTGCAATGATTGAAATAAATAGTTATAGAAGTTTGAGAATAAATTTTAAATTATCCAATTATCCAAGTGTATTAAAATTAGACATTCATATTAAATTTCATAGTTTAATAAATTTATTAAATACAGAGTTGTTATTGCATAAATTCAGCAATGGTGTGTTGTAACTTTCTGTTTCTTCTTTCTTGCCCTGCTTTCGCGAGTATTCGCGACGAAAATGGCTCTTGAACAAAGTCCGAAGAGTACGCGCAATTCCAGTTTAATTAGTCAGTTTTAGTGGCAATTTATTGTAAGAGGAGCATCATTAGTGGAAGTAACAAAGACGGAGTTTGGGAAATCTAGAACTAACCTAACAGTAGAAATACACAAACAAGTAGAGATAACACAAACAGGCTAACTAAAAATTATAGCGTGTTAACGTAACGAAGCAACAGCGTGAAACTTGACGTATACGCTTCGACTGAAATCGTAAAAGAGAACATTTCACTTGCGAAACGAAGTGTAATACCTATTTCAAAAACCGTGCAAAATGTTATGAATAAAGATAGGTTCGTCGATAGTTTCACTTTAGCATAATTTCCGGGTAGCCACAAGCGTATCCGGCTGTGGCAGCGACTCACCGGAAACGACGAATAGAAAATACAATTGAACCGGTCGTTTCGGAAATGATACGAATAAACATACTTTATGCAAAATTTTATATTATCCGACGTATAATAAACGTAATGGAAAATGCAGAGAAAGTAGATAACGTATGTATGGAAATATAGAGCAATCTAAATATATATATATAAAGTATTTCCACGAGCTGTTTATACAATTCGAAAAGAGACGATCGATCATGCCACGAAACAGAGAGACGTCAAACGAAAGTGACGAAACAGGTCAGCGACAACATACTCGGAAAACAAACAAGGTGTTAATGGAATCGAGTATTCTGTTTTCAAAAAATTGCTCGGCGACAATCTATTTTTCACGCTGAATCATCGTGTATCATTATCTAGATGATACCTCGTCTATGTCAGAGGTTGAGATATCCTGAATAATTCATCGTCATCAATTCATCGGTCGTTTTGTGATTATATGCTCTCACTTATTGCGTTTTCAACCAATAAGTATCAAGTGCATCCATCCAGTGGCCTTCTGGACGCTGGTTTCTAATTTCTTAGACGCTGGTTTCTAGATTCTTAGGCACAAATTTCTAGATTCTTAGGCGCAGGTTTCTAGATTCTTAATTGCTCGTTTCTAGATTCTTAATTGCTGGTTTCTAGATTCTTAGTTGCTGGTTTCTAGATTCTTAGGCGCAGGTTTCTAGATTCTTAATTGCTGGTTTCTAGATTCTTAGTTGCTGGTTTTTAGATTCTTAGGTGCTGATTTCTAGATTCTTAGGCGCAGGTTTCCAGATTCTTAATTGCTGGTTTCTAGATTCTTAGTTGCTGGTTTCTAGATTCTTAGGTGCTGATTTCTAGATTCTTAGTCGCAGGTTTCTAGATTCTTAATTGCTGGTTTCTAGATTTTTAGTTGCTGGTTTCTAGAGTCTTAGGTACTGGTTTCTAGATTCTCAGACACTGGTTTCTAGATTCTCAGTCGCTGGTTTCTAGATTCTTAGTTGCTGGTTTCTAGATTCTTAGGTGCTGATTTCTAGATTCTTAGTCGCAGGTTTCTAGATTCTTAATTGCTGGTTTCTAGATTTTTAGTTGCTGGTTTCTAGATTTTTAGTTGCTGGTTTCTAGAGTCTTTGGTACTGGTTTCTAGATTCTTAATTGCTGGTTTCTAGATTCTAGTTGTTCTCTCTCTCTATCTCTATCTCTATCTCGTCTTAGTCTTCGGCTATTAACTCTTAATTTTATACCTTCAAATTAAATTCAATGTGAGTTGTGTTTCACATTGCGACTCGTCGAAATATCTCAATACTTAAGCCAATAATAACGTGTCGTCTTAGGAGTGAAACAAATTCCCCTGCTCGCATATCAAATGTTAAATGTCCCTCGCAGATCGTGCCGATTAATCCTTTTGCATCTATGGACTACATATCGAATTCATATTGTCTAAATCCACGTGAACTGTTGCAGCTGTTGCACTGAGAGATCCACATGTGCAGTGATGTTCATAGATGTGTGAAAAATTCACAGACCTTCCGGCCGGTTCAAAGTTTTCCAACGGCGTTACGCCAATGGCAATGCAACAACGATGCACGTGTACGCACTTTGCACGCGTTAAAATGTCTCGTTGAAGTGGACAATGAGACGGCAGGCTCGAGGTTCAACGACAAGCAGTCCAACATCTGCGGTTTCCCCTGTTTTCGCGTGCCACGCACGCTGATGATTGATGACATGCGTCTGACATGCCTGAGGGAGCTGATACTCTCGCCTCGAAACAATCAACGACATTCGGTGACGACAGCCAGGCCAAAAGAGAAGGAGGCCGACCGATTGGCCGAATTGTCCCGTGTCAATTTCAATTCACCGTGGTTTATTGACTGCCCGCGAGATACAGACACGTCGCGTCGGACTTTACTTTTCAATTTGCGATAATGGAATATAAATAGACGCGAATTTATAGACTCGATATATTGATTGCTGCATCGAGGACATTTTTAGAAAATTGTTTCGATTCGTTTTCAACAATAAGCTCGTGTTCGAACTTATTGCCCGATGTCTGATATTGCTTTAAAGAATTTTCCTAATTTTCGCTGCTATATCATAATGAACGACATTTAGTTTAATGCCCCCTGTATCTGTCATTTCACGAGCATTCGCTGCTCGAAATAGATTGGCTTTAATATTGTGAAATTGTGAAATTAAGTTTCGATGTTCCGACACGAGGACAATCATTTGCCAAAATTGCACGTACTTTCGGAGCAATGCATTTTGTGAACGAAGATCTAACGTAGCAAGGAAGATATTCATCTGTGTCTTCGTGTAACATTATACAATACAGTAAATTACACGATTATATAATTACAAATTTATATATTAAAAATATATGAAAATTAAATATTAAACTAGGATTAGACACCCTATTATACTAATATAAAAAATACTTTTATAATTAAATGTTGAATCATTAAAATAAAGTAATATGGCGGCCTTTTATTACAAAAAGGGATCATTCGAGGAACATTTCTGTCAAGAAATTTATTCTTAAAATGATAGTAAGTACAATATCCTGCACTTGCTGAAATAATAAATCCAACGACAAATCAATACATTCCCTTACGAGAAAGGTGGAACGTAGAATTTAATTCTTCGCGGAGTCGGGGATCAAATTGCACGCATCATTAAACAACGGAAATGAATGTTGTTACAACATCGTGTCGATTTGTCAATTTGCTTCGATTAAGTCAAAATGGACGTTTCTCGGTTGATTACGTGCATTGAACTGGGGAATTTCTTATGGAACAGCGTGTATAATGGAAGCTCCATAGAGAATCAAAAATGGCACGACGTTCGCCAGCCGCGACGCGACCGCGCAATCTACCCTTCAAGGGTAAAAACCGTCCTCTCCACCAGCAGAACCCTTTAAACCGTGTTCTCATGCAAGCCATACGCTATACTCCACGCAGAACACTCGACGAAATCGTGCACGCCATTTTAGGATGGCGTTTTTTCACATTCTAAATACGTGACTTCTCCGCGTTTCCTTCGAACAGCATCACTAAACATCATCGTGCATCGCGCTGTTTCATTTTCACTTTCATTCTCCACGCTCGTCCGCCTCTTTACCTTCATTCGACTCATTTTGAACTAGAATCCCACTTGGAAATTTTGGTGGTCGCCAGGGAGAACGTCGCACGACACAGTTTCAAGAAAGTTTCAAATTTATGTCGATTAAATATTAAATGTTAATCGAGTGGTTGAAGGATAAAAAATTGTCAGTTTTTATAACCTTGTGAAAATTTTATAGCATTATATTTTGACGTCCTGTCTTTTTTTTTTTTTTTCATATCACGTAGCGAGTGGAATCGAAGTTAGGACATTTTTGTTCCCGAGAATTGTCAAAATTCAAACTCTAAAAATTGGGGGAGAAGAAAAAGATCTTTCTACCATGATCTCGAAAGTTTACAACTTCTCTTTGCAACGACTATTTAAAACTAGTACAATCTCTTTTCACCGTTCTATTGAACTTTGAACCTTAGACGAAATTTGAAGAAACTTTTTTTGAATTTTACCCTAATGTTCAAAATTCAATGAAATCAAATATCGTACAAGTATCTGCAAGTTTCAAAGAGAAAAAAGCAACTGTGCCGAATGAAAAAGTTCTTTTACTATTCTCAGAGACGTTTGAACTCTCACAATTTCTATATAAAAATGTCACAGACTGTCACAAGACTGCCATAATCCAAGTGGACGGCTATATGATTTTGTAGAGTTACAGCAACAGTTTGAAGTTTTCATCGTTATTCTCCGCTGAACGTACAAGAAACAGAAACAATATCATGCAAAATGAAGGAAATGTCGCAAAAAAAAAATAAGAAATGTAATAAAAAAAAAAAAATTGGTATTAAGAATTTTAAACAGTGACATCTGTTAAAATGAAAGCACGTGACAACGCGCGGCGTTTTTCTTCAGAGCCACAGAAATGCGTGAAACGCATGACGAATATGTTACTCGTTCTATTGCATTGAACGATGAAAAAGAAACATGACCAAGAGACTGTGCATCTCTGCGCAATGATGGCCTACTGGCGTTTTTTTTTACAAGCAACGATGATTGTCACCGCTTTTGAGCGCGCGATGACAGTTCATCGATCGTTTCAACAGGCGTCCACCAATTTGGATAAAAATCGCGTTCTCGCTTGTTTTAAATGCTCGTTTCGATGCCTCCGACCTTTGTTTCTATTCGAACACGAGTGGCAACAATTTACCGACATATTCGAGAGTGGTTTATCGATCTTCGCGAATTTTGGCAATTTTTTTTTTTTGACTGAAAATTATTTCTCAACGTATTTATTGAAAATATGGATTTGCCACGACGGATTCACGGGATTCTGTAAAACAATGAAATTGAAAACGAACTTTAGAAATAATTATTCAGGATATTTAAGAGTGGATATAGTGAAGAGAAAATTGAGAAAATTGTAATGGATTATTTAGTTCGCACGATAGTGTATTCTTTGAAACTTTGCGATTATCAATCAGTGTTTATTGCTAAACATAAAGATTAGATCATAAGATAGATCGTGTATACGTATAACGTGTTAATATGTAATTATATTATACAGTGTAATATGTAATATACGCAATATAATATAATTAACATGCAATTATATTATATTATGTAATATGTAATATATGAAATATAATATAATTAACATGCAATTATATTATATAATACAATATTAATACTTCTTGCAAGATTTTCAAAAAATACACGCGATGATTATTTCAAAATACACACGCATTTTAAAATACACATAATAACGATGGTCCATCATTCTCTTTCAAAGTAGTGCACGTTACACCATTAAAAGGAATCGGTTTTAAATGTTTCTAAGCGTTTCGAAACGCGTTCGCTTCTAGTTATTCATACGAGAACGCGACTTCGTGCAGTTTGCTTTTTCTCGCGTGTCGTATTGTGTTTGTATTTGACATGTGTTGTGGATCAAGCAACAGTCGTGCACTGTGTCAGAATGGACGAAGCTGCTTTCTGCCCGCACAGAAGCAACAGGATTGTTTTAAAACAAACACGTGCTAAAACTTGCCCCGGCAAATCCTGCGACTTCCCACGCTGTCCAATTTAAATCGCGCGGATCGGCTGGAAATTTATCCGAAATTCCTCACATCCCGAATTTTCCAATATATCTCGATCATCGTCCCTCCTCGTATAATAATTCCCGAATCGTTAATCTTAATCCTACTTTGTTCTTAATTGAATTTGACGAACTTTTTCATTTTAATTAAATGCTTTTGATTTTATCAACTAAAGTCTCGCGAATTTTGCTATATCTCTCAACGTCATCCTCTGAATGTCCATCGAATTCATCGAATATCGAGAAACTACTTTCGCTTTTTATTTTGTCCTTTCGAGAATTTTCAAACGAATTTTCTCAACGTTCGAAAGATCGATCTAGAGTTCTCAGAATTTCTTGCTATCATCCTTTGCGTAGTTGTCAAACTTTTAATATTCAAAAATTGTTAATTTTAGTTCAGTTTATCTTTTAATCCCTCGTCAAGAACTTTAAAAGATCACGAGATTAAATGATCGATCGAAAGTTTCGCTATTATATATTTCTTGACATTGTCTGTACATTCATCGATCTATATCTAATATTGTTAATTTCTGTCCCAAGAGTTTTAAAAGATTTTAATCCAACATCAATGCTATGTCACATGAAAATTAAAATATACACTCGTCTATAATACACACATGTAGATCACAGGTTTTATTCTAGATCGCAAGTCCTACTTCAATGATCGCAAATAACACGAACGTAAAAATCTGGCAATTTTTACTTTTCAATTTAATTTATTTAATTTTTATTAGCCAGACATAACACGATAACCACTATCATTTGACGAGGCGAAACGTTCTTTAAGCTTGATTGAAAATTTTTAATTAAAAAAATTCTGAACTCGGGGCATTACGTTTTTAATCACGATCGTTGCACCGTCATTCTGCCATAATCTAAAGTAACTTTAATTAAACATCGCCTGTATCAATTAATTCTCCGACAAGTCGAAGAATTTCAAAATGAACGGCTGCCGATCAAAAAATTAGTAAATTTCTAGCCTGGCGGCTTTTGGCGAAATTCTCTTCACTTTCGATGTTTTGTGCTTTTTAATAAAACGTAAATAAAAAGAAAATCCAGATGTGCCTCAACAGTGGAAAGATCATCAATCAGCAGAACACGTGGGACAAAAAAAAAACAAAGAAAGAGCGTAGCAAAACAGCCCAATGGAAAATTGGGAAAAGTCACGAAACCAGAAGTTTACCAATTGACCATGTGCCTTGCTCTTCAGTTGAAAAATGATCGAGAAAAGATGGGAGACTTTTCGAGTCCACTCTCTCCATTGTTTCCCAATCTGTTTGAAACTCTTTCGTCAAAGGGCCAAGCACAAAGCGGCGAAGTTATTCGTGTCATTCGTTCCCATCGAGGCTGAGATCGTACATACTTGTGGAAACTTGCTCGTAACGTCGGTCGTGTTGCCTTCGAGTTTGTCTTCGGGTTAACGTCAGTCACGGTGGCCGATGACGTGCCGTAACAGCCTTTCTTCTCCACGGGCGACCGCCGGCTGTGATAATGACACACCGCGGAACGATAAGAAAACGAAAAAGGAGAAAGAACGAGCCGACAGAGGCTGGAAATCACCAGCGCCAGAAGTTCTCTGAGACGTGAGAGCGTCTAGCTGCAAGGTGCAACGGTCCCGCCACCGTACGATTTTCTGCCATTTTCGCCGGTGCAAATATTAGGCGAAATGAACTGAAATGCGACGGTGCTCCATCTTGTTGGTAAATTAAATTTCCACGAAGGATTTCTCACGAGGAATGTCTTTCAATAATCGAGTTTCAAAGCCATTTTTTTCTCAGAAACGAAATCTTATTCTATACTTTTCATTCTATATGTACCACCAGTTGCACGACACCCTGTATATTTTCGATCGGTGACGCGTAGTATGTTAAAAGTGATACCCTGGAGGAGCACGGTAAATCGTCGATTTCAAATATTAGGCGACATTGCCACGTGTTCGATAACTCGTCCGATGCTGCGCGAGCGTGTCGTGAAAAAATTAATTGATAATTAATGAGGATAACGGTGAGGGGTGAAGATGAAACGCTCGATAGGAAGTTCGTTCAGGGATGTAACGTTGCCCGTAGGAATGTTGCGCGTAAATAATGAAGAGTTATGAATCGCGAGAGCCCCGCGTCGCCGATCGATCCCTCAGTTAAGTAACTTTTAATTAAAACTCCTCCCTCTTCCCCAACTATCAACGAGCCTTCCGTTATCCCCCTTCGACTTCGATACAAATTAAAATCATGGAAAAGTGGATTCAACCTACGACGATAAACGCCGTTCAAACAAATTCGATTCAGCTTTCGACTGACGTTAAACGACTGGAAACTCGAGGTGGACGTACGAAGGATCAAAAGTCGAATTTGTTAGTGGATCGAACAATAGATACGACTAGTTGGAGACAGATTTAATAGAAATTACGAAATACATACGTGTGACTCTCATACTCTGCTACACTCGAGCCTCGCGTCTATCCAACTCTCGACTGGGTACTAATTTATTGATTAATAATTTTTATTTTATGTTTATTTATATTAATAATAATTATATTTAATTTAAATTCATATTTTATTTTAAATATATTAAATTTTAAATTTATAAAAAATTATAAAATTAATAATTTAAATAAAAAAAAAATATTAAAATGAAATTAATTATATTAAATTTATTTGAAATATTTGATCCATCAATTTATTTTATTTATAAAATTCAATTTAATTGAATTTTTATTATTATACCATTAATTATTTTTATAAATAATTATTGATTAATTCCTTCTCGATTAAATATAATATTTTATAAATTTATTTTTATTAAAATCGCACGAGTTTTGAAGTGGTAACGTGTCAACTGTGCGTGAAGAAAAGGAAGAGCTCGCGTGCTGAGGAGGATAAAAAAGAATCGAATTGATATGCAACTTCGTTATCCCTCAGCGATAAAATGGGGAAAATTCGTTTTTAATATAGTTTTCGTGTAACAGGCTTGGAATTAGTTATTTATTAACCGTGTGTTTCGACTGTGAACGCGATAATAAATTCAGAGCTTTCTTCTCTTTTCTTCAATGGATATACCGTGTATTTCCAATTTAATCTGGCTATAGTGTTTGAATCTCGCTCCCGTTTTAATGAATAAAAAGCTTTTGAACATTTTTCAACGTGATAAAACTGAAATAAAAATATCGCGTGCTACGACACTAAAATTGCCGAAATCTACAAGTTTAGTGTATCAAGAACACGTTCGTCTTAAATGCGCATCTAACATCGTACTATTTTCTCCCTCTTGTGCCTCTAACAAAGTAAATCAATTACCTCGAGTATCTCAGATTCACTGATGCTGAAAAATTGTCAAAAACGCGATTTCGGAGAGAAAAATTAGATACGCCTACCGATCAGAGGACACGTACAAAAAAGAAAAAAAAATACAAATATTTCTCCTCGATGTGTTACACTACACCATGACTAGCGTTAGGTGTTAGGCCTTAATATAGCTTTCCCGGAGGAGACCGCGTCGTCGGAGCATACACTCGACAAGAAGGAATTACACACGGTATAAATATCCTGCTCCTTCAAAGCGTCTCTTTGTACATCGAGCCTCCCCCTTTGATTCGTTTAAAAAAAAAAAAAAAAAAAAAAAAAGAAGGAAGGAAGAGAGGGAGGCGAAAGGGTTGATCGTGAAAAGTGAACGCCTCGACCTTCACCCTGGGAAGCGCCAGCACGTGCGGCGGAAGATACTGTTAATAATAAACAATCTATCGACTCACCGGTGTGATCGGTGTGTCGTTGATGATTCCTGACGTAGGGAGGTGCTGGATGCCTGGTCTGCATGTTCCAGTAGGTGTTCCGACTGTTCCCGAAATTGTTCACTCGCGGCTGTTGCGATGGCGAGGTCTGTTTGCAAGGCAATCTGGCCATGGCAGTCATCATTTTCTTCAAACGCCCACGCTCGCGGTCGAAATCGATCACTTCATCGGTGCCCTGCTTTGTTCCGCCGTCGTTTCAACCCCATTTTCGAGCGATCGTTTGCTCCCTGAAGAGAAAGCAAAAAGAAGAAAACGACGACTCGATTAATTGTTCGCTGGCTCGTACGATCTTTCCGCGCTTCAATTTTGCTAACTTCGCTTGCTCTAGATCTTTTCGTCGAGCTTTCTGCCCCGTCAGTGATCAATGGACTCGCGGATTTCTGCACAGGCCCGTGGTTTGGAAAATATGATTAAGAGAAGTGGATGTTTCAAAATTCTTTGAAATCTTCTGCAAATGCGTAAAAGTCTACTGACTACATAGAAAAGGGGAACTTTGTCACGATGTGATCAGACAGTTACAGTCAAATGATAATTTGAACGTAAATCATACATCTTTTGTGCGAATTTATGAGAAACTTAAAGATAGAAATAGTATGTAGAGACGCGTAAAACATGCAGAGTATAGAATTCTTTATTATGGAGTATAGAATACTATATATTATATACTATAATACTATATAACACTATATATCAATACTACACTACTATATAATACTATAATACTATATAGTACTATATATTAATACTACACTACTATATAATAATATAATACTATAATACTATATATTAACACTACACTACTATATAATACTATAATACTATAATATTATAATACTATATAATACTATATAATGCTATAATACTATATATTACATTATTAGAGTACAGAATACTTTATTAAAATTGTACATATGAATTCGTTGTATTCAAATTTATTAATTAACTTCTGTTTAGGATAAAATCTATTACACAAATCTCTATTCAGCCTCCATTTCTTTGACAATAAAATACTTATCATGCATAAATATGATGCTCATTGTAATATTTAAAAGATGAAAACAAACTCTTTTTGGTATATAGAAAATTAACTTTAAATTTGTAAATTAACATTCGCAGAATCTCGTCGATCGATATAGCCTTTAAATCCAACAATAGTTACGTAACTATTAACTACCAATGCAACTCCTTGCAATGGGGAGTCTGTTGGCGGCCGAACAACCATTCGTGATCGTAGGGCAATTAAAAACGACGGCCGTAAATCAAATCCAATACCAGGGAACAGTGAAAGCAGCGTCGTAGCATCTCTTTAGCAGATTACTCAGCTGCGTGACCGTTCTAGGAAAATATGACACACGTGGTGAAAGCGATCATGGGCAAGCCAAGTTCCAAAAGTGAAGCAAGACTAAAATTAGATGTCCACGAGAAATAAAACTAGAGCCGACTAAAGTTTGCTTTTGTTTTTCCCCACCTCTAGCCCGCCAAGTAGCTTTTCACCAAGGTGGCAAGACAATTTCAACGATCTTTGAAAGATTTGTTAGGAAAATCGTCCATTTCTAACATTACAGATTGAATTTTTCTACGATAACTTACAGTGTTTTTTTAAATATTGCAAAAGATCGTAGACTTTAATATAATATAATTTTAATAATAATAAAATATAATTTATAATTATTATTTATTATATAATTATATAATATAATATAATATAATATATTATATTATATTATATTATATTATATTATATTATATTTATTATATAATTTATAATTTCAATAATAATATAATTTTTTGTGGATATTTCAAAATCACAATTTCAATGTAAAAATGACAGATCTGTTCTATACTATCCTTTTTTGATTAAATACCCATTCTGAATACACGTATTTCGTCTGTGTTTCAATAAAAAAAAAAAAAAATTACAAAAGAATCCCTCTATAATTATCCGTTTTATCGATTTTCAACGATCGAGTTGAATCTCCGTCGTATAATGTTATGAATGTAAATCGCGGAGGCCTTAAGAAATCAATTCTGGTCTCACTCTTTCCAAATCGATATTTCAGAACCCCCCTTAGCCAAAATCCCTTAGACCTGGCAGGTCTGTCTTCGTCGTCAGCGATTTTTCCACGCCAGTCTGCGACACGCGCCGTTACTATTCTGAACGACTCGTCTGGCTCGTCAGTCATTCGTTTCATTCGAAATCCTCGAAGGCAGGCGCGGGAAAAATTCCACCGCGATGATCATTATCGCGTTGAAAATTCCCTCGTGCCGCAGCGATGTTGATTTTTCACGGAAAGATTGATTTTTCGCGGTGATGATTTCTCGGTAGCTGCGCGCAGCCTCGCGAATGACACGGACGAATAAAGTCACAAGTGGACTGACAAGCCACGGGAAATGATCAAAGTCGAACGACCTGCACGGTCTTGGACTTATCGTCCAACTAATGAGAAATGTTATCATTTCATAGGAGAAGCGTGTCACTACGACGCGCAGTGGATCCGGACTGAGAATTCACGCGAGATTTGCGAACAACTTTTCACTCGTGAGAGATATTTGCAATAAAGTTTGAAGACGTGGGAATTTGAAGAAAAAAAAAAAAAGAAATTCCAATCACATGCAACACGACATATTTCATGCACGTTCAATCACTATTCTGTTAACTTTCTAATAACTTTGTAATTTGACAAAGTTACGTTTAAGTTCAATTATTTATATTTTATATTATTGTTATATATGTACTATATATTATATATATTTTTATAATTATTATCTATTATTTTGTATAATCAGCATTACGATAAGACGCGGTTTGGGTTAGGCGATTATGTTGGTAAAAATTCATGGTTCTATACAGACTCGTGCTGATTTCAAGACAACGTATGTATTAATGTAACTATTCGAAAGTATCATTTATTACCGATCAGTATTCTGTTACGTTAACCAACAATTGCTGCTGTTCCACGAAGTTTTTCTGTCTACTAAATCTTGTCTAGTTCGTGTATCATCCAATGATCATTGTCGCAAATATTTTCATCCCTGTGTTTTCCATCTTCTACATTCCACGTACGTTTTTCAGATTGATTTTAAACTTTATCGGCAAAGTCAATGACAATGGTGCGTCATCGCAGTGCTTATGATATTTCAAATACCGCAACAAGGAATTCAAACAATCTCACAAACTATACACGTGTAATAGATAGTCGACGCATTCCTCCTCCATAAGATCATAATATCTTATACGGTTGTAATAATTGTTCTAAAGAATCCTGATATTTATGGATACCTATCTATTCTAAAGATATATAGACAGATATCTAAGATATCTAAGGATATAATAGTTCGTATTCATTCCAAAGATATATATATATATATATATATATTTTTTTTTTTCTAGATATTTTTACGTTGCGTTCAAATGCAGGAAGTTATTTTTCAGTCGAAGAAGTAATTTAATAGCAGATATTTCACTCGCTTGTTAGCCGTTTCACAACGATATATTCTCTATGCTCGTCGCATCTTTCAATAGACGAGAGAGAGTGTCACGAGCAGTAACGATCCGATTACAAGCAAGAAATTCAACGACGCGACCCTTATCTACTCGATTTCGGAGCCTCACGCCCCCGTGTCAAGCAGGTGTCGCTCACCCTCTTCGCGCAAACCACTACAGAAGAACGTGAGCGATAACCAAGAGGGGGCACACTGATTAAAACTTCCTTCCGTTCGATGAAAATCAACGAGATTTTTCGTAAATTGTACGAAATTAACGTATTTAAATTGTAACGAATATTAGAATAGTCAAGACTACCGACTAACGATAAACCCTGGAGTTTCCATCAGATGAGACATTAAAGTGAAAGAGTAGTGAAATTTTAAAATGCAACAGAGCAAGTTCTTATTTGTATCGTTTAAATTTCCAAAAAAAAAAGGACACTGTTTCACGTTGTAACGAATATTAGAATAGTCAAGACTACCGACTAACGATAAACCCTGGAATTTCCATCAGATGAGACATTAAAGTGAAATTTTAAAATGCAACAGAGCAAGTTCTTATTTGTATCGTTTAAATTTCCAAAAAAAAAAGGACACTGTTTCACGTTGTAACGAATATTAGAATAGTCAAGACTACCGACTAACGATAAACCCTGGAGTTTCCATCAGATGAGACATTAAAGTGAAATTTTAAAATGCAACAGAGCAAGTTCTTATTTGTATCGTTTAAATTTCCAAAAAAAAAGGACACTGTTTCACGTTGTAACGAATATTAGAATAGTCAAGACTACCGACTAACGATAAACCCTGGAGTTTCCATCAGATGAGACATTAAATTGAAAGAGTAGTGAAATTTTAAAATGCAACAGAGCAAGTTCTTATTTGTATCGTTTAAATTTCCAAAAAAAAAAAGGACACTGTTTCACGTTGTAACGAATATTAGAATAGTCAAGACTACCGACTAACGATAAACCCTGGAGTTTCCATCAGATGAGACATTAAAGTGAAAGAGTAGTGAAATTTTAAAATGCAACAGAGCAAGTTCTTATTTGTATCGTTTAAATTTCCAAAAAAAAAAAAAAAGTACACTGTTTCACGTTGTAACGAATATTAGAATAGTCAAGACTACCGACTAACGATAAACCCTGGAGTTTTCATCAGATGAGACATTAAAGTGAAAGAGTAATACAACAGAGCACGCAAGTTCTTATTTGTATCGTTTAAATTTCAAAAAAAAAAAAAAGAAAAAATACACTGTTTCACGTTTCGTGAAATTTCCAACGAAAGTTATAAATTGATTCACTTTGATTACTTTGGCATTTCCAGTGTCAAACTTTGCGTACTGACGCAGAAAAGGGAAATGAAATTAGTATGCAGGATATACTGGAAACGTATCAGTCAATTTTGATCTAGTTGACTGATAGGCAAGATCACAACCTGCCGTCAGTTAGTGAAATAAAGTTTAATCTTCGACGAAAACGAATGTAACAAGTTTCCTAACAAGGTACCTATGTAGTATAGTATGTTACATAACTGTCGTGTTATTTACAATATTATTTCCAATACCGTGACAATTATCAATGTACAAACGATTACTATGATCATATAATCGTATTACGGCCATAATTACAAAACGAAACAATTCGTCTCGCGTTAACCCCTTTCGCTGGGCAACTGGTACGCGGACCATAACGAGTGACCGAACCGTACACAATTCGTAACAATTCGTCGCTTTCTTTTTCTCTTGAACTCACGTCGGTACAATGTCGTTGGATAGAAAGCGATAACATTTGTTTTGCCTCGGTTGCATTTAAATACATTTAAATGCTGAGAAAGTGTTGCAATTTGCGACAAAAGATTCTCGATTCCAGCGCAAGAGGTTAAAAAAAAGAAAAAGGAAAAAATGCTCCACTTTGCAACTGTAGCTGCAGCGAACGTACACGACGTGCCTATAAAACGTGCCCGTAGGGATATTTAAACGGGAGGAGCTCCATCACTTTATATCGAACGGCACGAGAGCTCGGACAGAGATCGAACCGCGTATGTAAGTGCATAGTTACTCGAAATGAGCAAGTGCATCTATCTTTACGACGAGAAAGAGACGCACAGTCTAGGATAAAGGCCGCGTGATAAACAGCGGCCGATGAATCATTCGGCTCTCGACCCGGGTCGCTCAACAAAATTGCGTATCGAAGCGGGGGGAAGAGGGGACGGGGGGACGTGGGCTGTTTAACCAGCTATAATATTATCGTTGAGAAATGCACACGGAGGAATATAAATGAGATCGCTGCTGGCACAAACGCGTACCGCGTCGAACCATCGCCGACATCTGCTCGTGTAACCCGCTCGGTAGCCGATTTCTCAAACATTAGCGTAGCCGTTATGTCTGTCAGCTGTTCCAGACTAGCGAGATCCGTCCAGGCAAAGCCAGGTTATCCGATAAAGGAAGGTGCAGCACGGACTGACAGCAGTGGAGTCGTCGAAATTGTCTTCGATGGAGTATCAATCTGATAGAGGATTCCCTTCCGTCGTTTCAGTTTCAGAAAGTCGAGGATTTCGTTATCTGTCCGCGGGTATCACAAAGGCAGAATTGGTTTTCTGCCACTTTTTTTTGTACGAAAGTATTTCGTCGTTTGTCAAACGGATTAGTTTTTAGACAGAGGAGTTTCTACGATTTGCGTTTATTATTAATATCTAAGGGCAATTTTTATCTGGTCGTTTTTATAAGGGAAATTTGGTAACTAGAGAATTGAAAAAGAATTGAGATTCTGCACTAGTCTCCTTTTTTTTTTTTTTTTTAAGAAATCTTGACTTTCAATGTATTATATATATATATTGTAATAACCCATTTAGTACCGTCATTGTCTCAACAATTGTAAAAGGAAATCATAAAAGAGAAATTTCGAGAATTAATATTTTTAATATAAAGTCATTGGATTAATTCTTTTTTTTTTTTACCATTGTATTGTCTTCCACTTGAGTTTTATAATTTTACAATTTACAAAATTTAAAGGAAGCAAGAAACAATTGGTTAAAAAAGTATTTATCTTCAGAAGGGACTGAATCGTAAAGTAGAAATAGATCGACTTAATGTTTAAATTGACCCGACTCGAATCTTCAATCCGCAATATGTAACTATATAATACTGTATGTAACCCGCAACTCACACTTAAGTTGAAAATTATCCAAAGAGACTGCAAGCCCTTCCGCATTATTCCAAGTACTTCAATAAGCCATAATTTCTCCTCCTCTCTGAAACCTGATTTTCCATCTCTTGTTTTTTGATCCAATTAATTACTTTCCAACCACTACAACCACACGGCCCAATAATAAAATTTATTACTGCCATCTCGAAACGGAAAGGCTGTATTAATATTGTAACTCACAAGGTCCCCGATAATAATAATCGTCGTGTTAAGCAGTATATTTTTACACGCGTGTCCGTTTGAAACCTGTTTTTCGGGTCGAATATTTACGAAATTGCGAAGCCTAGGCACTCGATGAAAAAAATGCTTCCTACACTTTCAAAGAATCTACACTACGAAGAGGTCTTTTGAAATTCAAGTGCAAAGATTCTCCTGATGTCAAAACACAATAATGAATTAAATAATCTTGAATGTTTGTCATTTTTGACGCAGTTTCTCGAGATTGAGCACTTAAAAAAGTTAGTTTATATTATTGTATACCTCACGCAATAATTTTTAATAATATACGCACCTGTATGTCTGCACAAGTTTTTAATATACAGACACACAATTTAAGTATACAATAATTTGTACACGAATTTGTATTGTAACAATTTATTAATAATTTGACACATAATTGAAGTATACAAACAAATAAATTTGTCTAATCCACTACCTACATATCCATCATTTATCATATGAATGCACAATCTGTTCATTTCCCTTCTAAATATGTAAAAATAATAAAGGCTAAAGACACTCGAACGATAAACATATAAATACAAACTGATAGAAACCACTTTTCACCACCACTGAACACTTTCATTTCCGGTACTTTACTTTCATTTCGAACGAACAAAAAGTCACGAACAAAAAAGAAAATACCTCCAGAAAGAATTTCCTGGAAATTCACATTGAAAACTTTTCGCATCGTTTCTCGAAGAAGAACGAAGACAACGTTCGTTACGGTGAACAGTTTATCGCGAAACGTGCCACAGGCTGCCGTTTCGCTCTTGAACGGTGAATTCCTCATTGAAAAATGAGCTCGTTCGATTCGAGCGAGCAAAAAGGCTGCGAAACGGCTCGCGCGACCGCGCACCACCACGAAGAACAGAAACTAACGAGCATTCGAGTTACTCCAATACGCGAGATTTAATGCCCGTTGCGAGATAATGCCGATCGTTTGGAGAATAATCGCGGAGGACGCGATTTGAGGCTCAATCCTATGATTCTCGTTCAATCTTACAATCTCACAATCAGTTTGGCAAAAAAAAAAAAAAAAAAAAAAAGGAAAAAAAGGAACGTGGAATATTTAACAAGAAAAATGTTTAACGTGACTACTTGGTGAGATGAATCGTGCAATATGTAGTAGATCGTTCTTAAGTCACAACAGTCTGCAGTTGTAGTTATCATTATATCTTCAGTTGCGTTTAATTATACTAGATGGCCTGCTGTAATGTTTGCTGATAGTAGAAATGCGTGAGAAAAGGAAAAGAACGTATGAACGTGATGGGACAAGCGCGACGACGAGGCGTTTTTCTTTTTGAAAAAGGAGAGAGTCGAAAGGGCAAAAAAAAAGGAGTCGATCTGAGTTGTGAAAAAGAGTTGACTGAGTTGTTAAAAAAGAGTTTATTCGAGTTGTGATTACCGCGTATATAATATAGTATATAATATATATATATATTATATTATATTATATTATAAATATAAATTATACTAAATATATAATTTTTATTCTTTCCTATTTTATATAAAATTATAAGATATTATACAACTATATATAGATATATATAGTTGTATAACTATATATAGAATGTAAATAATAATTTATAAAGTTAATAAAATATAAAATACGATAATGTATTTAGATATAAATAAATAAAATATAATAATAAATATATATATAATATAGTATATAATATATATATATATTATATTATATTATATATAAATATAAATTATACTAAATATATAATTTTATTCTTTTCTATTTTATATAAAATTGTAAGATATTATACAAACTATATATAGAATGTAAATAATAATTTATAAAGTTAATAAAATATAAAATACAATAATATAGTTGTTGATCTGTGTTCATTACTTTGCTTAATCGCCAGTATTGTCATTAAACAAATATTATTTACATTTAATCTCTACATATATACTAACAAGAATGTTTTCACGTTTGTTCTTGAATAATTGTAGTTTTTACTTTCGGAGAAATATACGTGTGAATCAAGAATGATCGAAATGTAATCTGACTTGTGCAATTTTTAGAAACAATTGCTTTCGAACGAAAAAGAACATTCGGATGGAAATTTTGATTAAAAAAAAAAAACATTGGAATTTATCGAGGGTGAATGATGATAATTTTCATTAAAAGTTAACGACGTAGCGAGTTAAAATATCGAAACGCTTTTTCATAACATTGGAATATTGTTGATCAATCGTACAGGCACACTGCTCAGGAGTATCTGTTAATTTTTGGACAAAATCACAAGTCAAAAAATAACGATTATACTTTGCGTTTATTAAATGAAATATTAAAGTGAAGCGGATTTTATTCAAAAACATTAATGAAATTCTGACATTTGTATCTTGGTCACGATCTTTTAACAAAACTTGCAACGAAACAAGCAACTGATCAATTTTGTAAATTCTTTGATCAAAAACAAGGAAATTGAATTATTTGCATCAAAGTACGTTGCTTTTACGTTTCTCGTCAAGTGTCTCTCTCTCACACACACACACACACATACGCACAAAGGATGAATGAAATTTAAATGCAAATAATTCTTGGGTCATCATTGTGAAACAACATATGGCAAAGTTTGCCAATTTGCCGGACGATTAAACATTAATTCTGATTACAAAAATACCGATCGATATCAAACGAGGTGGAAGGCCATCCGAGTCCATTATAAATTTTGGCGAACAAATTTGCGTTCATTATTAAATCATTAAATTACATTAACCACTCTTCGTACCTCTTTCGTTTTCTGTCTTCATTTTGCCCGTAATATCGAGGCTACAAATTCCACCGTACTTTTTATTCATAAACGTTTATTATACTATTCCATTATGTCGTTAATACCTATTATATTTGGAAATATCGGTTTATCGAATAAATTAACACTTCAATTATTATTCGTGGCGAGTTGCCCTGTCTGAATTTCGGAGAAAAGTAGTCAATTGACATTTTTCTTTTTTTTCTTTTTTTTTCTTTTTTTTTTTTAAGAATGACTGATTTTAATAGAAGAAAAGAACAAGTACAATTAAACTAAGATCTTTGAATCGTTACGATCTCCATTTTGGAGTTGAATAAATTTTGAATTTAAAAAATTGTAAAAAAAGATTGAGTTGACTGAAAGGATTGAAGAAATTAAACACGTGGATACTTTCCAGTCAACGAAGAGAGGAGTTTAGTAACCTGTACCGATTAAAATCATTGACACAATTTCAGACCCGACCGCTCGCATTAACGAGCCTTTCCACTTCATTTTCCATTCCAATGCAAGGAAAACAAACCTGTCTAATAGTATCTCCAACAAATTTTGTTCATCGTTTTCCATTAGCGGTTGCAATCATATGCAATGTGCAGTGAAAGCGGGAAGTTTCAAAAAGCGAATAAAATCGACCGTATCATGGCAAGTCATTAAATTATTTTCTATTCAGAACGCAATAATATCAAAAAGATATGATACTGTTAGGCTTCTAATTCAAATTTTTTTTAATTTCAGGAATGTTGTTCCCAATGTTAATGTTAATATCGATTAATACTTTGAATATTCTAATAAATTTCGAATTTAATATTATTAAATTTCACCGTGCTTTCGAATCACAGTAACGTCAAAATGAAAGATGCATGTCACCAGAGAAAAAAAGGAAACGAAACGTGAACTCTAGGAAATATTTTAAAAAAAGTTCATTGAATTTCAGCTATTTCTATTTCGGTTAACAATCAAGCTATTGATTCTTAATTTTTAGTTTTCTATTTCGACCGACAAAGGAGAAATCTATCGTTGGGAGAAAGAGAAACCAAAAAGAAGAGGAGAAAATACCCAAAAAAAGTTCCTCGGCTCGGAGATTAGATTAAATGTCCAGTTTCTACCTATTTCGTGGCGACTCGAGAGAAACGTATCGTTATCAAGAGAGAAAGACAAACAGGAAACAGGGAAAGAAGAAGTACATGTAAAAATATCCACCTGTGATCCCAAGTCTCGCAGCAACTTGGCTTACAATTAGTACATCCTCGAGACACGACATCCTCTAATTATTTTGAGCAGTGCAACGTACCGAATCCTCGTGAGCCCGCCAAGCCGCGCGAGCAACTCCAATAACGTCTCGTTTTCCACGAGTCCACTTATTTGCCTTGGCGGCTTCTCAAGGGCAGAAAACTTGCAACCGAACGACCAGAGGCGACGCACGAATCGCAGAAGCCGGGCAGAAATTCAGGAAACGGCCTATCAGATCGTCGGCTCTGTGACACACGCGGGCCAACTTCTTTCCCGCACGAGTTGCTCACTAACGATCTGCCGGTTCCTCCACCATGAAAATTAGTTCCCGCTCTGTTCATTCCGCCGCTGAGAGCCATACAAACTACTTTCCTACTATCTTTCTTTAACTTTAGCTACAGCTACAACAAAGAGACCACAACCAATTGTGGTTGTAGTTATTATATTTTTAGATACGTTTCATTATACTAGATATGGCCTGTAATGTTTGCTAATCGTGGAAGCGCGACGTTGGCGTGGGGCGTTTTTCTTTTTGAGTTTGAGAAAGACGAGAGTCGAAAAAAAGAGATTTTTCACAACTCGAGTCGTGAAAAGAAAGTTGACTGAATTGTCAAAAAAGAATTTGTTAGGATTGTGACCGCGCATATTAATTGTTAATCTGCGTTCATTGCCTTGTTTAATTATTGCTCGATCACCAGCATTGTATATTAAATAAATATTATTTATATCTAACGTGAGTATCGTGGCCGCGACGCTCTCAACACAGTGGGGAGATCGACGCAGTGGAGGGGATAGCGCTAGCGACCAGGAAAGTGGGGGCAAGGGGCGCCAGTTAGCCATCTCTGCACTGGGAGAATCATCCTGGCAACGTTCGGATTCCCATCGGGATTTCCGGTTGTTTTAACAGACGGCAACATTGTCATCGAGATAAAAACGGTCGAACGATGAGTCGAGCCTCTTTGTTTGTCGAAACCGCGCGTTTCTAGCACACAGGGAAAACGGAACAACGCTGTTATCTGTCGATGAAACCAACGGCCACGGTGAAAGGTATAGCTGTTTATTTTCTTTGCAATTTTCGTCAAAAATATGCCGTTATTCGAAAGAACGTTGTTTAATCGAGATTCTATCTGAAAGAGCGGGGAAGTTCGTTTTAAACTTTCTCTTCCATTCCGAAATGATCATAAATTACAAGACAAGCGATTCAACAAAACTCCGCGTGAATTTCCGTAAATTCCGTAACGAGAATCGGCCGTTCCAACGGGGTTCGCGGGGAAGAAGAAAGAGAAAGAATAAATCCGGACTGAATGAACGAACGAACGAACGCGAGCCGCCGTTCCCTTGAGCTTCATTCGTGAAACGAATTTCCTACGCCGTCCAATACATAAATATATACATATATATCGGTTAGCAACGGCTGCGGGAGGAATTGGTCCAGGGAAAAACTCTCATTGCTCGCGCAACGTCGAGGCGCGAGATTCATTTGATCGTGGGCATGTTACGCCCGAGTCGAGCCCCGTCGAACTTATTATTTAGAAACCACCGTCTGGGAAAAAGCCAACGTGGTGTGAGACGAGCTTAAGGAGGCGATAATATCGGCGAGTACGTGTCCGTATATTTCTGCGATGTAGCCGACGAACGGTATCCCGGTTTGTGTACGGGCAACTTCTGTATAGAGAGGCTCGAGATGTCCTAAGTACACGTCTACATGCAGGATATGCATCGGTGGCCGTGATGCCGCAACGTACACGGTGTCCAAGAATTACGGTTCAATTTCTTTTCCTTTTTTTTTTTCTTTATCTGCCACGAACCTTTTTACTCATTTGCTTTATTTATTTTATTTTATTTTCATACTGTGTTTTATTTGTTTTGTTTTACTTTTGTATTATATTTTATTTGCTTGTTCGAACATGGACGAAAGGTGGATATTCTGCGAATATTTGTGCATATTTTGGAGAGATTTAAGGAGACAAAATTTAAACCACTTTCGAGAGCAATAATTTTTGAGATTAATTCGTTGGGTGACTAATATACAGGGTGTTCCGTAACTAGTGGTACAATCGAGTAGGAGGTGAAGAAGAAAAAACAAAATTTGAATAGAACCAAAAGATCCAAAGTATACGTAAAACAACGCAAAGAACATTCAATGCAGAGTATTTAATAGACGAAACAAATTTCTATTTAGATTCCAATCAAAAATATGAAGATATAAAAATGCACGAGGCATAATAATAAATCAAATTTTCTATCATTTCTCCACTTGCAAATTGATAAAAGAATTCTGTACGATGATTGATCTTAATGGTATCTATCGATACTAGCAACGAGTGAACCACGGGAGAGAAACGGGAAATACAGAACGAGGTACTTTAATGGTACGAAGAATATTGATTTCAGGCCTTTTATTTGGAGCGTGCGATTACACGTTGCAGTTCTAAATTTTTTCTGGGGTAAAAACTGTGCCTAATTGAAAAAATCGGGAACAAAAGGCGCGTATACGTGTACATTCGATCGAACTGCGAGAGCGGATAGAAATAACAAATGAGAAAAATTAGTCACAGCCTAATTTGTAGATTAAAATTACTTGAAATGCAATACGATATGTATGAGCATGGATCGAAAAGAAAGATCATTCAAACACAATTTTCTTTTATCCTTGTACTAGTAGCGTTTGTCATTTTAAATAATATAGAAAATGAATGTTGAGTGATCTTCTCACCGTCACATATCAAAACTTCATCTGCAATGTCTCTTATCATTTCTCCAATTTTCATTGTAAAACAAAGCCGCAACCCATTCATAGATCATCTCTTTGCATGAAAGTGCTCAAACGCTCGCCATTGAATTAAAAAGCATCAGATATATTATTTTGTCTCATTCCAAGGATGCTCGAAATGGTTATCCTATGCTCTCTCGCAAAAGATAAGTTATCATCCAGAATGAACAACGCGTCTCGAATGCTTGATCGTCGGTGATCTATCGCGATCTATCGTTGTGATTCAGAATCCACGACTCTATTTGCCTTCTTTAGAGAAAGATGTACGATCTTTGAATAGTTTAGCGCGTTGAGAAAATAATATTCAAAATACAGCTGTAAACGCTTTAAAGGGACATTCTGTGTAAAATATAAAAAGAATGTTAATATAAAATATATAATATATATAATATAAAATATAAATGTTAAAACATATAAAAATATATATATAAATATATAAAAATGTTTTGCAAGTTTATGAAAAATAACAGAAACATCGCACATTGATACTGTAATTATCTAATATTACAGTTGTCATATATTACAAATATCTAAAGTTTAAAATTCGTATTACTAGACGAAGACAAACGCCAAAACATGAGATGCAAAATGATTAAGAGAAATACACGAATCGAGGATGTATGTATGTACTTTCTGTATACTTGACAATAAATAACCTACCAAGTGAAACAAACGTTAGCTTGCTGGATCAGAAAAGCTGGGTCGATACTTTTTTCATTTGTTATATAACGACACTTCATAATGTACAAGTTCAATCATTTTGCAATTGGCAAAATTAAAGGAAACGAAATGTAAAATGTCGAACTCCAAGCGAACTCAAATACACCTACTTTGCCCTGTTCCAACGAACACTGAGAAAGCTGAAAAATTAAAACGCCGCGCTCTCCTGTTCAAATACTTTCGTTTGCTCGCCGAAAGCTCGTCAACGTTCCACGCCGACGGAGAATTGAATTTTCGAAACTTTCGGGACACCGTGTGTGCACGCGAACGAGCGTGAACGAGCGAGAATGTAGTGCACCACGACCGTTCCGCGGTAACGTTGCCTTTCACGTATACACGCGATCGTGCACACGGTTTCACGGGTTATTTGCATAGTCTGCTCGGCTGTCTGGCGAACGGAAGCTGACTACGAATTCCTGCTAGGGCAGCCGCCTGTGTCAAGTGCAGCTAATTCATTTTGCTGCACTATACCGGTGCCCTGTCTCGATTGCCCTTCGGATAATATTAAGACTCGCGGGCACGGGCAGGCCTGTGACATCGGGGACCTACGACACGGGGCAGCCGGTCTCCACGTGAATCTCGTGGCCCCAATGTCATTATCGATGTGTCGCGAGACGCCACCAAGCTTCCAATCTATCTCAAATAGAAGTGATAACGTGTCGTGTAAAATGTAGATGTTAGCCCATCAACTGGTTGAATAAGAATAAAATATTTTATTTTATATATATAATATAACATTTATTTTATTATTATTATTTTATTTATTATTAATATAACTAATTTATTATTATTATTATATGTATAATATAACACAATCCAATATTTTTAACTTCTGTAGTTGAGAGTTGAAAAAAGTTTAGATTCCACTCTTAAAGGCTTAATTTCAAAATTTCTAATTTAATTTGACTTCGAGAAAAATTTGAAACGAAATTAAATATTTTTCTTTATTTTATTATTTATTTGATTTATTATGTATATATGTACATGTACCTGTACGTGGGCGAACTCTTAAATGTGTTAAACTGAACTATGTACATATGTACATGTAAGACTAAAATGTATTAAATTTTGTGCCCGTTGCTGCTATTTTCGTGTGACTATGAAAATTATGGAATTACGAAAATGACACGTGTAAGATCTGATAAAAGGAAATCTACATTTAAAAAATGAGTATACATGCTAATATTTTTTATAGCCAATTTTTTAGCATCAACGTGCTCCTCGTGAACGTGCTCAACGTTCCTAGTCTTCAGTATCTTTATCGTACACTCTTTTAATTTTGTACTACTACATAATTGTGCACTCTTATTTTGTACGCAACTTACAGATGTCTACTGTTGTGTAATTAAGATTATGAAAGAAATTTGTGTTTCATTTTCATAATTAGGAAATTTGAAGTTTCTGTATTCCCAAGTGATATATTTAGCTATTACATTTAAATAATAATTAGAATTAGAATTAAAAACTCATAGAAACGTGGTTTCAAGTTATTTCAAAAACTTGAAATCACGCAACTGCAATAACGAAATTTAAATAAACGCAACATTATCAAGAAAAATAGAAATGAAACAACTATTCAGACAAAGCAAATAATTTGCTCCAAAATGCAAATTTACTTCGTTTTCTCGCGATAGAAAATTAATAATTCTGTTGAATTGTTTGTAAACGTCTGTTTCATGCGCGTTATTAAGGAAGTATATAATTATTTCGAATATATAGACTCTGTGCTTTCGTGTAGTTAAATGGGGCATGTCAGAGCATTACTGTTGATAAGTATAATTATGGGAATAGTACGTCGATCGTAACGTAAATTTCTACCTTAAACTTCTGATGAACCGAGTGATTTTTACGAAAGAACACACTTGACAAAGTAACATCGTGAAGCATGTGTAAAACATGGTGTGCGGAAAACATACATGGATAATTAATGTTTCTTTCAGCTGAACAAATTCGCTCACGGAAAAAATGTAAAAATTCGCGAATGTATCGTATATAAATGGAATAACAATTTTAATAAAGTTCATTTATTTCCTAATGATATTTATCAGTAGCAATTTTAATCAAATTCACGACAAACATTTGTATTTGCTATTAATTGTTTCTCAATTTACCGAGTTGCTTAATTATTTTTCAATGTAATCGAGCTTCCCATAAATTCCAAAAAAAGATGGAAAGGTGAAAATATGAAAAAATATCGCAGTTAACTTTGTTGAGATTGAAAAATGTACATATTAAACGTGAATAACGCGTGGAAAACGTCAACATGAAAGGGAAGCGAGGGACATTTCCAACTGAAAATTAAAAAGCGGAAGTAGTTCCATAACGAAGCTAGAAATTAGCAACTCGGGTAGAAAGTTTTTATCTCTTTCGGAAGTGTTAAGTTAAAATTTTAATAGAAACAATCACTTCCTCGAGTAAATAAATATTTCGTTCGTATTCTTGCTGGGATTTTAATTAACTACATTTTAAAGGTCAAAGTTACAATTATTACGATTTAATTTTAACATTTAAAATTGAACATTTTAAGATCAGTGTCGATTTAAAGATCAAAGTTGTAGTTACGATATTCTTACTGAAGTCATAATATTGTAATATTCTTATTAAAATTTTAATGAATTACTAGTTTGACGATCGAAATTACAACTCTTTCTTATCTCTCAGAAAAACGAGCAAGGACTTTTGTTTCATCCAAAAAAATCATTAAATATTTCCCCCCCGAAAACTTCGTTCGCTATTAAAAATCTAATTCCCAGATAAGAACAAATTTCATGAAAAAAAATATGACAATAATGCACTTCCTTTCCTAATAGATTTCACTCGTTTCAGCACAAAATTCACAATCTCCCTTCGACTGCGAAAAAAGACGAACCTGCTTACTCTTCGACTCGCGGATCACCTCACAACGAAATCCAAAGCCGTGCTAACTCATCAGCGATAATTCCGTCGAATCAACGTTTCAACTCAACGAAAAACGCTTCGTAATCGTGAAAAAAAAAAAAGAAAAAAGAAAAAAAGGATCACGACTCTATCGTCATCTACCTGCGCGAACGTAGATAATATTCTTTCACCAGAGTATATATTATATACGCGGACGTGCAAGAACGTATCGTGTTTAACTAATGTCTGTAAAGACCTGTTGAACCAAATGAACAAGCAGTGATGGATAAAGGAAAGTTCATAGGTTCAAAGTTACGAGAAAATACAGTCATTCGATGGATACGGTGTTAATTATTAATTTGAGCGACGAATAAATGTGGAATGAAAGCTAAGAATGACGAACAATTTTTCTTCGTCACTGTGTGTAAAGTTCACCCTCTCGTATTAATAGAATGCAATGGTAAAACGATATATAAGCAGAGGGTGAAAATTGGAACGACTTCATTAGCGTAGCTAATTAAAACTTAGAGGACCAAGGAGAAACCTTGGTTTCGTTTGTTTCTTACATACAGTTGCTCACGAAAAAGTGTTCGAACACTTTTAAAAGAACTTGCAATTGCGTTTTATGAAATATTACTTTCGAAATATGTTAAATTTTATTTTTGAAATATGTTGAATATTATTTTTGAAATATATTAAATTTTATTAACTCTATCTCGTAATTACATTGGTAGAGTTTGAAGCAAATCTAACTAACAAAGTTTTATATATATATACAGTAATTACAAAATAATATATAATATAAGATACATATATATATATATATATATATAGTCAAAAGTTTCAAAATATTTAGCAATATTTATATACATTTCACAGAGATCACAAAAGTATTTAAACAGCCAATTATCCACCGCGAATAATTATAACAATACACATTACGCTTGCTGAATAATTCAGATGACTATTCACATTACACATTAATTTCCTATTCAAATACATAAATATTTTGCACATTTTCAAACTGGCTTCATATTTCACAAATACAAGCGTGACATACTATCGTACCACGAGAACCATCAAAATTCTTTGCAACAACGGGCAAAATGCACGATGTGCGATACACGCGCAGACAAAAATTCTGCAATAGCTGGAGGTTCAACTGCTTTCGTAACGCGGTGCGTGTTGTACGCAGTCGGAAGCGTAAAATGAATTCGCCTGGCCAACAGTTTATGGCACACGCGTCGATTGACCTACATTGTTGTGTCACAGGAAGAGATGCCTGGGACTGAATTACCGGAACACCGGCCGAGGGCAACGGACCAGCGTGAGGGTGACTTAATTAGCCAATTATTGTCATCGTGAATGGTATAGACGGAGGGGAGACAAGAGAGAGAGAGAGAGAACTCCGGTCACCTATACAGGTTCAACATCTAACGACCACCACGTCGTCGTTACCGGCTAAATTCACCAACAAAGCCGCGTGGACGTCAGCTTCATCCTTGAACTGCGACCGTACGTTCGAATTTTCCACAAAGTGAAACCCTCGCTCGACCCGACCGAACGAACTCGGTGCAACTTTTACAACGAGAACGAGCAAAATCAACATGAGTGGAGAATTTTTTGGCCACTTTCTTTCTTTTGAATAACCCCATTTCACAATTAACAATTGGTTTCGGTGAACGTTTGGTTAGTTCTTTTTAGCATTTCGTTCAGTCAGGCTACTTTAGTAGATACTTTCCCATTGGAATTATCTGATTTGGATATTTCGTTAGCTTGACGCTGTTCTTTCATTATCGAATATTGGATGCGTTCTATCTGATCTCCTTGGTATTGATATTTTGTATAGATCATTTCGGTGATCATCTACTCTGATTATCTACCCTTCTTCTATTTTCCGCAGTATCGTTGTATCTTTTCTGTTGGGATTCCTAGGTATTTCCAAAGTTACTCATTGCGGATGCATCACGTGTGCATCATCGTGTAAAGTATTATAAACTGGGCCGATTCTATCTTTTTAACGTGACTATCGGCTCTTGTTTCCCATAACTCTCGCCGCGAAAAGAGCAAACGTGAGTTTCGACTGTCGTCGTTGATACTGCCACTGCTTTTGTGGACTTAGGTTTTTGGATGATAATACAGCTTGGTAGACTCAGGAAACAGGCAACATGGTATTACGAGAAATGATCTATGTACTCTTGCATTCGTGTTTCACCGAATGAAAATTAAACTGTCTTTGCGAAAGTCTCACGACGTCGCGATGTGAATTAAACACAGTTCTTCCACGATGTGACTACGCAGCTACAGTTAGGGCCATTGTGTAACATGATGAATATTTTACTAAGCAAAAATTCAAACGTACCAAACGGCGATGCTAAACATACAGCAAGCAGGAATTGAAATTAACCAGCTAACTGTGTGTCTGACGAGTATACTCGTCATGTGAGAAAGAGGCCACTCTTTGTTACACTTAGAACGAGATTTTAATAAATACTAAGGATACATTCGTAAATCAAAGACGCTATTCTAATTATTTTTTAAGTTCTCGTCAACGAATCTGAAGAATGAAATTATTAATTCAAAACGTATGACTTAATTTTACAACACTCGTGCAATCAACAGGTCAACTATGGTCAACTAATTCAAATGAGACGAGCATGTCATTGGCAAACAGTTTCAAACGACGCGAAGTAACGAGAAAAATGCGGCTTCAATTTCACATCGTGACATTTCACAAAAATTTACAAAATTAAACACTCCGTGCAAGGAAATATTCCCGTGTAAATTTCGTGGCAAGCGTACGAATCGATGTTAATTGTAACAAACACGCACGATATATGGATACCATCTCTCTGAGTTGAAAATGCAAGGCGGAAAATGAGGTCGCGACGCGATTTGCAGACGCGTGAAAATTTCGAAACGAAATCGAGCGTGTTTGGAAGAAGGTGGGGAAGAGTTTCGAGGAAACTCGACGTCCTTCGAGATCCTAGTTAGGCGTTCGGTACCGACGGACCACGTGGCCGCTTGCAATCATCTCCCGGCACCGAGACTTAATACCTGCCTGATCGTGAAATGGTTAATGGTTATCATATTCCGGTTGGCAGCGAGAGGCAGATTACACGCCGGCTGAGGATCCGCCAGGGAAATTACGTTTTTCCAAGCGCGGCGTGCGCACACAGTCGCTTTGTGCACGGAGATACACGGGGAGGGCACGGTACGATGGACATACCTCTTTATTACACTTGATTTCCTTTCAGGAAGACTCTATAAATAAACAAGACGCGTTGCACCTATGTTAAGTAACGAGTTGCACGTACGAGTTTCAACGAGGATTTAGGACGATTGGAGCGGTTGATTCGTATATACGTATATCTATATAATAATTATATTCTATTCTGCTAATCATATAAAAAATATAAAATATTATATTAATTATATATAAATAATAAAAATTATAATACAATAAATTATCATAAATAATAATTAAATATATATATATATAATTATAAATATTTATATAATAATTATATTCCATTCTACTAATCATATAAAAATATAAAATATTATATTAATTATATATAAATAATAAAAATTATAATACAATAAATTATCATAAATAATAATTCGCCAAATGATTTTCTATCTGTAATTTTCAATTAAATTTACACGCGAATTTTTAGAGACTCTCCGAAAAAAAATTCCTATCCCTTGCAATTTGCGAGTGTTACACTTGGCTCTAACGTTTCAAATATTAGTCTGTTTGCCGCGGAAGGCACGAATTAGCAAGTGAAATGAACGAGCAAAGCATAGGTCTTCCTTCGAGAATCATAAAGATCGTTTGAACATCTGTTCAATCATGCGAACACGACATCGATCAAAAGTCTGGAGCGTCTTGGATTGAATTTTTCACCTGTCGAGGAATGCCGATACTTATCACTATTTAAATTAGATTTGCGATTAGAACGACGATCTGTGCATCCGTTTGTTTTCTCAATGCGAAATCGATGAGTACAACCTTCGTTTCATTCCTGTTTGAATATTTTTTTCCTTTACAGGTCACCATGTTAAACGAAAATAGAGAACCGTACCGCCGCAGGGAACGGAAGTAGAGCAATTTAACAATTACGCTGGTAATTAGGGAATTACACGCCAAATTCGTCTCGAGAGTGCGCCAACAATAAGGAATAATAGAATGCAGGTAAGCACACGATACTTTTTTTTTTTTTTTTTTTTTTTTTTTTTTAACGAGCAACGTGCCATCCTCTTTTTAGCTACGTGCACTTCCTACGTGAATTCTCCGAGACGCATTGTGCTCACTCGGAGTTGACCTATTTTCGTTCGCATCACCTATTGGCGAAGATACTTTTCTATTGTAATCTCGTTTCGAGAAACGAGAGGGAAACCCGAAGATATTCGCGTTCGTGGAACGATACGAAATAACAGGCACTCTATTGTATTAACGACATCAACAGACATTCTCTCTCTATAATTCTGTTAAATACGGTCGGGCTGTTGTAATCGCCATCGACATCGTTTCAGAATATACATACGTATGTATTTACGTACCATCTGTCGTTTAGAGACAGTTAATTAAAAGTAACACGTTTCTTCCAATGATGATATATTTGGAACGAATGGAATAAATTATGTTACGTTACGTATATACTCCAAAAAGATGGCATACTCTAAAAATTATAAAATTCTTCTCTATTAAACAAATAGCACAAAAATCGTGTCTTACATGCATTCTTCTGCTTTTTGTCGACATAAAATAAAAATAAAAATATGGCAATATTCTATTAGAAACTTTAGAATAATTAATTAGATAATAAAATATTAAAATAATTAAATATTAGGATAATAAAATATTAGAATAATTAAATATTAAGATAATAAAATATTAAAATAATTAAATATTAAATAATAAAATATTAAAATAATTAAATATTAAATAATAAAATATTAAAATAATTAAATATTAGGATAATAAAATATTAAAATAATTAGAATAATTAAATATTAGGATAATTAAACATCAGAATAATAAAATATTAAAATAATTAAATATTAGAATAATAAAATATTAGAATAATTAAACATTTGGATAATAAAATATTAAAATAATTAAATATTCTAATATTTCAAATAGAAATATGGCGAGGGCACATTTCGTGAAAAATACATTTAATAACGGCAGCCATTCTTTAAGACAAAGATTTATACAGTTCCCTAATAATTTTTTGGCTCAGTTCTTCCACAATATATTTTTTTCATCAATATTTGCGAATTGCCCTCCATTCTGATATACAACCCTTGCCAAATTCCCCTGATATAATTTTCTACAATATTTAAGTCCAAAGATTTGACTGGCCATTCTAAAACACGAATGTTTTTGCATGCAAAGTATTGTTTCACCACTTTACTCGTTTCTTTTTTTTTTTCCTGTGCATGGGCGTGTTATCATGTTGAAAAATGCACTTATTCCCGCATACGTGTTAATTTGTTCGTCAATCGTTTCAATATACATACTCTTCACTATTTAATATTCCCGTAATGAATTTTGTTTCCACCTTACCTTAGTAACCAATGCCTCCCGGAAATTCATTATACCGCCGCCTCCCATGGCGTCGACGACTCGAAAGTTGTTGCTCCTTTCGTAAATCGCGATAATAGCAGCGGCGGGCCATCGAGTCCGTCCAAATTGAATCTCTTTTCATCGGTAAATATGGCACTTCGCCGTCTTTTATTCGTATAAACGTGTTTCTGTGAAAACTGCGAACGGCACAGCTCATGCTCTTACTTCGAACAAGGTTCCTGTCGTTTCGTCGATGTTCACTATTCTTCAAGAGACGTCGAACGTTGCTAACATTTGTCGCGACTTCAGCTTCTTCTGAAATTTGTCTCGCAGCGAAGCTTGAATTCGACGCTATCATAGCACGTTTATCCCGAGCTGTTAGACACTGCCGTTGTCCGCAACTTTCTTCTCTTTCCATAATTATCTCTTAGTAAATTCATTGTCGTTTCGCCACTTCTATTAACTACTTTTTGTCACGGTGATAACGTTCTTCGTTTAATTTCGATATCGTATACACATCACGCTGAATTTCACTTCAGCGACGCACATGTTGCAAATGTTAAGACGCATTTAGTTAGAGCTGTGTTTCACACGATTGTTACGCTTTCGATGGCCACTGTACGACTGAGGAGCGTAAATATTCTACGACTTGTTCGAACAACATTGACACTTTCGTTTTTGTATTTCTGAGAAATTGCCTGTCCCGGCAACGATAGTCAACATGCTACGCAATAATCCACGTTCGAGGGTACCGATGTGATAATCCACGCATTCCCTCTACGATACATAATATAAGAAAATATATTTATCTTTTTGTCCCGGGCAAATATGCCAGGAAGATTAGAGAAACAGACACCACGAGTCTGTTCTTTTTCTGTTGATTTTCTTATTTTAACGTTGTCACGTGAAATGGTTAAAAGTGAGAAATAATAATAAATATAATATATACAAATAACATAAATACAAATAAACATAAATAATGATAATAAAGAATACAAATATAAACAATAATAATAAATAATAAATAGAGATTTGTTGATATCTATAAATACAATTAATAAATTCGTATAAAAATTTAAAAAGTTGAACTGCAAATTTTCGTGGATTATTAAATTTCTATAAGCAAATGGAATTTAAGTAGAAATTTCTTTGTCGATTAAATTTATTGCAACAAATACTCTACTGTATTTTTATATATTTTTACACATTTCACGCGTTACATATGCACAGCTTTGCACTTTTACATTTCCCGCAAATGCGTGCAAATTCGTAAAGCAAACAATATGTCGATATGTTCAATACCTTCATATCCCTGAATGTTTTAGCACTTTGAGCAATGACTATCAATATTTTAGTATCTTGTGCAATATTTTATACATTATACAATATAATCTCCCCTGTAGAATATGACTTGTCACATTTCTCCTTTAGCGCTCTCTATAGTAACATTCCGTAGTTTCTGTCGTACTTGAAAAAATATGAAACGTAATTGTGCAAAGCGTGCCAGACTTTTTATAAAGAAATTTCAAGTATAGATTTGCCTACAATGGAAATGCTTGTTAATGTTGATCCGCAATAATTGTCAGTCGATTTCACACATTTGCACAAGATTCGAGAAGAGTTTCTCATTTCACAAGGCCAATTTGATCAACCATTTGCTCTGAAATAATAATCGTAGAATTTCTCTTTGAGAAACTCACTTTTGAGAAGCCGTTCATAAAGAAACATTTTTAAACAAAATATGCAACCTGCGATTTCCTAATGAAATTCCAAGTCGAACGTTCCCCCTCCCCCTCCTTTTTCACAACGAATTCCAAGAAATTACGGCAATTTAATCCGTGTACAATTAAACTGCGACCAAGAGAAAAGTTAAAAGAGAAAAGAGAGAGAGAGAGAGAGAGAGCGTCTCGTTACATCCCCGAGACAACTTTCTACGATAAGCATTTTTTTCGTACCTGTGAAAAATCGGCAATTAGCGTTCCCTGCAATCTGAAAGAAAAAGCAGAGGAAACGGGTTTAGAAATTTTTTCCCTTCGTACGTACGTACGTACATAACGCTACACGTACACGCTACGATATATAGGTCACGGCGAAGCGTAGCGAAATTCATGAAAATGAAAAGTTCTCCAATACGGCGGCGCTCTATTGACGGTGCTAGCAATGACCTTGGCGACGACGAGGAGGGAAAAGCAGAAGGAGAAAGGACACGGATGACGTTCAACATATCGGTTTTCCTGTCACCAATTTCCGGTCCCGTTCGATGAGATATCGGACATTGGCGATCGTTTAGAATACAAGCCCTGTTGACATGGCACCGCCGTTGATATACGAAATCGTTCATTCATTGACAACGTGTTCATTCTCATTCATTCTTCCTCCCTCACTCTCTCTCTCTCTCTCATATTTCTCTCGTCCCACACAACCATATTTATCCGTCCAATCCAGTCTTTCTTGATCTTTCTTGGTCAAACTACATATTATTGATTGCCACGCGACAACTGATTTCTGTTACGTGTTGACGACTGGCTGATAGAATAACGAATTGCTTTGCGTTTAGCTTGACACGAGAATCGATTGGATGGGATCTATCGGGTATCGATGGTATCTTTGATGTATAATGGCTTGTGAAAGAATTTTTCGAACGCTTGTTCACATGGAGAATTCTTTTGTACATTAATATCGTGTCAATTCCATCCAAGCATGTGAACATTTCGATAATCATCTTCAAGCGAACAATAAGTATTGAAGTTGATTCTGTGAAACACGAGCTTTCATTGAATATCTTGTAATTTCTATATTTTTAGAATTTTTCCTCTTTTCACAGATTTGACTAACATAATCGAGACAATGGGGTCAAAATACGCACAGCGTTCAAATACTTTCATGAGCAACTGTATGATACTACAATACGCAAGAACACTATACTTGCTACAGCGTAATACGTACATATTAAATTGTAACACACCGATATATCAAACAAAATTTAATAATGGGAGAATTCATTTAAATAACTGTAACGTAACACTCTCGATTTATGCGTGCACTGTACAAATATTACTCGAAATGAGATCGAGAATACAATAGAAATTTCTAAACAATTTAATACGAAAATGATCCGAATTTCAGGGATGCGCGAGATACCATGCATGCCCAACACTGTGTGAAATTTAGGGCTTTCAATCTTGGCAATAGCAATATGCTGTACACTTGCTCAAAAGAAATAATTCCTTGAGCAAATACCAACACTTTATTTACGATGTTAATATCCTCAAATACCAAAAAAGAAAACTTCTAAAAGTACGATACTCATACTTTCCTGATGCTGATTTCTCATTTAAAAAGAAAAACACGCCCCTCTTTAAACAAATGTTAACACATTCTACTTCTACTTTTACTTCTACGCAATAATTGGACTTCTGACCCGTCAAATATTTCCACGAAACTTAATTTAATTATTCTGTAACAGAAAAATAACTAATCATCAGAGATTCCTACAGTCACGAGTATCAAAACACAAATATAATGTGCCACAAATAAAATTAGTCTCTGAAGCACAGCCATGGATCGCTGTTCCATTTCAAATTCATCGATCAATTCACCAGGCCAAACTTAAATAAAAAAAAAAAAAGAAAGAAAGAAAAACGGAACAAACGAATGGATCTGCGTTCTCAATCTAGTTCATAACCAAGTATAATAGCAGCCCGGCTGCGACACAGTGGAAAGCGTTACAAACAGAAATTTCTAAGACGATTCACGTCGATTCGAGAACACGATCGAACAAAAGAGGAAAAATTCTGGAGTCACAATTTCGAAATGATACTTTGCATCTGGCGCTGCGGGATTGTTGCCGTCCGAACAAAAGGTAAATCCAAGAATTCCTTAGGGGGAATATAAAACACCGAGGAACCTCTTTACCAAAGAAAACAATACGTTTTCTTCTCTCCTCTTTTTTTTCCTGTTTCTTCTTCGTCTCCTTTTTTTTCTCTTTTTCTTTTTCTTTGAAGGGTGGCACACAGGGACGCAATTGAAATTTACCGCGGCGGATCCTTTCTGGCGGTTTTCTGTTCTTTCTCAGACGGATTAAACGCGAATCTTCCGAAGCAATCGAGATCTCGGGACAGATTGAAGAGAGGAGCGACGCTTTCAAGATTTGGGAAAATTATCTGGACTATCAGTGTCAAAAATTTTCAGGACTATCAACGTCGAAAATTGTCGGAATTGTCAAAATCTGGGATTTTCTTTTCAAGTTGTCTGGAATGTTTCAGTTCTTCAAGAAATCCAGAATGTTTGTAAAAATTCGAGTAAATACTTGAGGAGAATGTCATTTAATTGAACCATTTCTATATTTAAAACAACTTTTGTAGCAAATTTATATCGTGCTAACTATAAATGATATATTTTCAGCTGATGAATGTTATTACTGATTTAGTAGCACACAAATTTATTTCCTTTGTTTATAAGATTATCTAATTTGAATGAATCTTGTAAGAATGTACGATATTATCCACAGGTCACATAAATTTCTCACATTTTCAGGTCGAATGGTTATCAGTTAATCAAGGAAGAGAATTAACATCCTCTGTCAGAAGACTTTTTTATATCCACAGATAAAACGATATAAAACGTGGCTAGATAACGATTACAACAGATACATAAATTTCTAACAGAGGCACAATGTTTCAAAGACAAAAATGAATCTAATTTTATGCAATTAAACATGTTTACAACTGTGCTTCAAAAGCGAGGTTTTTATAAACAAGCGTTGATGATATAAAATTTAAAAATTTCCATTTCGAAACGAAGCTCCCCCGTTAGAACGAAATATTTGTTAAATCAGATTCTACAAACGACGAAAGAACGATTTGAAAAAAATATCAACGATCCAGTTACTCTCGATCACTTCGTTTACAACACGTTCGTTCCTTCCCAAGTCGAACGATCAAAGAACCATCGAGATACCAGCAAATTTCGAAAATACCAACAACCTAGTTGTCCCAAACGGAAGATCAAAGATTTAAAAAAAAAATCTATGATAATTAATCTCAGTCACCTCGTATAATATGTTTGTCCCTTTCCAAATCAAACGACCAAGGAACTAACAAATTCCAAAGTAACATACTACACAAATTTCAAAAATAGCAACGATCGAGGTAGATAACTACCTCGATCATCTCGTTGACTATTGAAACTTTTCCTTTCCTTTTCGCTATTGAAAAAAAAAGAAAGAAAAGAAAGAGAGAGAAGCAACTTTCAACGTGTTCTATTCTCATCGCGATTTCGCTTTCGCAAATTTGCATCGCACGAGGCGAAGAGGTCGATGCGTCTATGTTCAAAGAGCACGAGAGGAGGAGATGTGGGAATATCGAGCTCGAGGATCCACATTTCGTTTCCGTTCGCACGTATGTATATATATATATATATATATATACGTACGGAGCTCTGCTAAACCGTGGATCGATACTCACCACTTTCTCAGGCTGTGCTCAGACCTGTTATTTCCATCTCGCTTTTGACATTGAATTCACGTCATGTGCCGCGGAGGAACAAAAGAAGATAAGACCGGTATCACCGTGCCGGAACACGAGCAACCAAATTGTATTTGAATGCAACGAGTCCCGAAGATCGGCGCAGGGAACAAAGGGGGACGTAAGATTTTCCCGCGGCGCTTTGCGTTTTCTTTTATTTTTATCCAGCGTAACGTTATAACGTGACAATATAAAGTATCCAACGTAAACTTCTATTTTTACTTTATTTGTCCAATTGACAATGTGAATTTGACAGAGTGCTAAAAAATTGACACATGGAGATAGTTAAATTTGCAAATTCTTTAGTTAACAGTCGATTGAATTTCTGTTCAAACTTACTCTTAAGTATGAACGTCAGGTGTGGGGAAAAAAGCTGTGTTAATTGGACACGAGAGGAAAAAATTAATGACGAGAGGTTATTAATGTGAAATATTATAAATGGTAACTAGATGATGTGAAAACAGAGTAGAAAGTAGATGCTGTAGTCGCTGGTAGTTGAATTCGAAGAATTATCCAAGCACAATGTAAAACGTGGGAAATTATCTGCAATTCGAAAAGCCATCGACAGAATTTCAATTAAGGAAGAAACTGATGTTCACCGTGCAAAGTAAGTAGACAATACGGAAATTATCAAGTCGGTTACTGGTAATTGAAGATATTGAAATCGAAAATTATCTAAATGTATCGAATTTATATGTTACTTTAAAGACATCATCGATAAGTTACTATCGAAGATATTATTGAAGCGAAACTTCGAACAAAAGTGAAACTCCGTAATTTCGTACGAAATATAAAGTGGTAGAAATAATTTTAAGAGGCGATTGATGGTTCCAAGTATGGTGCCACAGCAAAATGCCTTGCACATTGCACAGGAAGGAAATAGAAGGCGAAGACACTTATTTGAATGCAATGAACCTCGAGGTGGTCTGGACAGCCAAGAAATAAGAGAAAGAAGCGACACCCAAGACTTCGAACAATGTTAGAGAATTGGTGCAGAAAGAATCTACAATTCCAGAAATTTTTAAATTGTCTTTTTTAAATTCTGTCTTTCAGATTGTTTTCATCACAGACAATCGATATGACAAAGAATCTCGTTCTTCATTCGCGTTACGCATATTATCTTATAATATTATGTGGCTTGGTCGTGAAAAATATTGCAATTTCTGTAAGTAACGATAGTTGGAGAAAATCATGATAAGAAGGAAAACCTGCTTTCGAGACAAAAATAATACAATCAATGTATCTTGTGATAGTAATTTTAATTTAGTTGCGCCCAGTCTTGGAAATATCATCTCTTCGATTTCATTAGTTAATTATATTACCGTGTTATTTTCTGTCTTCATGTTTAAAAAAATAATAAATTTTCCATAATAATAAATGTAAAATATAAAAACTGATAACATTAATTTATATCGATATAATTCTCAATCATTCGTATGAAATCAAAAAAAAAAAAAAAAAACAGTTTTTCGTCTTCTTCCCAATATGAATTATTTCATTTTCTTATCGTATAACTTCGTTTCGACTGCTGTTGGTAAGTATCAGTAAGTGATATTGAAATTCTACAAATTCTAGTAACTATCTCAGCGTAACATCGTTTCTATGGAGTATAGAAAGTATTCGTATACTCGAAATTTTACAATTTTATAACTTTTTGAAGGAACAAATTAGATTTAAGATACCATTACAAACGGGAGACTTCAATCTTCAAAACCACAATTTATCTATGAAAAATATCTTTTTATCGTCCACGAGGACATTTGAATTTGCAAAATTATCGAGAGAACAAGTATCTCTTCAAAATGACGTATAATGTACGTAGAAACAACTTTAGAAAGAAACGAACTCGGTAAAAGTAGAAACGACCCCAAGTTGACTGCACCATGATATTTCCTTTTCTCGAAATTAGCATAATAGTTACAATTAGATGGCGGATCTTTATGCAAATTCACGTTTACTTTTGAACACGGTTAAGAAAATTGAACTTACATGTGGAAATTTGTTTCATTCATTCACCCTCGTTATATAACGAGAATTGTACTTTGACTGTTTTATATATTCTTGCATTTTTTGTACTTTTTTGCAGAAAAATCCTGGTTACAATAGTTTAATATTTCGTCGAACGTACGAATACCTCGTACACTCTTTTTAATATAAAATACCATACCATACGAGACACCGTAAAGTACCAAGATTATTCCTGTCGACTCGTCAGCACAGGAGGGAAGAAAGTGAAATCGCGTTTCGGTTTTCCAAACACTCGACACTGCTCGAATATGTACCCACTGCCTACACCAGCTTGCCTAACCGTATCTCCACTCTTCTCGAAACGCTCGCGTATGCTTATAAAAGGCTGGACAGGAAAACAAGCACGGAAAATGTCACGGCCTTGTCTTGCAGCTCCGGCAACGTGTATATAAATACACAGGGTTAAACAATTTTCCTCCGCCATTGGCTTTAATGCTCGAACGTGAAATCGCTTCTCGTCATATTTCCACATAATGGAAATTTCAATCTCCCTCCCTTTCCTGCCCTCCTCTCTGTGTTTTTCACGTTACATATTAACCGCTGACGTCACTTCCCGGAGCATCTCCATTTTTCCACACGTCTTCCACTTCGATTTATTGCGACTGGCGACTTGTGTTCTTTTATTGTTGCTACGGTTTCACGGATCATGAAACATGAACGCGTTAGCCCCTCGAACAGAGATAAATTCAAACATTTGTTTCCTTTCTTCTTCATTTACAGCCATTCCTACTGGTTTTCTTTTGACAGTCATTTTCTTTTTTTTTTTTTTTGTTACATTGGATGGGTCTTGTAATTTCATTCGTCGTTCTTGTTGGTCCTTCGAATGTCCAAGAGATAAATTCAAATTTACCTCTTCTTTCACAGTCATTTCTACTAGTTTTCTTTTACTAGGTTCTTTCATTATATTGGATTTTATAACTACATGGAATTCGAAATGTTTCCAGTCGCAAGTAACGTTAAATAAATTGTTAAATGCTGTATCCACAATTTTATATAATCGTATAATTTTTGTATCATTTTTCCACCCTGTATAACAAACACTTTTGCAACAACAATGCAAATACTTTTATTCATTCGTTGCTCTTGCGTCGTGTTTCTAATCAGTTCAATTTGTTTTTCAATATCAAGCAGCTTCATCTGTTATGTTTGTCCTGCCGCCACTTAACATCTCCATCACTATAATCGTATGAAATACAAAAATAAATACATCACAGTAGCCACTGTTATTTGACCGATGAAATATCTCTTTTCTCTCTCTCTCTCTCTCTCTCTCTCTCAACACGCATGATACAAATGTACAATTCTCTTGTCCCGTTATCATTCATCCACCGCTACATTACTCGCCAGTAACCGTATTTACATATCTATTGACCAATTTCACGTGACGAGAATGATGCGTATACATACGTTATAAAAGCTCGTTATCGAAAATCTATCTTTCTCTATCCAGGCATTTATCACGTCGCAGTTCATCAAACTCAACCCTTATCTCGCACATGTATTTGAGTGTAAACGCCCGCATTCCTCCTGCTATCAAGCAGAATGAATCGCTTCCGTTTACCCCGTCACTCTCATTCTAACCGGGGCTCATGATCACGAGCGAATAAATAAGTCATTCATCGAATGCAAGTCGAATAAAGGAGAGACAAAAAGTAGAAGAAAAAAATATCGTAAAAAGGAGGAGAAACAGGGGCGAGAAACAGCTGCTATAGCGCAGCGTTATATCATTCCGTTATCACGGCCCGTGGTAGATAGACGACACGGGATACGAGAGATAACCGCGGTCTAACCGGAAGAGAAAAAATAATTTTTTATCTAACAAGTGTTCGTAGCTATCGTCTAGGGAGGAAAAAAGGAAGAGAGAGAGAGGTGGCGGGAAAAGTAAATGCACTTTCCTCCGCGTTAACTGCACTTCGACGTTCCAGCGGCTCACACCGGGGCCACGATAAGCGAAAGAATTTTCTACACGCGACCACGCGACAGTATTGATTAAAACGAAACTTGAGGTGTACGGGCTGGTCGTTGTTGCACCCGTTTCTCCGTTAAAACGCGCGGAGAAGAATAAAACCAAGGAAGGCGCGTTGTTTCGGCAAAGATTATTAATTTCCTTTTACCCGTTTTTAGCCTGCCCCGCGCGCGAGAAATCATTTTTCGTACGCGAAAGAGAACTTTCAGAATTTAAAATCTCGTCCTTCAAAATGGATCATGATCCATTTGAGTGGATATATAAAAAATATAAAATATTATATTGATTATATATAAATAATATAAGTTACAATAAAATAAATTATTAAATAATTAACAGTTGTATATATAAAATTTATATGTAGTTATAAATATTTATTAAATATAATTATCCTATCCTGTAAATTATATAAAAAATATAAAATATTATATTGATTATATATAAATAATATAAGTTACAATAAAATAAATTATTAAATAATTAACAGTTGTATATATAAAATTTATATGTAGTTATAAATATTTATTAAATATAATTATCCTATCCTGTAAATTATATAAAAAATATAAAATATTATATTGATTATGTATAAATAATATAAGTTACAATAAAATAAATTATTAAATAATTAACAGTTGTATATATAAAATTTATATGTAGTTATAAATATTTATTAAATATAATTATCCTATCCTGTAAATTATATAAAAAATATAAAATATTATATTGATTATATATAAATAATATAAGTTACAATAAAATAAATTATTAAATAATTAACAGTTGTATATATAAAATTTATATGTAGTTATAAATATTTATTAAATATAATTATCCTGTAAATTATATAAAAAATATAAAATATTATATTGATTATGTATAAATAATATAAGTTACAATAAAATAAATTATTAAATAATTAACAGTTGTATATATAAAATAAATTATTAAATAATTAACAGTTGTATAATTATCCTATCCTGTAAACTATACAATACTATAAAATATTACATCAAACGTGTATAACAATAAAATTTACTATTCAATAAACTATTATATATTAAATATATATATATATATGTAATTTTTTATATATATAGAATATTATTAAATATAATTATCCTATCCGCTCGAGTGAAGAACACTCACGTCCGTTTAAAAGAAGGGATTTCGACGCCAGTTGCAGAGATGATTTGAGATAAATTGAGACCCGAATGAAAATTTATAAGCAAACGAGATAATTCCTTACGTTACTATCCAAAAGTCTGTAGTATACGTTCTATGTATGAATCTAATACTCGTTACACACGTTCCGATACGATTTCTAATGATTCCTTTGCCTGGAATATTTTGGTAGGAAACGAACAATGTCTGTTGCAGCAAAAAAAATAATGAAAGCGAGGTACGAAATGCAAATGCAATAAAAATGTATCCAAACTTTTGATAAATTGTTTTACGCGACGTTCATGTCAATTACGTTTCGTCATTCGATTTGCATCGTGAAAGTTACGTTTTAACTTCTCGTAAAACTAGACAATGTTCGGTCGTTCTGTATCATTTCCCTTCCCGTACAGAGAGGTATATTCTGTATCTCATTTCAGAACTGAAAAACTTCGTTCAAACGTAACTTTGTGCCCGGTTTCCATTCGCGTGAATAGAATTTGAGCAACGAAACAGAGAACCGTTCGCGAGAGATGAAATTCGTAAAATTCATCTTCCTGTTGAAATCGCGATACAAGGAGGGAGATAATTCTACATCGAAATTAAAGAATGAAATCGTCTTCAACATGGCCTACATTCGCAGACTTATGAAAGGTACAAATATTCGTAGTATGATTTTCATTCGTACATTCGTTGAAAGTACATATAGTCCGATTTCAATTCATCCTCTCGCGATTTCCCTTACGACGTTTCACCTAACGAAATATTACGAGTTTTCGTTCAATGAATCGACTCGCTGCAGTTTAACCTAACAACTAACGATGAAAGCAATTAACGATGCATCTTCTAGTTTACAGATGAATGATTTTCGATTTCGTCAAATGGACGAACCGCGTTCTTGTTTTTCTCTTTCCTTTCTCAGCGACTTTTAACTTTCTAACAGAGTACAAATGCGTCAGACGTTTATGGAAAATCACTTTTAGACTATCCTGAGGAATCTCGAATCCCACACGAACGACGTTTTTCAAGGGCTCCCAAGCGCCCCCGTGGCAGCCCTTGAAAAGCATCGCTGAAACGACGTCACGGCCGCAGTTCCGGAAACTGACACGCGGCGACCGTCGCGAAATCATTCTCGATCGTTGGCGAGAGGGGAGATCGTTGGCAAAAAGAGCGAGAAAAACGAGCGAGTGGCTTCTTTCGAGGGAAGAAGAAGCTTATTTGTTAGGCGCGTACAGTGCGATGTCATCTGTTGAACAACTGATACACTCTGGAACACTTGCGCGAACGTACGATATATTTGTGCATATGGCGTACAGATATAGAACGTATGGCAGTCGCCAGTGCGTCTCGAGTGATCGATCTCACGTGGAAGCGGACTGCCATGTCGGCATCGGCAGCGAGCTGACCGGCGACGAGGCAACGAGGTCGACCAAGAGGACGAAAACATCCCGCCCGATCAATTAACCCGAGAGGCCGGAGTCGAAGCGGCCTACGGATGCCCTCGACGCGACTAGCAATATAACAGATCTGGCGGGACAAAGAATCAAAATCACGACCCATTAACCCTTTGGATGCTCGATATTACCAAATATGAATAATATGAATAAAGAGCGTACAAATCGGGGAAATACATGTTTGAATATATATTTCTTACGTTGTAACGTGCTGTTTGAACCTCCAACAAGTGAATCGATTGTTTTATTACCGATCGTAAGATCATTTGTACAATGTTCCAGTACCGACTTGCTTAATTAGTCTTTCTTAATTAAGAGCCGCAAATTAGGTCCTGGAGATTGAAAAACTTTTTCTTCGACAATCGTAGAACTCGTTGTGACATTTTGTTCAAGTCTGTACATTGGGTTTGGACGATAGAATGTTTAATTTTTATCGATCCTAAGGGGTGAAGGTTCGTAAGATTGGTTGAAAGACCAATTGGCTGCTTGAATTTTGTGAATTTAATCACGTCTTGAGAAACAGTAAACAATTTCATTTAACTGATATATTTGATTTGTGCATCGTTTGCGACTTTCTCGTTCCGCCAGATCACTGAAATAGCTCACTGTGCAAGCCGGCCATCGCGTCAGTTCGTTTTCACACACCGAACGACGTAACATGCGACGCTGCCCCGTTGCTCCTTTCCTTTTTCTTCTCCTTCTTCTTCTTCTTCTTCATCTTCTTCTCCTTTTTCTCTTTTTTTCCAGACGACCGTACTATACGCTCCGGCAATCGGACAGTCAATTTTAACAAACTTCCTCAACATGCGAGCTAGCGATCGTACACGGTCTATCACGATCACACGCTTTTTCGATAAAAATAGGAGGACCTGCTCCAAAAATTATACCAGCGGCTCCACTTTTGAATAAATTTGGATGAATTTTGATAAACCGGCAAAGAAAAAGTAATTAAATAATAATTTCAAACGTGCTATAAATTGGTGGTCAACTTGGAACTGACTCTTTTCTTGCACCAAGTGATATTTTTTTTTTTTTTTTTTTTTTTAATGAAATGGGACATATAACAAAAAATGTGTAAAAAACGAAGCTACTTATTTCTTGCTACAAACCCTTCAATTTGAGAATTAACAGAGATGTGCCAGCTGTTTAATCATTTAAGAGAGAACGCTTGTTGATGTAGTAAAATTGTAGAGTACAGGGGGCGACGAAAAGTATAATAACCTTCCAATATTCGTCGTTCAAATTGTAATTTAATATGTCGATATAAGATATATTCGGTAAGATATATACGATAGATGTACGATAAATCAGGTAATGACGATTATATGTATTAAAAAACGCTCTTTTTATAATAATGCTAGTAGCTCAGCTAATTTTTATTTTACTGTATATACATATTGAAATATAATAATCACTAGGATGCGGATTTTTAAATTTTTATGAACATCGTCAAAGTAATAGAAACTAAGAAATAGAACCTAAAAAAATTTATTTTATCTATTATATGTTATAATATATTTTACTTTGAATATTTCATATAGATATTTTTTATATTATATACAATCTGTATACATTTTGCAACTTCAAATTTTCCATAAATGCATAGAGTTCGCATCCTGGTAATAACAACATATAAATATACTATTTTATGGTAATTTTCCGATGTAGTTTTATCGCCTTAATGGTACTATATATGTAATAAAGTAATATATACATCGTTCTAATGATTATTATAATTTATCATATCGATGTAAGATAATGAGTGTAATCGGTTACAAGAACGTTCAAGAATTAAGCTATAGTATAGTATGCCGTTTCTATATCTCTATGATTCAGTATAGTTCTCTGTGGTATTGAATTTTACTATATATATATATATATATATATATATAGGGAAATATACTGCACTGTGTCAATGTACCATGAATAAAAAAGTTTAGAAGAACGATGTATTAAATTATTTTATAGTATTATACATGGTATATAGACCATATATATATATATATATATCTATGTACTATACATCATACTATATAGCGCTGTAATATAATGCTATAGCAACTCGGTGTTATTCATTACGGTATAATAAATAACTATAACGAACTACAATGAGTAATAATAAAAAGATAAGAAGTATGTGATTGTACTTTAACTTAAAATATTGCAAACATTTACAACATCGATTTATAAATTTTGTTTCCATTATCAAATAATTACGTACGAGAAAAATCGTAGTTACTTTGAATCAATTTTTCCATGACTTTTCTATTTCTATTTTAATTTCTGTATCTAAACTGGAACGCAAGGCTGTATTCTGTATCTTGTACTACAAGAAAACTGAGAGAAAACTTTCTAAAAACTTTTCAACATTCGTACCATACGCAGAATAAATTTTATATCTCAAAAAATGATATTCCAAGACCAAGAAAGACATAAATAGTTATAATACTTCTTGTAATAAATACGGAAATGAAAATTTGAAAATTCTAATGATTATTCTACTCTGTGTGTATGTAATGTCACCTATCCTCTAGAAGTACATGCATATCAAACATTAAAGCCGTTATTACTCCGATTTTCAACAACATAAGTATATATATATATATATATATATATATCAAAATTTTCTGTCAGAAAGTCTGAAATAAGTCTTCTAAAGTACGAAATAAATACGTACGTACTTGTCAATTTTCATCCCGAAAAATTTTCATTCAATTTACTCCAAAAATTCTCATAAAAGATAAACTTTACAATGCTGCATGCTGTACCTACATATTTTCATTTCAAATTTCAATGTACCTAAAGTATCATTCGCTGAGCGAATTAAATAACAATAACAAGAGCCACGATCTTAAGCTTAACGAACTTCGAAACGAACCTCAAATAAAACAGTCGTGAAAAAGAGTTAAAATTGTCGAATGTTAATTTTCATAGAGACAACAAACGCTGCCCGAAACAATATTTCTATCCTCAATTTCACTTTCGCCGAAACTGTCTGCACATGACACAGGTAGATATCTTTGCGCCAGGAAAGAAAAAATTACGCATCTTCACTGTTTCGTGACAATAACTTAAAGTACGTGTCACCGAGCGTGCAAGTGTCAATCGAAAGAAAATTGAAATAATGCGACAAAAGATTACTTACAGTTGATGTTGCCGGGTCAGCATGATTTCTTCCTTGAAATAAATGCAGATACGCGCATTTGTACGAAAAGACAGTACGAATGTACACGTTCGTGCACGATCATTCAAAATTAATCACTTACTCAACGAAAGTTCGCGAGACAGCCAGTCTGTAAATTATATCGGCACCGCACTCGAGTCGTGTATGAGCGCGCACTTCGTAACTTTCGTATGTGAGCACAGCAGATCCCGATAATCGTTCACGTTCGTAACACTACTCCGTTTGACATAATTTATCTGGTGACCCCACGGCTGGTTACCGTCGGCCGACGCAAAGCAACGCAGGGAGCTGTTAACTGAGCTGGTGGGGATACGCCATGGATGACGAGAACATATAGACGTCCTCGTTGATTCGTTAGTTCCCAAGTAAAACGAGCGTTGATTGGCCCGTTGCTCTTCTCCCCAGTTTACGCGGCTCACGATAAACACACTGAAGTTTCCGTTTTGTACACGTTCAACTTCAACTGCACGGTTTTCGTATAAAAATTTAAACATTTCGTCGAAATTGATTGTAATTAAGAAAAATATCATGTTCCATTGCATTTCGTATAAATAACACCGACCTTTCAATTTAGTACAGTTTCCTGCATGACATAAATTATGATACATGTATTTCACTTTGTGCATAGTACATTTAAAAAATCGAATCGTTTCATATCGAAATAATCGAATAGTAATTAAGTTGTTTTTTTTTTATATATATATGATGTATTACATATATATGATGATTGTAAATTTTTGGTTCTCACGAAATATTTTACCTTTAATAATGAAATTTAATTATAATACATTGAAGTTTTTATTTCTAGTACCTTCTAGTTATTACTCACTTCACAGCTGTCAATTTTGAATGAACACATAGATGCATATATAGATTTGTTGAATATATTTAATCTTCAGTGTCACTGTTATACAAGTTGTGTTGATAGATTGTATGTTTATGTTACAGCTTTGTAAATAAAACTTCTTTTTTCAGTTTTCTATAAAATATAAGTTTTTTTAAAACATGGAAAACGATAGCCCTGTAATATATGGCCTTGAATTTCAAGTATGCAATTAAATATGTAAAATCTTAAATTATAAACATTTACAATTATTTTTCTGTCACAAGTTTATACAGACAGTCATTTAAAATAAAATATATGAAACATAAAGCTCACTGTTCATTCTTGTGAAAGCTTATAAAAATCTGATACTAGAATAGAATTATTTGCTACTAACCATTATTCCTATTAACATTTGTAATACTTTTTACTTCATAGACAAGAGCATTATCAGCTCAAACGGCAGAAACGGATATTGTCAGGTTTTTAGTTGGGACACAATCGTTGAAATTTAATAACAATCAAGTTCATTTAGTAGAACTTAATGAAGAAACAGGTGGCTTAAAAACTCAAATATTTCATCATCCTGTTGGAGAAATTTGGTCTTTACAGGCTTCTCCTACAGAACCCAATATATTTATTACATGTTATAACACTTTAAGTGGTAATTATAAGTGAAATTATTATTTTTTTTTCTTTTTTTTGAATGATAGATCTTAATTATATTGAAATATATGTTTAAATATACAACTTCATTTAGATGATGGTTCTTGTCAAATGAAAGGAGCCCTTTGGAAACTGCCAGAATTAAAAGAATATACAAATAATGTTGAAAGTCTTAAAAAATTAGCAGATATTGATACTACTCCTCATGGTACAGACCTTAAAACTATTGCTTATCATCCTATGGATTCAACAAAGGTCGTTTCAGTTGTAGACAATAAATTTATATTGTGGGATCTAACTGATAATGGACCACAGGTAAAAAGAAACAAATTTCTAAGTTATTTGCAGCTGTATTTTTCATTTGTTATTTTATTTAGGCTACTACTTCTGGTACTTTAGCTAGTAAAGGTCAGCCACGTTTCACAAATGGAAAATGGAATCCCCATAATGGTTGCAATCAATTTGTCACACTGAATGAAAATAATGTTCGTGGTTGGGATTTTCGAAATCCTGCTGAAGCATCTTGGACAATTTTATCTGCCCATTCTCAAATAATTAGGTGCCAAGTAAAATTTCGATTATTTTTATTCATAATTTTATAATTATAAAAAATATAGAGTTCAATATAACATTAATCTTATATTTAGAGACTTAGATTTTAATGTAAATCGTCAATATATCCTATCTACATGTGGAGATGATGGATATATGAAATTTTGGGATATTCGATCACCTACAGAACCTATATTATCTCGCATGGAACATTCACATTGGGTTTGGAGTATTCGAATTAATCGTTTCCACGATCAATTGGTTTTAACTTCAAGTAGTGACTCAAGAGTAATATTATGCAGTATTGCATCAATATCTTCAGAACCTTTTGGGCATATAGTAACTCCTGAAGATGATTGTGCACAAAATGATTACAATTGCAAGAAAAACAAGTAACAATTGATAATTAAAATATTGTATAATCAAAATACAATCAAACAATTTAAATTATATTATTTTTAGGCTTGAAGATGGAGTTGTTGGTAGGTATGAAGAACATGAAGATAGTGTTTATGCAGTTGAATGGTCATCTGCTGATCCTTGGACATTTGCATCATTAAGTTATGATGGTAGATTAGTTCTCAACAAAGTTCCCAGGAAGTACAAGTATCAAATACTTCTTTAAATTAATGAATTTATATTGATTTGATATCAAATTAATTAATAAATTAATGTATTTGTTCCAATTTTTTATTTTACAATCGTTCTGAAACTCTACTTGCTACATTCCTAAGTTGTCCATAAACTTTTGATGGAGGACTACCCAAAATTAAGTTACATACAGCCCTTCTCGCTAATTGTATGTTTTGAAAAGAACCAAGTATATGAATTTTACTATCTGCCAATACAATTCTAGTTTTTGTTACATTTTCTATTGTAAATTTTGTTCTTCCACCCTTTCCAGCTAATCTTCCAATTGCTCTAGAAAGATGATCACCTTTTAAAGGCTTTACATCTTGAATTTCAAACGTTTCTACAAATAAACCATCTAAACGTAATAGAGCTAAAGCATCTTCCACATCAAAACCATAAATAAATGCCTTAACAAAATCAGTTCCTTTTTGCAAATTAGCAATATCAGTAGTTTCTGGAGCTGTCCGTAATTCTACATTCCGTGTTTTCAAATTAAATCTTATTTGCAATTGCAAATGTTCCACAATAGGTGTAAATATTTTCATCCAATTTTCTCTTAAAGGAGTGTACCTATGAGCAGGTACAGATATCTGAAAATATTTTAATTTATTTTAATAATAATGCAATAATTATTTTTATTTTTGTTTAATATAATGCATCAATTAATAAACTCCAAATATTAACAAAAATAAATTTTTACCTTTCTTTGTTCATTATGTTGTATAATTTTAGCTCTTTTTGGGGTTACACCTGACTCTGTTTTTCCTTCTATGCCATTAACTATTTCGACCTAAAAAAGGATAAGTAATTTTAAAAAAAGATTCTAAATAAAAAGAATTAAATATTACAATAAATAATAAAATTATATTTTTTTAAAATAACCTCAATACTTACTTCCATACGACTTTCATTCACATGTCGCCTTTTTGTTTCTTTGGGTTTAACAAATTCATTTGATTCTGAATTATTCATTGTTTCTTCTTTATCTATACTCATTTTTAAACAATTTCTTGGCTACTAAAATATAAAATATATAACCACTATTTAAGACACTAGACTTAGTAACTAAACGAACATGGATCTTTCGCCATGTGGCCAATTAAAATATTTGTACATACTGTACGTACATCATATATAAATATATACTTATACATGGATGTATATCATTTTTCTTTGTGATCATATACATATATAAATGCATGCATAAGATATTTTAATTATTTATAATTCTTTCTTTTTTCTTCTTTATGTTTAAAAAAATATGAGAATCTTTATATCATAAAAACTATTTTCATTTATCGATATTATACTTATTGGTTTTATATTTTATATATTATAATTTTAATTGTACAAAAAATACAATAATAATGAATTTTCTGTTTTTAAGAAATTAAAAATATACTTAACATTAGAATGTATGTAATTCTTATACACTAATATCAAAATTCATACTTATAAGTGCTTACGACATATTGTATTGATTTCTAAAATTAATTGTACAAAGATGGGAAAAATAGGTAATATCGAAATGTTAGATTGTTAGTTCGGTTAAAGTAATATAAAATCTGTTGTTATACCTGTTCGGTTAAAGTAATATAAAATCTGTTATTATACCTGTTTGGTTAAAGTAATATAAAAAAATTATTATTAAAAAAAAAGAAATTTATTATAATTTGTTTAAAATTAATTTTAGAGAATTACAGTAATAGAAAATAAATTTAATTTTTAAGTATTCTTTATTTCGATAAATATTATTTACTATTTCTATATTTTACTAATTATAGTATTCTTTTGAAAATACCCCTAATAATATAATTATTAAATTAATCTCACTCAGAAATATATCATTGCATATAAGAGACATGATTTCGTAAAATTATTAAATATATTTACAAATTATGTTATACATATCATTAACAAAATTTTGTTTTAAAATAAATATATTTATAAAAATTTTAATGGACAAAATTGAAGTTATATGAAACTCAAACTGTTGCACTTTAATTTGTAACTAAAAATGTTCACAGCTAAATATTTACATTAAATTCATAAATTTACAAGAAATAAAAATTTTTGTTACTTTTATATTCGAAACTTTTTCATAATTATTTTCAAATATTTCTGAAAAGATTTATATTAATTAAATATTTTAATACGTAATTCATAAGATAAATATAACAATTATTATAAATCTAAAAATATGTAAACAAATCAATTTAAATCTTTTATATTTTTTATTCTTGCGGAAAATATCTGTAAATATTATTTTTTTTATCACAAAATAATTACTATAAAATTAAAACTAGAAAAGTGGGTGTAATTACAGAATGTATTTCTGTATTATAAATGACCACAAAATTATTTTGATTTGACAAATATGTATGTGAAATATCAAAGTAATTCATGAAACTGGGTATGATACAAAATAAGCAATTGCATCTTTTTATAACACATTTTTCATTATCTTTTAAGTTTATGGTAATAATTAATAACAAGAAAAAAACCTTCATCAATGTGTCTACAGTAATTATTAAAAGGTACAATTAGCAAATTACTATATTGTGTATCCACTTTGTGTAATAATAAGTAATAATATAATTGTAATTTTTTTTTTCATAATCATAGCGCAATTTTCTTTCCACGTGCTCAATCGTTTTCTACAAATATAGTATTGTATCTAATTTTTTATTTATATATATATTCATATTTATATATTTATGTATCCAGTTGAATTATTATCAATCATTTACTTTTACTGCTATTTATATCAATTAACCAAATACTAAAAATACAAATGTTTTGCATATAGCAAGTTTTAAAGTCATCAAGTTTCATCTTGGAGCTGGTGATTTTAAAACGCATATTCATATACATGATAGAATATTCATGGCATTGCAAACAAAATTAAGGAGCTTGTAATGCATTCGTTATACATACATACAAATGAGCACACGAAAGTGAACATTTTAATTGGTATAATTATTATAGTCTGCATGAAAATGATGGTACATTATACGTGTTTATGAAGCACACTATAAACACCAATTATTTATTGAGCGTTACAAATACACCATCTTTTAAAAGTGTGTTGAATATCAACAATTGTTACATATTACAATCAACTTATGATCTTTGGTGTATCAGTATTATTTGTATTATAATACATACATACTATATATGTAATTATATGGCAGACAATCTTTAGAAGCTCCTTAATTATGTAAACATGCGAAAGATTTACTTATTTTTAAAATATTTATATTTACACGCAAAGCTTACTTTCTTTATAATCTATACAATCATATAAATGTAATATTCAATGATAAAATTGTAACATAATAATTCCTAACTTATTTATCTAATTTTAAAGAGAATATTTTACATCGAAATTACAATTTATTTCTTTTTTGTTTGTTCTTAAATTGTACGATTAAATTACTACACTTTACATTGCTGATTCCATTATAATGTAGGGCTGAATCAAATTAAACGCAATTTGAAGGTTCATTTCTTTATATGTTTTATATACAGCATAAATTCCCACCATGTAAAATAAGCATGCTACTATTATATATTTACAATATATGATCCAATATATGATCTGTTGAAATAAATTTTGTGAAACAAGCAATATTCTAAATAATTTATCTTAATATTAAAAATAGAAGAAATTTTAACACAATCATTAGTACAGTAGTGTAACGTCATTATTCAGTCAGTGAAGGTAAATTTGTTAAAATTTTTCCTATTTAAAATATTAAATTCAGTACTCAACATTCATATGACAGAAATAGTTTTTTAAATATATATCACCTGATAGCCATCAAAGCTGTAATAAAGAATATGAAGAAAATATTTTATTTAAGATTCTCCATAAAACTTAAAAATAACAAAGAGAGAGAGAGAGAGAGAGAGAGAGAGAGAGAGAAATTTTGTTAGGGAAAAATAAAATTCTTGAATAAAATCCTTTAAAATCCTTGAATAATTTTAACTCAAACTAGGATTTATTCATTATGAAAGAATACAATTATATCAGTACCATATTTTAAAAGTATCATATATAATGGAAATGTTAAAGTAATCATAATATAATATTTTCTTCATATCTTTATAAGTAATGGAACGTACGTAGAGAGTTACGGAACAAACGAATATACATTACTGTGACATTTTAAATGCAAATTTTCAATATAAAAAATGCTATGATGGCTATCACAGGCTCATTTAGAAATTCCAACTCTCAACTATATAATTTACATTTATACAATATAAAACTAGATGATCTGTTCACAAAAACAATTGTTCATATACAATAGTTCATGTACATCATATATTATATATATATGTTTTATGTGTACACATTTTTATATTTTTTAAGTGATGCCAAAAGGGTGCTTCTAGTATTCTCAGTGCACAATCACAAAAAATAATTAATAGTATGACAATGTTGCACAACTTTAATTATCACTAATTTAATAAAAATTTAAACAGTTTCTATATGTACAATGAGGGTGCTTTCATATATCTTTACAAGAAGTTATTTACAAAATATATTCATTTATATATTACCTATCAAATTACAATTAACATTGTATTATTCGTTTTCTATCATCATTATTTTTATTATTTCTGTATATTTATGCACGATTTATCCCAACGTTCTGTTTGTTTTATAAATAAAATAAATCCTTCTTAATAACTCTATACCGCCTCTGCCTTTTGCAATATTGTGACTCAAGACAAACTTCTCGCTGAAAGACTATGTTCATTCAGATGAAGGAAATAGAAATTTTGTAAGATTATACATATAATATAACATACAACTTTATCATTAAATAAATTTGTAGAAAGGTATAAATTCTACGAATATGTCATAGAAGTTTTTTTTATGTAGATAAATTTAAAGAATTGAAAATTTAAGATGAAAGAGAAAGGAGAAACTAAATTAAAGTTAGAGCAGAGTTACTATTTTTCAGTTACAACTATTTATGTAGAAAAATATTTATGCAATGGACAAGTCAAAATAAATTAAATATTGTTAAACAAAGTCTATCAGCGAAGTCGTCAGAGTTGCGACTCAAGCCCCACCAATCAATGAAATTTGTCCTTGAGAAATGTACATTATTTATGGCAGTACAGTCAGATTTCATTTTAATGCATTAAAAATTTCGACTTTCTTTTACCATTATTATCTGTATAGATAAGAACCAATAACGATATTAATAACGAAACATTTTTGAAATGAAAAATTGATTATTTTTTATCTCTTCTACAATCCTTTTTGATTTTGATTAAATAATCAATTAATATTGCAAGTAATATTATAAATCTAACCAATTTTGAGTAAAATTTTGTACATATCAATGGTGTAACGTAATTTACAAAATTACTATTAAATAATACTATTCATTTAGATTTTTTTTTTAATGAATTAAGAATAGAATCATAAAAGCAAAAGAAAGTTGCACATTAACTCGGCAGTTTTGGATCAGTTCAGTTACTTAGATTAAAGTATAATGCGTTGAGCAGATTATTCTGAGTAACTAAACTTTGCTGTTTAGGAGTAAAGTGTAATTGAGAACGCTTAGACGGTAACAAAAGATATTGAAGTGCTTTTTATTTTTTTGCTTTTGTAATGAATACTTTAAACATTTAAAAACATAACAATACTATTATAATATTCTAATAAGTATTCTAATATTTATAAATTTACTTCAAATATTTGCGTTAATATTATGAAACATAATCTTACACATTTAACTTAATGAAACTCTCTATTGCAACAAAAAATTTAAATACCATCCAGCACTCCAAACACGATACTCCTGTTGTATATATACAGCAGCATTGTGCGGTATTGACGCATGCAGTTTCACCAGGTGGGGTCCAGCCACACGGCGATCACATAATCATTTATAAGAGATACACAATCAGTCATACAGGCCTTGACAAGCGACGGTAGCTAATCACTGTCAAGGTCACTTCCCGAAGGTCATTTGTTTTCTCGGGATATTCGCCTCCGTTTTGCCTGCTCTGTTGCTTCAGCTGTTACTAAAACAATGTTCCCGCTGTACGAGGTGTCTTTAATTAAAATAGTATGTGAAATGTATAATTTATAAACAATAAAATATAATAAATTAATGTACGTATGTTTTAATATAAAAAGTATATATTCTATATTTGAACGTAAGTTTGTGTGTATGTGTGTGTGTGTGTGTGTGTGTGTGTGTGTGTGTGTGTGTGTGTGTGTGTGTGTGTGTGTGTGTGTGTGTGTGTGTGTGTGCGCGTGCGTGTGTAGTAATATCAAATATATTACAGAATACCAAATGTTTATTATTTCATTAATCACAAATAGTATTTGTAATATACCCACCAGCACCACTTCGAGTTTTCCGTCTAGTAATATCTTCTGTAGATCTAGATGCACCCCTTGTATTGCTTGCTGGTGTTGCTAATGGCGAAGCTGTATTTTGTCGAACAGATCTTCTCGTTGTAACTTCTCCTAAGGATTCATTATTGGATGTACCACGTAGTCTTTCCTTTCCAATGGGAACTACCGTGGTTGTATTCGGTTGCTTGGTGGTTAACAAACGGCTCTCTCTTTGCACTCTATTACTGGCATTGAAATTTGATATATTACTGGAATTAATTTGACTGCCAGAAACAGTTGTGCTTGTATTTGTTCTAGAATAACAAAGATTTATTTACGTAGCGGGGCTCTCAAATCTCTGACATATTCAGAAATGCACTGCTGCTAAAAGAATGCTGAACCGATGTTGCTTACTTTTGATCTTTAGACTTTGGAGATGCAGCGGATGTTTCGTCTGATAATCGCATTCTTGCTTTTCCTACTGATTCAATCAATGGCTCGTCATCAGACGAATCTACTTCTACCACAATGGGACCTAAAAATACAAAAATGTTTGTACCAAATTCAGGTACCAATATTCAGGTCCGATTTCAAAATAATAGTTATAAACGATGCAAAAATAATTAATTACTAATGACATGACCGAGATTGAGAGATGATAGATTGCTTGTGTAAGCAAAATTACTATAGACACATGTGTAAATATATATTCATATATATACAAATGTACATACAAAAATTATATATATATAACTAAAATAGCTTCAGTGATTCAGTGTGAAGCAATTTGGAATGATCAATTATTACTGACTTTTATTATCCTGTTTTTGGCAGTCCTTTGTTGTTTTATAACAATATAAATTTATAACGATATAAATAAACAAATACATATCTAATATTCAGAGAAACTTTCTTGCATAATACATAGTGATCCATGTAATCTTATCACCTGAAATATCTGCTTGAAAATAAATGACGAAAACTGTTTTATTTTAGGTGGAGGGAATCTCAGAGATATTAAGATCATTCTTATTTTTTTATGTCTCGTAGCACCTGTTAAGACGAGTTCAACGATCTAAGAGGTGCACTGATGTTACAAAGAGTAATGATTAAAAATTCAAATAATTTATTTAACAATTTATATGGTTTGCGCTAGAAATTCTCGTTCTTTATCTTGTCTCGTTCTCGCCCTAAAAATCTCTTTGAATGTATTTTTCTTTTTTTAATTGTGTAACTACTGAAAATTTATTTTTTTTATGTTCTATAAGATTAAGTATTTACTTAGGCCTGGTTACATTTCAGATCAGATTTACATACATCAAAATGGCTGAACAATTTCAACTGTGTCCATTTTGAACACCTTCCCAAGAAATGAGAGAAACATCTTGAAATACTTTGTAGAATAGGTCATTGAACTCACTTTAAAAATTGTTATCAGGTACTGATAAAAAAAGATAAACATCCATTTAAAAAGATGGAGATGACCTTAATATGTTCTTAGTATGTTCTTGACCACCTAAAATGAAAATCTTTGCATTACATAATAATCCTCACAAAACCATACGCCTTTTGTAGGAAAAATGTTTTCATAATTCTAAAAATAGTGATGTTATAGGTAATAAAGTTACATGAGATACTTTGTATATAATATACCAACACAGGAAACTAAATTACTGAATAGCAGTATAAAATAAATAATGTAAGATAAACACCTTTTTTAGCCTTCGCCAGTATATTGAATCCTTTTTTTGACTGTTCTTCTTTAACAGGTACTTGTTTTTTTAAAGCAGCTTCATCAACACCCATACAAGCTTTTATAAGTTCTGCAGCGTTTTCTGAACATTTTCGTTTCCCTGGTCTTGGTTGTGGATCATCAGCAGTGCTAGATGCTACAGAACTTTCACTTTCTTGGCGTTTTCTTTTCCCCACTTTTATTGTCGTATTAGGAGATAATTTAGATACTCCCAATTTAGGACTTGCTTTAGCATATGGTGATATGCTGCGCCTTTCCTCTAATTTATTAGGACCATGAGGACTACTTTTTGGAGTCTTCGCAATATCAGGACTGTTTAATTTCTGGGATCTAGTTCTTAAAGATCTTTTTTCATTGGTGTCATTTGGTATTTCTATTAGAAGTTGTTCCAGCAATGACTTTGGTGGTCTTTTAACATAGTCATCTGCATTATTTGAAGTTAATCTTTCTACAAATTGTGTTTCATCGCTGTCTTCTATACATATGACATCTTGTCGTCCTTCTAATTCTTGTTTTCTCCTACGTTTTCTTTTCACATGTTCTACATCGCTGGAATCCACTTCTGGATTTTGTGCTGCTGGGCTCGGAGTTTCATCCCTTTGTAAAACTACTGGATTAGAGTATGTATACAGTGGTGGGGTAATTCTAATTGGCTGAGGATCTTCACCAAGAGGTGATTGAATACCTATATTTATATCACTTGCATCATTTACAATTTTCTTAACCAAATCATCAGCAACTTTTTGAAGATTCATAGAAGGCTCTCTAACAGATACTTGTTGATGGCTTTGTACATTAGATTTTTGGTTTTGATCGGAACATTGTTCTAATTTAACAGGTGTTGCGCTTAAAGAAATACTCGAACTTTTCGTACTATCTGATCGATCATTTTGCCTTGTGTCATCAATTTTCTCATTGACATTAGATTCTACTTTGATTTCAGAACTAAAACTCTGACTAATGGAACATGGATTATTTACCACCACATTAGATTCATTTGTAACTGTAGTATCAAGCTTTTCTGTCTTTACCTTATAAGCAACATGATTTTGTATTACAGGCACACCATTATTATTTTGTCCATGAGGTTCGTCATTTAATCTAATTGCACTATTACCATCTATGACTGTTTTTACATTGTCTTCAGATGCACTTTCTGGGGCTCTTGACACTTCATGTTTAACATTTGTCTTACCCTGATCATGCTGGTTGATAGAAGCTTCTAATTTAACGCTACAACTGTCTGTTTCAGAAAAGTCATTTGCTTTTTGCTGTGCGCATTGCAATAAGTTATCACTATCCACAGTATTGGGTACAGAAGTAGTCACAATAGTCACAGATCCTGTCACTAGAGGGCTGGATACACTTTTATCAGTCACTTCTAAACTAGGAATCAAGTCACTATGACCACCAGTTCTCTGTGTTGTTGAACTTGAGTTTTCACTAGATATATTTTTCATGTCATGTTCACTGGAATTTGATATATTGCGATTTAAATGATTTTCAAGATAACTTGCTACAGACACAGGACTTAACCTTTGCGGGCCACTGGACTTTAGAAGTTCCGAATGGGAATTTGAACACATATCACTACTACTAGTTGAGGAAGGCACGTTCTTATTGGTGATTGGTAGGGAAGATTCCCCTTGAACAGCAGTTTTTGCACTACCTTGTGATACTGATTCAGTCGCTGGTCTATGCAAAGGAGATTCCCCTTGATTCGGTGATTTCTCTGACAGAGCATCCATTGACTCAATACCTGAATCTTCACCACCTCCTCCACTGCTGACTCTTTCTACACTTGCATCTACTCCAATCGCAATTGGAACTGTAGTTTCAAGTAATTTTTGCTTAACTTTCGCTTCTGTTACATTAATTTCTCCAATTGGTAAAGATGGCTTGCTGGAAGGTACATCAACACTTTGGGATCTGGGAACTTGGTCCACTGAGTTTCCTATTGCTGAACTTTGTGAAGTTTTCAGTAAACTAATTCTTTGCGCGTTATCCACCTTAGTTTCCACCATGGATCGATCAGGTTGTTTTATATGATTTTGAATCACTTTTTTATGACCAAAATGCTCTACTTTATTATGTCTGTTAATGGTAGCATTTGCATCATTTTTTGAAATCATATGGTGTTTTAATTTTTGACTAATTTGGCTTTTTGCTATAATATTACAATTTGTTTTGCAATTATCTGTTTCTGTTTTACTTTTTCCAGAAATAATCCTATTTACAACTGACTGTGTATTTTTAACAGCAGATTCTACATGTGTAGATACTTTATTTTCAATATTAGTAGATGGATTTGAATCAGTCTGTGGTATAGTTGAAGGTACTAACCCAGAATTTTCATTCTCAAATGGTGAATTATTAGTAGATTTTGTATTTATATTCGTATTTGTATTTGTATTTGGAACTGCACTGGCGGAAGAACATTCAGAAATGGTCTTCTGACTATTAAAATGTGTAACCTCTGCATCTTGAGATTCTATAACATATTTTTAAAAAAATAATAATGTCAATCATAATGGCGTTGTAATCAACACTTGATTAACCACTCTTTCATTGATAAGACACAGTTTCTCCTCTCAAATGCCAAACTCTTAGTTTCTGAGATATTCGCAAAAAATTATCATAACTACAGTGAATTCTACCTATAATTGATGTAATAAACTAACTCAAATCTAATTCTTATCTTTAGTTTATACTGTTTATAATAATACATATCAGGCCTATCGAGCTGGCGGCTTGTGAACCAATGATGGCTCATACATCTCTTTGCGAACCTTAGGAGAAGAGCTCCTCTCCACACCTATTTCTTCTTCAGATACTGCACGAGCCTCACCATTATTCATTTTTCGTAACAAAAATCAAAAATACCTTCGTATCGATTTGTTTAAATAAAATATTATAAAATAATATAAAAATATATAATAATAATAAATTATTGAGATCGTGGTCCAATCGTAAATTATGGAAAGCTGACTTGCGGATTATGAAAATGCATCCCCGCTAACACATGTAAAAAGAAATTATAGAAAAATATTTTTCCACAAATTGACAAAGTTAAAAAAATCAAACATGTATAACATGTGTCTGCACATGGTGGGGGAATTTGTTGTGCCTGGAAGTAAAGAAGACGCGGCTCATCGAGGGCCAAACTCGTATAGTTCGCGGAAGGGAAGAAGTTTGACAAAGCCTGGTTTATATATATACTTGTCGAACTTCTTCCCCTCCGCGAACTATACAAGTTTGGCCCTCGATGAGTCGCTTCCCCTTCTTCTTTTCCTCCAGGCTCTAACCGATTCCCCCACTATGTGCAGACACATGTTACACATGTTTGATTTAATTTTTTAACTTTGTCAATTTATGGAAAAATACTTTTCTATAATCTCATTATTTTATCATATTTTACTAAAAAAAATCGATATGAAAATATTTTTAATATTTATTACGAAAAACAGTAATAATGGAGTTGGTGCAACGAGAAGAAAATAACAGCAGAGTAAATTGAATGAAAAGTCATTTGTTTAGACGCAAAAGAGATTGCAAAATGTATGATACAAGGATGCCAAACATGTGAATGTATCATACATGCACACATAGGGATAGGATTCAATGTACTAATATCGGTAATTTTTTACAAATATCTCCAAAATTTTGGATAAAAATATCGGATTGTCGATTTCTATAATATATTTAAAAATTATTGAAATCAATGAGGGAGTGATTAATTTATAAATTCACCAAAATAATTAATTGTAAATGTTAAATATACAGGGTGCATCAGAATCTTTCAGCTCAATTTTCTCGAAAACGAAGACTTAAGTTAAAAAATTTTATTTTATATTTTCTTTATGAAGAATCATCTCGTTTTTCCAACATGTTATTCCAACGCACTCTGTATAATAAAAATATTAATATATGTTAATATTTACCTCCTAAATGCAGATCTTTTTCATCCATTAAACTTAATCTTCTTCTCTTTTCTTGACTAATTAAATCCTTTTTTACACCATTTACTTCTGTTAATCGCGAAGCAACAGCATTTAAAGTATTATTCTTCTCAATGATAGAGCGAGTAATTTCACTATCACTTGTTCTTCTGATTTCCCCTACTTTCTTAACAGTACTGAAATCATTGCTGGCCAAAAGCGTATCAGCTTTTCTTATAGCTTGGTTTGAATCACCTTTATAATTAAGTTTCCTCCATTTTGCTTGATTATCCAAGATTCTGCCACCAGATAACAAATTTTGTTCACGATGTAAACCCTCTCCCGATTCCGATTTCTTTTTAGAATCTCTTCTTTTAGTTTTTCCTACAAAAAGGAAGGAAAATAAAAAAAATTAATTGTAAAATTATTAATTGTAAAAATTAGTATCTTGCAATAGTATACAGAAAATAATTATAATATATTGCAACGAAATAAAGAATAAAATTTGTACAATGGAGATATTATTACGTATATCATACCTCCTCCTATTTTATGCTCTTGTATATGATTTTGAACATCTAATTCAACTTGACTTTTTGTTAAAGATTGTTGTGTATTCAAAGGTTGATTCAAAATAGTAGTTTTATGTTTTGAAGGGGATGGTATCCGACTGTTTAACGGTATATCATCGACATCGCTATTTTTACTTGAACTCGGTTTTGTAACGCCAGTTTGCACGCGTACGACATCCATGGACAATTCTTGTTTTAAGGCATTAGGTTTTGATACAACTGTTTGTAGTATATTATTCACTTTGCTAATAGAATTGGTGCTATTGATCATCGTAGAATTAGACAAGGGTAATTTGGATGCGGATGAAGTACCTATAATCATGCTTAAAGATTTTTTTTGCAACAACTTGTTCCCATCTATACATTCTTTCATCTTTTTCAATTTCCCCCGCCTTTTTATATTAGTCAGATCGGAATCACCATCTTTTAGCGATTTCCTTTCTTTTTTCCTGATGTGTACTACCGAAGCATTACGTCCTCTTAAAGAAATATGTAACGGAGGCACTCTTGGCTCATCACCAGTTCCTGAGTTGGGAATACCAGTGGTAAACATTTTATTTACCGATTTATCGGCTTTTCTAATCGGTGGTGTGTTTACAAATGAAACATCAACTTTATAAGCTGGCGTAACAGGCTCAGATTTTTCTAACTTTAGCCTTAATTTGATTTTTTCTCCAGGCATCGGACTTTGTGCAGTCTCTCTATTAGATTTTATTCTACTATGTTTCAAACTTCCTTCACTGGCAGTAGATTTCACTGTAGTTTCGGAATCCGATTGATCTGTATTTGTTGTTGTGTCGTTTCTTCTTGAGAAATTACTGTCTGCATCATCGTCGGAAAATATGGAATTCGATCGATCATTTGATGGAGATGGAAAGGGAAAGAAATCATCTTGGTTGTCAACTGCACTCTCTGGTTCTGAATCCGAACTCTCACTAGGCATTGGTTCCAAATGCCCTGTTAAAGGGTTAATAAGAAACTGTCGTATTTTACCAGTCGATGTATATTCTGGTTCAGGCGTCTCTTCTTTAGGCTTAGGAGATTCGGAAGTTTCAACCTTGGTAGCAGGTGAAGCGACATTACTATTAGAAACATGATTAGCATGAGATCCACATTGAGAAAAGGCACCTGAAACTTGATTCGTAGTTGGCAGACGAGTAGTATTGACCTGAGCACCTTGTGGAATTGAGTTATTTTGTGCGTTCCACGTGGTCCCATTAGCATTACTAGTTGTAGCCTGATAATTTCTGCTTAAAATATTTTGACTTTGACCATATCGAAAATCGGTCGTGGCGTTAGTATTAACATTAATGTTTTTGAGTTGATTATGATGTAACTGTTGTTGCACATTTATTACTTGATTTTGTTGTCCTAAATGGGACTGTGGAACCTGTTGTCGCACATAAGGAGGAGGAGTTTGCTGACGCTGATTGTTTAAGTAACTTAGCCGTTGTTGTGGAACATTCATGCCTACTGATGAGTGTTGCATCATTTGTTGTTGCTGTTGTTGTTGCAAAAGTTGTTGACTGGAAACAGGTATGGATTGCAATGATGTATTTACATTTTGCGGTTGTACCAAAGATTGTTGTTGAGTTGAAATCTGTTGTGTAAGTAGGTGCGGAGTATTCATATTTTGTTGTTGATTTAGTTGTTGCTGTTGTTGAGATAAAACTTGATGTTGCTGTTGTTGCTGAAGTAATAACTGCCGTTGTTGCAAAGGTGTTCGAATTTGCTGTCCGTTTATCGAATGTCTAATCGAAAGTTGACCCTGTAATTGTACCTGCGAAGGTCTGTAAGCCAATTCCTGCCTGATGGGAAACTTTTGCTGTATTTGTACTTGTGCATGCAAAGACGATGCAGATTGCTGTATTTGTCCACTAGCAGAAGCTTGATGTATTGCTTGTTGCGCTATATTTTGAACAGCGCCACTAATTACATTAACTGGATGTTGTTGAGGAATAGTTGAAGGCTGATTAGCATTAACAGTCACAAATGCAGATGTAGAAGATTGAGATAAGTCAGGAATGGCTGCCGTTCCTCCGATAAGATCTTCCGTTCTAAGAGAATCTAAATTCGGTGGTGATTCGGTAGGTGAAGATAAATCTTTTCTTCTAACTGTTGGTTTTTTAGTGGGTCTCATACGATTAGTAAGTCCAGAATTATCAATAACTGGCTGTAACATTTTCTGACCAGGCATCACATTATTCGGATGTGTAGCAGCATCGTTTTGCAAGAGATTTACAAGAAGTGGACTGGACAAAGCAACTTGATTTCCATTACCATTTGAATTCCCTGCCAGATTATTATTGTTTGGTGACAGACTAGATGTGGTGGTAATTGAAGACTTGTACTGATTCGTTAACTGACCAACCGATGCAATTGATTGAGTAGTAGTATGACCAGCTGTTAATGTTGTTGCTGTCGTTAAATTCTCTTGAGCGGGGTAAGGCGGAGGTGGCTGTACATGATGTTTAAATTGCATTGCATTTTTAATCGTTGTTGCTTGTGATTCACGATTATGTATCGCTTGGGCAGCATGTGTCATACTGGCAAATGGGAATGGACCATTATAATTATTCCTAGGTGAAGCACTGGGATTGGTTACTGATTGATTTCCGGAGGCACCAACATTGCTACTGCTTGATGCTGACTGTACAGATTTTGCAAGAAAAGGTGGAATAGGATCACAGTCTGTAGGTGCAACTACATTTGGAGAACGAAACTGTGGTGCTTTTTCCGATGATGTGCCTAAAATAATATAATAAATGTTGAAAGAAATTTATATACCACATCTTAAATCTTAGTTTTATAAAATATATAAAAACAATACCAGCTGCAATTAGTTGAGCCACATTACGTAATGCTGAAGAAATGCTAGATGTATTACTTGGACCAGGTAAAGCTGTTGAAGACTCATTATCCACATTAGTTGTATTGCTAGTGGGTTCATTTTGAGATTTGGCACCACTGTCTTGAGAGGGTCCTGAACGTAATACAATTTCCTGTGCTTCTCCACTAAAGCGATTGGCTATTCTCAGTGATATTACCTATTATGATTAGTAATTTTAAATATTTACTTCAATATCTGTAATCTTTTTATTAATCAAAATATAAATAATAGATGCCAATTGTCAGACATGACCTACCTTAAGAAATTTCTATTGTGTCTATATACAACACTACGATAAAAGTAAAATATTAAGGATATAAATAATACTTATTCTTATTTATATTATATTTTTATAAAAATTTTTAATTGTAGATATTATTTTCGCAAGAAAACATTATATATTTAATAATTTTTATTCCAAAGTGTCTCTTGTATTATCTTTGTTACATTTATCAAGTATCTAAAATATTATCTTATATACTTCAAATTTAATAGAACTTCTCTTAATGTTTCTAATCATTGAAATATTTACCAGTTCTTATATATAAAAAAAGTTAATAAAAAAGTACAATTTTTATTAATAGAAAATATAAATAATTAAATATCATATAGATTCTATATCAATAGTCCAACCATAGTCATATTAATAAATATATATTACCTGATCTCCTTCAACCTGCACTGAAAGAATTCCAAGTTGTGTAAGTGTTGGAGAACCCTGAGCTGCTAATTCTCGAAGACGTAATGCAGCTTCTCTGGGTATTGAAAATGTGACTCTGACAGAATTCCATGGCTCTATTTTGTTTACTCTTAAATCATCGCCTTTGTCTATAAATCATTAATCATCACACATATTATATAATACAAAATTCAAAACTGTCATCAACAAAAATTACCTTTGCAAAGCAAAGATTTAAGATGATCAACAATGATTTTAAATTTGTGTGGAAACTCTGGATCCTCTAGATTACCTTCACAAGTTATGACTGTTTGAATTAGATCACCATCACTATCAGCCGCCATGACTACAATGTACAATAAATACACAAATATATACACACAGAATTCACTTAAAATCTTACAAATTAATTTATTATTATAATTTAGAAAAATTGCTTACTTAATTTATTATAAAAATATATTTATTAAAAAAAATACATTAATAATAATATAAATTGATAAAAAATAATGCATTTCCTCACAATAAAAGAATCACATATACTATGTTATTATAACATACACTGTTTAACACTAGAACTACCGACGATTAAGACATAAAGTGTCCATTAGAGACATTGAAATCCACAAAATAATGAAACTTCATGATACAATGGACTGTACAGACTTTTATTTGTATATTTTATGAAAAATTATTAAAAATACACTATTTTACACTCATAAAGTATTTAGCAAAAATTATAAATTGTATCATTCTGACCACTTTGGTAGTTCTAATGTTAATATTAATTGAAAAAGAACTACATTTAACAAAAATTAAATTTTATTGAATTATAGTAAGCTATACAATGCAAAAAGAATAATTTAATATAATTTTTATACTTACCAACCACAAATCACATAACTACCCAGAGAGGTTACAAACACCTCAGGGTATCACTACAATACGTGGTGATAAGATGTTTAACTGTCGGTTTCAAACCGACAACTCCAAACCACTCCAGTACTAATAAATACGTTTATTGTTTCTATAAAAGGAAATAATATTACTTTTATTAAACACAGTCAAGAGAATCAATAATGGAAATTTATTTCATTTATTTTGTAACATAATTGCATTTAAACAATTTTTAAATGTCATTAAAACAAATTTAATATATATCTATTCTGACATAACAAAATAAATTATTTCATACATACGTGTGGTATGCCATATACAGTTTATACATTAAAATAAACAAATTATCAATGCATTTTATTTTAGAAAACGTAAATTATTTAACAATAATTATATAACATATATAATACATAACAAGTACACTTGATACTGAGTTTCTATAAAAAAAATTTTGATTTCATTAATATATTATTCATATATATTTGCTTAAATAATATTTTCATTGTGTGCCTAACTGCATTAAAAAATTATGTGTCTATTGATTGTAATCTGAATGTACTAAATAAATAAGTTAATTCGTCAAATATTAAAAAAAATATAGGGCTATTTGTTTTATTTCAATTTTATTAAATTATAAATTACTGTAATGTAACTAAAGTTACAGTATTTATAATTATTATTATAAATACTAGAATTAATTTTGAATTATAATTCTTACAAAATAAAACCTTAATAAAATTTCAGAAATAGATTACTGATTTATACATACTATATTGATGTATTTATAAACAAAAAAATAAAAATAATTTAAAATACATAAAATATTAAAAATTAGATATTATTAATATTGATTATTTGATACAAGTTTATTTTGTTATGTCAACAAACAATAAATTATAATATATGTTTAAAATACATATTTATATACAAATAATTGCAATAAAATTACAAAAATGTAAAAAATTATATAAATATTTACATAAAAATATCTGAAAATAAATAAATTATATCAAATTTAACCACATGTGTGGGATTAAAAGGGCAAAAATTGAATATAATATCAAAAACATCAAATAAAAATGTAAAATTGACAAGTCGAAACAAAACAGAAACGAAAACATAGTGCATAAACAAAAAGTGAGGCCAATGAGCATTACTAGGTTATAATTTGATCACGATTTTTGTCAAATTATAGAGATTAATAAAGAAAGTATAAAGTTAACGTCAATTACGCTATTAATATTTACCGAATCGATGAACATACATAACATAAATGATTTTGGACCAAACCTTACTACTCACGAACTGCAATTAAAATCTTTTGGGCCATAAGACAGGGGTACAACTTCTATGTGGAAGAAAATAGGTTATAGAATATTTTTTTTAACCAGACATAAAATGTAAATTGTCGCGTTAATCGGAATTTAGTATTCTGATGGAAAATTAGCTGGTTTTGGCAATTTTCATAATGATTTCTGACAAAATAAGGCATACAGAGCACTAGATATCGGGGGGCCACCATTTTGTCCGTCGGGGGAGGTGTACGTGAAGTGGGCTCAAGCATGCTCAAGATAGACCGTCAAAAGTCTGAACATTTTTATTTTGCAGCTTCCTTCCATAATTCATAATCACATATGCTTACCAAAAATAAAGTTAAAATTCGATAATGAATAGTATGGTAGCCAACGAGCCTCACTTCAGTCTTTGCACAGAACGATTTCATACCGTATGAACACAAGAAAATTTTAACGTTACCCCATTTCTTTCCAACTTCGTGCGGGATTTCTTGCGTTCAAAATGCACGAAGCCACACCACAAGAGCACTAATTTTAATCTAAAATATACCGCGCAAGTCTTATTTCACTTTCTGCACACAGCGCGCGGTAAAAATCACGAAAAAACTCGACATAATCGGTAATATAAAGGGACAAGTCATAAAACGCCATGAACAATAACAAGGAGCCGCCATTTGCAATGCGGACAACTGACATGCGCAAATCAATCGCGCGGGGCATACTGGGTATTTGTAAGGCGCCATCTTGCCAATCATTTTAACATTGAAGTTTCCTAACCTTTTGTAGTTTAAATATATTGAATATAACAATTATTATTGTACTTATTAACCTCATATTTCATCCAACATCTATAGAAACGTAATATGGAATAAATTACTACTAGAATATTATTTGACATGCAATAGAAATAAGTATTCTAGTGTACTACAATGAATTTCTGCTCTCATGAACAAATATATTTAGTTTTGAACAAAAATAAGTTTTGAAATAATAAATTAATAATTAATTTCAATACTTTGAATATTTCAAACAAATTGTAATAAGATAGAAATTTAAAAAATTATATTAATAATTATACACACAATAATAATTTAAACATTTTTTCATGTGAAAGATCTTAGATTTATTTAAATTGTAGGAGTTTCAATGACATAAGGTATAATTAAGGTATAACATTTATTTATTAAATAAATATATAACTTTTTAAATAAAGTTTTATTACCACTAATATCTAATTAATCTGTCTCATACAGACCAGTGGAAAAATTATGGTTGATAAGATTCCATGAGTCCAGCTTTGTTCATTCTATCTAATGATTTCATTGCATCATAAGTTCTAGAACATAAGAGAATATATTAGAAATAGAAGTAAAAAATTAAAATTTTTAAGATATCTCATTTACTTGTAAAAATCCTCGACTTTTCGATTATATGTATCCATAACTAGTACTTTCCATGTCACACTAGTAACGACACAAATTAGTGCCGCAATTCCAAAACTCTTCTTAATTCTTGTAACGTGAAGACCACGAAGTTGGGGTTTCGGTAATCTTTTTTCTGACATCTGACATATTAATTTCATATAATAGTATTATTATTATCATAGCATAAGTATTATTATTATCAAATGATATTTGAATATAACTGTAAATAGTCTTTTTTTTATAAATAAATATTTTTATATGGTAATGTTCTAATATACTTTTCGTACAATATATCATTAACACTGATATTAGCATTGTTTTTATGATATATTAACAGTAATTTTGACTTATATTGATTGTTAAAATTTATTTCAAACGATATCATATAATATTTGAAGAAAAATATATATTAATATATAAACAAATAAAAAAATCTATATTTTAAAAACAAACTTAACGTAGATACGAAACGTATTATATAACATTCGATAATTTTCTTTTTTTAAGTAACAGTCACACTTAATCTAATTGTAAAAATAGGTAAGAACCATTAAAGAAAAGATTGTTTACATACTTTCGAAATATGAAAGAATACAGTATTTCAATCAACTTCAAGCTACTTATTTTACTCTGAAGTCCGAGGTAATATCAACAGTGTACTACCCAGAATCTACCCGGAAGCCATTCGTAAACTTACAAACTGCGAACTACTAAATTATAGACGTGTTCTGTAAGTAATCTTTTCCTTGACATGACACTTCAATATTTTTTAAAATAAATATTTTTAAATATTTACAACAAAGCCAAAATAGAAATCGAATAAGTTCATAGATTTTTATCAAATTAAATGTTAAATAAAATAATATAATACACCTGCTTTTATGAAAAAATCTAATACATAGATGAGATATTATATAGAACTAACACTCGACGCGTTTCTATGTTATATGACTTAATGATTTCAGCAATATGAACTTTTGCGACTTTCGAAATACTATATTTCGAAATACAAGGGACTTAAATTTTTAATTGGGAATTATTTCATTTGAAAATATAATTTATTTTACTAATCGTACGTTTTCCCAAAATTTTTATATAGCCAATTGTTAAAATATTTTAAAAATCTAAAACGGCATTAAAAATATACAAAAATTATTCATTGATTCGTAAATACAGAATAAATTTAATCATCTTGTTTTAGTCAATAATAGTGTGTTTTAATAACGCAAATCAGTTTTCGCATGAATAGACATTTTATTAGAATTGTTCACATTGTGACAAATTCTATTTTAACTTAATCAGTAATGTTGAAATTTAATACGTGATAAAAAGACATGACACAAAAATGAATAGTAGATGTGAGATCTATCTTATATGTAATCTATGCTTATACTATTATTATCCGAAGTAGATTTGTAATTTCTAAGAGAAATGAGAATATTACTCGATTTGCAATACTAACGAAGAACATTGTAACAATTAATTATTTACTTTGGTGATATGTGTTTTTTTAATAGTTATTGTTACTTCTACTTCGATATGCCAAGAAAAAATTAACAATCGTGATTTTCGTATTTTATCTAATGTCAATATTTATTAGAATACAATAATAGTGACAGCTGAGTGAAGAATTGAGTTGTTGCGTAGGTAGTCATAACTGCGCTTAAATTGTCGAATTGCACATGTAATAATAAGCAAAAGAATCAACAGTGAATTGCATAATTTATTAGTAAGTTTGAATTGCATCAAAGTGGTCTTTCAGTTTCTTATAGTTCTTTTACATTCTTTTATGTTGTAGCTAGATTTATAAAATTGTTTGTAAATATCATTTATGGATTAATTTTGTGGTACGTAATAACCATTTATTTAGTGTAATTTATACTTTACAGTTTTTGTTATAATATCTTCTGTTTAAATTCATATTGTTTATGGGATATAAACAAAAGTATATTTTACAAAATATAAATACTGATCTTTTTGTATAAAGTTCATCATTAAAGAATATTTTTATACAATTTCTTACTTTGTAATATTTCTATTTATCCATAGAGTTATTTTATTTATTTATATGTCTGTTTATTTAACAGGTGTCCATTGCGACTGTGTAAAGACAGTCAATTCTATATATAGCGATCATGGAACAAATGATTGCTTTGAGTACACAAAATCCATTAACTTTATTGGTAAAGTTTGGGATGATGGCTTGGAATGATACTTGTGGCAATGAAAATTGCTCTGGACATGGAGAATGTCATAATGGTACTTGTTTATGTGAGGTATATCTTTATATCATATTATACTTTTATACTTATAATAATGATAATAATAATAATAATAATAATTATTATTGTTATTATATTAATATTTAGTCTATATTTTATACTTTTGAATACAGTTTTTATACTTTTTTAATAGATTCAATTTGATGGATTAGAATGTCATGTTCCAAATTTAAGTTACTATATTGCATTTGCAACTATATTCTTTATGCTGGCATTTGTATGCCTAATACAACTTATTATGTGTATCATTGCTGAATGGCAAAAAATGAAAGCACCATCTTTCCTTAGAGCTTGTAGAGTCACTACACAGAAAGTTCTATATTTTATTGTATTTTTGGCATCATTAATAAGAGGAGCATATTTTACATCACCGGTAAATATTACATATATTTAAACGATGCTAAAAGTTTTAATGTTTCTTTAAATATTAATCTGATGTTTTGATAGACTGCGTTTAAAGAAGGATGGTCCAGAAGTTTATTATCTGCATATTATCCACTTGTTTTAAGTGGATCGTCTTTAATTGTTTGTTTCTGGGCCGAAGTATTTCACTTGAGAAATATGTCATGGGACAAACCACAATTTCTTTCAAAATCATTCATGGGTTTTGCTGTGTTCAATGTGTTAACATACTCTCTGCTTCTAGCAGAGTTCATTGTTACTCAAATATATTCCCAAGAAGATCAGGTAAATTAGATAAAATTATATTTAATAATGAAATTTTAATTTTTTTTTTTAAGCAAGCTGTTACACTACCAACAATTTTAATTCATTATATACAAATTAATCTTTTTCAGAGTTTTTACACTCATGTTTTTAATGGCTGTTATGCAGTGCTCTTGTTTATTGTTGTAGTTTTTTTCTTAATTTACGGAGTGGAAGTGTACTTTAAAGTAAGTTGATTAAAATTTTTAGTATAAATAATGAATAAACAGGTATTATATTAAAGTAACTTTCTCTTAGATTCGAGGTGGTTTTTTGAATGATTATCAAAATAGTACAATTTTGAATAAACGTACAGTCACTGATTTGAAAGTTAATGCTGAAGAACAAGTTACTGCAAAATTATTTGATCCACTTCCAAGTACATCACAATTATCTCAAGTGCAAGAGCAAATAAATATTTCTCAGTTACATCAGTCACGTGTAGGATTATTATCACAAGCTTTTATGTTATTTATTATTGTTGGATTTTTGTGCAGTGAAACACTTAGTGAATTTTGGAAAGCAAAGTAAGTTTAAAAATGTTTTAATTGAATATTATGTTTTTTATATTTAATAATTATTCATACCTTTTATTACAGAGTTCCTTTGTACAGCAGAAATTGGCATGATATTGTTTTTCGTATTATTGAAGTAGGTGTAATATTATGGTTTCCATGTGTATTATGGAATTGTTTTAGGTTTGTATTTATTAATAAATAATATCATAATACAAAACTATGTTACGAAGTTCTGCAGGCATATTAATACTAATTTATTGTCATTTTAATTAATATTTATTTTTTTATTTCATTTTAGTCCTGAACAATTGTGGATTTTAAATCCAAAGCGTCTTTTGAAAAGATTAGATCATTCAAAATATGTGAAAGAGATAGAATTACAAGATAAAAGTGCAGAACAAGATGCTGCACTTTTTTCGGATGGAACATCAATCAGCAGCAAAGATTGTTGGATTTGTTATGACAGTGAAAGACAAGATGCTGGCCCATTAATACAACCTTGTCAATGTAGAGGTGATGTGAGTGCAGTTCATCACAACTGTTTGCGTCGATGGTTGGTCGAGGTAAAATATTTTTATTTTGTAGACATTCTTATACTTATAATGTTATCATATATTATACATTTTAGAGTTCTATAAATGCTGATAGTCTTACTTGCAAAGTATGTGGTACAAAATATAATGTTGAACATGCAAGTAAATTAGATTGGCAAAATGGTATAACTTCACGTCATTGTTTACAAACTATTGCCATTGTGACAACCATGTGTGGATCATCAGCTGCAGCTTGGACTCTCATTCAGTTAGTGGAAGGTCCAATTATTAGAATGTTTGCAGCTGGTACTGCATTGTTGGTTATGTATGTTTGTATAAGGTAAGTTATTAATAATTGTTGACATTTGTACTCATTGTACTGTATATCGTTATAGATTATATTTATTAGAAAATTTATTTTTAGGTTTTTAAGCTTAAACACAGTTGTGGCATATCAGCGTGCCAAAATTTCATCTTTAAATATTATTAGTTCAGACAATAATGGAAATGCACATGTTTCAACTATTAGTCATACAGTTTGTGTAGATTTGGCAAAATCTGAAACAGCCACGATATAAGTGATATTTGACTATTAATGATTTATTTTATTTTTATTTTCAAGAAAATTTAACGAAATTAGAACAAAAATTCTTACAACTATATAAATGTAAAAAGTATGCAAAATTGCATATATTATATGCTTTTTTCTACATCTTTACGTTTACTTCCAATGTTAATGTTGGTAATTATTTAACGAGTTGTGGAAAATGAATTATACAATAATTTACTATATATTATATTTTTTTAATAATTAGATTATCAAATGTTCTTTAAATGTCCAACTAGTCCGTCAATAAGTTACCATAAGTTTAAAAAATTTTGTTTGTTTTTGATTTTGGTAACAAATTGAAATTATTGTTCAAAACAATATTTTTTTTATGAAAATGAAGAAATATAAGTTTAGAAAGAGTGTTCTGTTATATACAAATTAGATATTGTTTAAGCAAAAATGTTCGCTTTTTAGTTGCAAATATGCAACTTTAAATTTAGATTGATGAATTGAGGTATACGAATAAATATAATTTTATAAAATGGAATGTTACCAATGTTACAAATACATATACAGTTCTGTATTGTTTTTGAAACTAATGTCTTCGTAAATGCAGAAACAAAATGTAGGTGAATAATTGTATTTAATTGAGTCTATGCTTATTATAGAATGTTATAAAAAAATATATGCAATAATATATGCAATAGATCATTTTGAATTATAAAAATTTGTTTCTAGAACATAAACAAGCAGTATATACTATGTTTTAAAATTCGTACTAGATTTTATGATTTTATGAAATCAGAAATATCGTGAATAATGATAAATATTTTCTATATAACTCATTGGCGCGAACATTTTTAAGTGGGTTAATAAGAATTGTTTCTGCGATTTTATATTTGAAAATACTCGTATTTCATATATCTTAGTTTTATAGGATGTATATATAGTATTATAATTAAAAAGTGATATATATTTTCTCTTCTTGAGAAAGAGTATGTTATATACTATTGTAATATTAACAGTTATTCTTTGCTGTATTTTTTGTAGTAGTACAAAAATATTCTAATTTTAATAACTTATTATAAAGCTAATATACATCACAAGTGTGCGGGGTAGTTCTACCAATAACTGTTGAAAAATATATTTGTAAATGTTAATAATTAGCAATCCTGTATTAAATAATACTGATAGAAATATCTATTTAATATAAAATGATAAATTATCACGATAAAAATATCATTACCATCATATCTATTTTTGTATTATAAATTGGCTAATGTAACAAATTTATATTGAAAACACATATATATTTAAATTTAATTTCAATAATTTATTTTTCAAAATTTCCAAATTTAAAATCTTTTATGATTTATATTGCTGTGCCCTACGATAATATTCCATTGCCCTGCGGATAAAACTTAAATATATTGTTTGCTAACACATCATTTGATACAACTAACTTAAAAATATCCCTATAGAAATATAACAAGTTGTAATATTAACATTAGTATATATATAAGCATAATCAGGTAGGAAAAATAATATTAAGTGAGAAGATGCAGACTGTATCATGTCCAAGTTGATTATTAAATAAAAAGGCCAAAATAAAATTACATTATTCATTGTTAATTTTATTGTTATGTTTACAAAGATAATACTTAACAATGTTATGTACCAAATTAAAATACTGATTATTAAAAAATAAAGTAAACTTTTGATCAATGAATGTGGAAGAGCAGATGAGAATGAAGTATCTGAATTTACGAATGATTCTGAGTACCTTTTATTACTATATAATTTTTTAGACAATTATTTAGGTATGTATAAGAAATACATTTTACCAATTAAATTGAATATTTAATAATAAGTAATATAATTATAGATATACAGATACAACAGAACTTAAAATATGGTTTAATATGAACTACTAATTTTATATTTATATTTTTTTTCGACATTAGATCTGCTCTGACTGTGCAATAATATTACCTGTTGCCATGTGTAAGTGTAAATGTTTGCGTCAGGTTACTTCTTGAAATTGAGGTTTTGTATATTGGTGGATAAATTTTAAATGCGAGTTTTTTGCTCAACCTACGCTGAAACATATTATATATTCTATAAAAAGCGTAATTTTAAAATAATAAGTAAAAAGTACAGATTTTTTTCTCAATAGTATATTTGGTGGAATAAACTAATAAAAATTTTACCTGCGATGCCTGCAATTGCCTCTGAAGCAAAATATTTGACATCCACATCACTGTCTGTATTGAGCTTATCAAGTACAGGTTTTACTTGAGCCTGTACTGCACATGGTTCAAGATAAGGTCCAATTTTTTGAAGGGTTTTAGCAACATTAAATCGAACATTAGCAACATTATCAGTGGCCATTCCCAAGACAGTTGGAAGCATCACTCTTGTTGTTATTTCTGGACCACATACTTCTGCCAACACCTAAAAAACAAGAATAATAGACAAATTATAAATTTATAAATATGAACAACAAAATAATTTACTCACATTGATACAGAATAAACATGTCATTCTGTGAAGATAATTTTGATCTCTTGACATTGCTAAAACCTTAGGTATTACAGTATTTTGTGCCCATTCAGGACCAAATTTTTCTACGAGTTTTTTCAGATTTAATGTCGCTGCTTCTCTGATGGCATAAACATGGTCTACTAACCAAGTCATACACAAGGAATTTAGTTTTTCATCAAAGAATTCTACTCCAAGTTGTCCAGCTAATAATGGCATATATCTACAATACACAAATAAATATATATACACGTGTATTACAAAAAGAATATGATCTGATATATGTAATACAATTTGAAAAATACTTACTCTATGATGGCATATCTTACACGCCATTTTGAATCTTCAGCTAGTTCTACAATAGCTGGTAAAAGAGACTGTGAAAGTTGTTGTATTCCAATAACTTCGTTAACACATTCTAAATTGCTGATAATATTTAGACGAACTTCCGAACATTCATCTCTGAGTTGTGATAAAAATAATGGTAACAAATGTTCGATTGTACTGCGAATTTATGAAATTTAAACATTATTTAACCATTAGTTAATTTCAAACACATTCACATTATTAAATAAATATGTATTTGCTTACTTGTGTTTCCCAAGTATTGGACTAAGACCCATTATAACACTTGCTAAAGCTGATTTTACATGTTGGTTTGGATCTGATACAAGCTCTTTAACTATCGGCAATATTTGTGTCATAATAATAGATTCTTGATTGAATTTGTCGAGATTTTGACAAAAGTCGCGAACTTTATCAGCTGCAGCAGCTCGTACTTCAGCTTCTATATCTTTTAATAGTACTTGAAATGCTGGTACAAGATCCGTTTTTGTAATTTCTGGACCTACAGCTTTTTGAAGCTGTAAATAAAAATTGATAGTGGTTAAAATTAATATTATTCAAATTTATTAAAAGTAAGACAAATATTATTCAAATTTATTAAAAGTAAGACAAATATATAAAAATAGCTCACATCTGTAAATTTATCAGCCACCATATAACGTACACGCCATGACTGATCACTTGCACATTGTCTAAGTGTGGGCATAACTAATTGTTCTACATCTTCTTGTGGTAACAATGCTGCAATACTAACACAAGCCTCAATTGCCAAGAGACGTACTGAGTCCTATAAAACATATCGTAAATATTAACAGTATGAATATTTTACGATTAATGCAACAATTTTTTATGTATTATCTTACTTGTTCATCTTGAGCCAAAATAACAAACATTGGAATTAAATCTGCCTTTACATATTCAAGTTCCATAACTTTTGCAAATTCACCTAAATGTGAAGCAGCAGATCGACGTGCCATAGGAGTATCATCTTGGCATAAGTTACGAAAGTGATTTCGTAAACATGCTAAAAAAGAGAAATGAGGAAAAAAGACAAATTTATATTCACGTAAGGAAATATACTTCTTCTAAAATTATTTTGATATACCTTTAACTGTTGGATTGACACGTGGATAACAAACACTAAATAAACCACATGCTGATGTTCTTGATGTAAACCAATCTCCTGTTGCCAAACGATGTATTAAAGGAACAAATTGTTCCTCTAGATCTGTTGAGCTATGTTGAGCAGCAATTGTTCTTAAAGATTCCACTGCTTTGTCTCTAACAACAGTTTCTTCAACTGTTGCCAGACTCTCTAGAGGTTTCTGAATAATTAAAATAAATTTTTATTAAGATATTTATTAATAATAAGTTTTTTTTTAATATTATCTTCAATATCTTAAGCTTGAAGTGTTTCAAATTAAATGCAACCTTCTTCGTAATCAATCTCATTTGTTTCAAATGTGCAATAATAAAAACAATTATTGTATATACTAATAATGATGTTTAAAAGAAATTATTTCTTATTTGGAATATTATATACATATAATTATACTAAACATGATTTGTTACAATATAACACATGCCTCATATAAGTATATAATATTCTTCTGGTATTATAAAAAAGAAATGATCAGTTTAACATTTATATATTCAGTTAAATATTAAACTACATCATGTATACAAAAAGATTTTCTAAATATCATTGCTAGTTTAGCAATTGAATGAAATAATAAATAACAGTATATACCAGTAAACAATGTACATATTCTGGACCTCCTACAAGAGGAGTAAATTGTCCAAGTTGTTCTGCCAAAGCTAGTAAAACCTCATCTTCATCGTACATAGACTCAGTTAAAAATGGTATTAATTCGCTACGTGTTCGTTCGATGCCCAATGCAAGGGCAATCGTAGATAATTTTTTGATCGAATTCAGCCGTAACTGTAACAAAAACAATTCTGTAAATATGCTGGTCAATACTCTATAATCTATAAAAAAATAATTTACTCATTATCTTCACAAGTGTCTCTTTTCATCAAACTAAAATGTAATATATCTCCTTGAATTTAAGTCTTTAAATCTAGAAGCATTTGACAGGAGTGTTATTATCTAAATAGATATACCACAATGTTAGGTGTATCGATATAGAAAGAAGAGTATTTAGAGTACAATGACAGGAAAGTAAAGAAATATTCCATTGAATCGTATACGCTACCGCTGTAGCCGCCGTGACACTCTGTTTTCTCTAGCAACGGCAAGCGGTACAATAAATCGATTACCTTGCAATTATAAACTATAGACGTCAAGCGTTTTCAGAATTACCTGTACATCTTCGTTTTTCAATTCGTCGATCAAAACAGCAATTGGATAAAGACTGTCGTCCGTGGTAGAGTCGCTCGCTGCCATTTTGCTACCGATCAAATCAGAAACTCCTGTATATTCAAGTAGTGTTCACATTACTGCGCCATCTGATGGTTATTACTATTACAGAGAACCAGCGGTATATTAAAATCTGTTCCTTTATACATTTCTCTACGATTTAAACTATCTAACGTTTGAACTTTGTCTACCAAATCAATATATCTGTCTATTAAATCAACTTGATGCTTTCGAGGTGTTCGCATAGTCTAAAAAAAGATTAAGAGGATCTTGTTGTTTCATTTTGCTAAGAACTTTGTACCGTTTTAACGTTTGTAACGTTTTCTTAATTTTAATTTAAAAAATAAATAAATGAATATTACGTATACATTATCAAACATGATAAACTTTCTAATTTAATAGATATTTGCACTTCTCGTTTTAGTTTTATTTTAATATCTTTCACATATCATAAAGTATAATAATATTATTTATTATTTATACTTTATGATATTCTTAATATCAATATAACGCATTCCATTTGTTTTCAATCTTGAGAGGACAATGATTTTGATCTTGGACATATTCTTTATGTAAATGTGTAGGTCTTATCACTATCAGTATGTACATAACACTAATTTACTTTTATATTAGGTAAGACGTGTAAGAAGCTATGACGTTTGGAAAAAACAGTATTGCGTGAGTCAACGCTTCTGGAAAAAGTACATGTAACATTTATTCGAAATGTTGAGGAGAAAAGTGCAACAATATATAACAAACGTTGAAAACATTGTTACAAATACTTTCTGAATGAAAATAATTCCCGCAAGTTATTTCAACGATACGAAATTTCATAATTATATATGGTGTTATAATATAATTACATAGATCTATAAAAATGATCAAAAACCAACATCAAGCGTCATTTTTGAAGGGTCAATTCTTAATAACTAAATAATTAAATCATCTTATTACTAATTTCTCCAATAATTAATTAATTTAGGTAATTAAATGATTTATTTAAACTAGAATTAGATCAAAATACTTAATTTAAATTAATTGTTGAATTTATTTAATGGATCAGTTCTCTTGACCAGTTGATCTTTCATCTCGTAATTTTCATTTATATATCTCATCCAAAATTTTATTAGAAGCTATAGCATTTCAAATTCCATATCACTTACAAATCGCGTTAGTGTTCCTTAAGATCTTATCATTAAGCAAATGCCAACCGAATGAAATATATAAATAATTATATCTGGAAGCAGATGATGTTATCATTATATCTTAGTTATATTTAGACGTATTTAAAGAGATGTTCGTTTTTCTACGGTGCACAGCATCCAGAGATCCACTGTGGTATTTTAAACGTTTAAATCTATCAAGATGGCTCATTCGATCTTCAACGAAGTGAAAGTGTTTGAAGACACGGATAAAGAAACAGACATAATCAAAAGTATCATTAAAACGGAATATCATACAGAAGAGGAACCGTTTTGTATTCTTGATGTTGCCGATGTGATGCGGAAGCATCAAAATTGGATCGAGAAGATGCCAAGAATTGTTCCACATTATGGTAACACAAAAATTTTCTAATTTATTCGAATCCTAAATTTGTCAATCTGGAATTTATTGCTGTATCCCTATTATCATATCTCAGATTATTTACAAATATTTAAGGAATATTAGTATTACAAATGTTATATTATTGTTACATCGTATCACGACTTACAATTAGTCATAAAATTCAAAAATAACTCCGATTAATTAATACCGATAATTAATTAAGCATAACATGTATTGCTTGTCAAAAAAATGTATTTTTATAATATTTCTTGTAATACTTTCAATCGTTAAAAACAGTAATCAAGTAATATTTATATAATAACGTCATTAAAAATAAATTCTTTTCTAAACTGAAATAAAATATTTTCTAATCGAATATTTTACACTTAATTAATTGTATATTGTTGATTGATGTTCACATTATTATTATTTCTCAGTATGTTTTAAAATTTCAGCTGTCAAGTGCAATGCAGATCCGCCCCTCCTCAAGATCTTGGCAGTCATGAATGCCAGTTTCGATTGTGCATCCGAAGTATATACAGCTGTGCTATAACAAATTTTTTTCAAGCGATTCAATACTATTGCAGCAATGTTTATACTTAAAGTATACTGCTTTCTGTCTTTATTTTCGTTAGGAGGAAATACGGACGGTAATGGAGTTAGGAGTACCTGCGAATAGAATTATCTTCGCAAACCCGGCCAAATGGACCACTCACATTAAATTCGCCAAGATGATGAACGTCGAAAAAATGATTGTCGACAGTGACACGGAAATTCTCAAGATAAACAACATTTTCCCAGAAGCGAAGTGAGCGAACAATGACAAATCAATGATTCACTTTAACCAGATACCAGAGCTGTCGACCGCGATCATTAAACTTATGAAATTTATCTGTGAGATACGAGCATTGAAGGAAAAGGAAAATGTTTACAATACAATAAAGAACACAAGCTTTCATTTTGCGAGAAATTGCTTGAATCATTCAGATGTGAAAAATTACGAACCGATCATTTTCGACCAGTCCGACAGTTCTAGTATCGATAGAAAGTGCAAAATTTTCTAATGGATAATAAATAATCATTTTCATTTATTATGTAATTAACAGAATAGTGATTCGTATTTGTTGCGACGCCAAGAATGCCCTGGTATCGCTTGGAATGAAATTCGGCTGCGATCCGGACGAAGAAGCGGTTCGACTGATGCATTTAATAAAAAGCCTTGGTTTAACGTTGTGGGGCTTTAGTTTCCACGTCGGTAGTCCGTGTGGCGAATTAGAGGCTTATGCCAGAGGAATCCGAATGTGTAAGAAACTAATCGCGACTGCTAAAGAAATTGGTTGCAAAGATGTTCAATTAATCGATGTTGGCGGCGGATTTCCTGGTAACAGAGGATTCTTTATCGATGAGGTGAGACTTCACTAGACTTTGAGACTTGTAATTAGATTGAATTCTTTGGCTGTTCATTAAAATTACCGAAAAGTAAGGAGCATGTAATAAATTGACATCATAAGGATCGATGACATGACTGCGGTGTCGTTGTTTTGTCGAATTGTTACAATGTGCAATGTTGTTTCTGAAACATTCAGATTGCAAGCCTCATCAACAATGAAATCCAGGACATCGACCCGAATATCACGATCATCAGCGAACCGGGCCAATATTATGCAACATCGGCATATAGTCTGGTATCGCTTGTGCATACAAAAAGGGTTGTTCGTAAAGCGGAGAGAACAGTTAGAATGTACTACATGAATTGTGGAGTGTACAATTGTTTCATAGAAGAATTGTTGAATTTAAAGGCGCGGATACCGATACCGCTGGACAAGGTAGAATATTTCGTATAATAAATGAAATAATAATGAAACCAACATAAAATTGTATATAATAAAATAATTTAAATTTGAAATAAACGATATTAGATGAAGTTTCTAAGATTGGATTTTTAGCTTTTAGTACGAAGAATAGGAAGATGTGGAAAAATTAGGTGCAAAGAGATTTAGGAGAAAACTATTACATTTGATGTAATATATTTCAGCTAGAGAACGATGAAAAATTCGTTTCATATATTTGGGGTCCAACCTGTGATTCCTTGGATTGTATTTTGAAGGACGTGATGCTGCCAGAATTTCAGCAAGGTGATTGGTTGATCTGGAGGGACGTTGGATCCTACAGCATGAGTCTTAGCTCTTCGTTCAATGGTTTCCCACCACCTAAAATATATCCGATTGCAAAAAAAAGTCAATGGTTAGTATAAAAATTAATTTGTAGTCATAAATGCAAAAAGAAAAATTTTGTATGAAACATTCTTGAATGTCTGCTTGTTTCCAGGAAAAGTTTTGTCACTTATACAAACAGAATGCAAAAATCGCAGCAGTCCGTTTCGTTGAATAATGGAATGGGAAATGGAATAAAAACCAGTTGATAATGATATAGTTAGATCAAAATAATTTATAGAATTATGATATTGTTTACAGTGTATTTATTGTAATATATTAAATTTATACATTTATACATTTCAAACTGTCTAAAAAGTGGAGATATTTCGCTGGAAATGATAACATAATATTTTATTTATTATGTATGTTATTTAATGTGTGAAATTACGTATGCATACCATAAGTAATTTGTACGTATGCGTACAAATAACATAAAGATGTAAAAATATACAGATTCCATTTTATGATTGTATTATTGTAAAATAAAATTACATAAATAAACATATAGTTTTATAATAACGTATTGATATAGCTTTAGCTAACGATAAAGATTTTTTATCAAAGAAAGGATAAAGGACTGTGTGAATATGGATGTTGCAAGTAATAATTTTACGATATTTTATATTTTTATTACTCACAGTTTGATCTTACATGTTAACATCACGTCTTCTTTCTTTAAATAAGTGTCGTATTAACTAAATTTGTCGCTTTCCAATCATTCCATCTGTACAAGTAAAATATCATTCAAATCAAAGGAAATGCAAGTATATATACAAAAGTAAAATTATTTAGATCAATGCACATACTTTTTCGCGGTGTTACATAAGCCTGGCTGAAGGTGATTCTCTAGTTCAGTTTCATAAATTTCTCGTGAGTCTATGGAATCTTGTCGTGGCTGTTCCGAGTTTGTCAATGAATCGCTCACCTTTGGAAACATGACGCAAAATTAATCGCAATGTTTTCAACGATTATAAATTATTTTATCGTCGTTTTGATTAAATTCTTCAACGCACTTCTTCCACAGCTTTTAATACACGGATCAAATTTCTGCCAGCTAATTTTTCAAGTTCCTCATTGGTCCATCGTGGGCTCACATCACTTTCGTACAGGCGATCGAATAATTCCGGATATTTAGAAACGTCGTCCAAACCTTCTGGCAACCTGAAATACGTTATTCAAACTTTCGCGGCTCTTGCTTATCTCCATAATATCAAACTTCGCAATTTGTAGCGTCGATGTTACACTTACGACTCTATACCATCGTAGTCAGATCCAATGCCAACGTGGTTAGCTCCGATAAGATTACGAATGTAATTAATGTGATCTATAAAAGGGGAAATAGATAATAATTATTTGTAGCAACGCTAATTTTACTTTTTCATAGTTTCGAATCTTTTTAATCGAAACGAATGTATGGTATTACGACGAACTTGATGCATATAAAATTTTATAATATAATTTTATATAGAACTTGATACGTGAAAAAAAAATTTAATAATAATAATAATAATATAAGTTATATTCAAATTATCTGTTTGATCACACCTATAACATCTTGTATAGTGGCGTTTCTCGAGGAATTGCAGTTAATATACTCTGAGTAGAAGTTCACCATTACGATACCATTGTTCTTTTTCTAAAAATGCGCTTAGAATTATATTTTATTGTTATGCCATCTCATACCAGGAAACAATTGAAAAATTACTTACAACCATGTGGAGAACATCGTCAGGTACGTTACGATAGTTGCGACAAAGGCTAAAGACAGATGAATGGGAGAAAATGATAGGGGCTTTCGTTACTGCGAGTGTCTCCCTCATAACGTTATGGGACACATGCGCTAAATCGACCAACATTCCTAGTCGATTCATTTCGAGGACTACAGCCTATTGAAAAAAAAAAAAAGAAAATAAAAAGATAAATTTAAAAAATTCCATATGTTCACGGCGTGTGTAATTTGAAATATTATACGTATGTAATTTATTTTTACAATATAAAAGACAAGAATCAAAGATGTTCGACGTACTTGGCCGAATTTCGTAAGATTGCGAACAGAGCCATCGTCCACTACTGATGCGTCAGCCCTTCATTAGAAAACAATTTTATATTTATTAGTATTTTTGAAACGACTGTTTTATTCTTCTTTTTTTTTTTATAAACTCTATTGCATCTTCATTTTACAGTACGACACTTATAAGATACCAAATATTTATATATATTGTTGCACTAAAAGCTAACGTTACATTAATGCAAAATTTCGCTTTCATCAATTAAATATGCTGATCAATATTAATAGTTATAATAAAATAGTCAGTATTCTGTGTTGAAATTCGATGATTTGTTGAAGATTTTCGATTGATGAAAAATTTAATAAATCTACCATGGTGTGTTGCATATATGGGTGAGCGTCATGTAACGCACACCGAGTTCGTAGTAGAGCCGGAGAACAGCCAAACTAGAGTCAATAGAATGACCTCCTTCGACACCAATCAACGAAGCAATTTTTCCATTACTCCATGCTTCTTCGATATGTTTGGCTTTCGTTGCGAATTGCAAATCTTTCGGATATTTAGCGACTAATCTTTTGATAACGTCGATTTGTCTCAGTGTCAGCGGTACTGCGTCTTTAAATTGCGATTTACAGTGAACGTAGGCAGCCCAGAACTGAAATTTACACTCATTATTATCACTAAATGAGTGTATGAAAAAATTTAAAATCTCAAAGTCTATATTATTAGTATGAATTGTAAAGATATAATATTATTGGAAACGACAGAAAGTATGTGACAATTAAATCGCAGATTTTTGTGCGTGTACGAGAAATTTAAGAATGCATAACATAATATTATATAATAGTCAAAAAAAAACTTTTTATAGTATTTAATAGAGAAGAAAAATTTCTCTTTAGGCTTTAACTGTATGAAGATTCGAAGTACAGTAATAATATAATATATATTGCATAATAGAATGTAATAATATTTTACTAAGTTTTATGATTCATTATAGTAATATTTTATTTTATTCTATTATGTAATAGTTTTTCATAATAGTCTCTTGGCTATTACAGCTAGCATGAGTTATAATTAGAAAATTGCGATAGATTAGCGCATGATTCACATAGTTATGAATAAATTATCGCTCTTTTATCAGTTACTGATAAACACAATTAAATTAAATGTCAATTATTGACATTTTTAAATACATTGTCAATTAATTCACAAATACTATTATTATATATACATTAATTACTGAAAAATAAAAAATAATAAAAAAAAAAAAACGAAAAGATCAATAAAGTATGCACCAATAGAAACTACGTAAAATAATTCATGCTGTATCTATCACATATCATTGTATATTGCGACAAAATGTATGATAAGGCGCTCTGCTAAATGAGTCAATGAATTTGTTTAAAAATGTATCTGTAGATACGATAAGAATGAAAATTCTGTAGATAATCTGTCTTTTATATTTGCAGTGTATTTGCAGTGTATTTTTCACTCACTTGTGCACCTATTTTTCCTTTTCTCAGTCGGGGAAGATCTGTATGGCACGTTCTGCATGCGTTTAAGCCCCATAATGCATCGTTGCTTAAATTTCGTGTGAAGTCAAACGTGTCCAAATTGTTGTTCAACAATTTGTACAGGTTGTAAGGCAAATCATTGTGACTGAAACGGAGAATTACGAATCACTCATTATATTTGTGTGAAATAAGAAGAAAGGAAGAATAATAATATCATTTATTTCTGTGGTAGCTAAAAAAAAAAAAAAAATATCTAAGTGTTGTGGATGCTGCATCATTGTCTTTGATGTTAATCGATTAATGTGATTTTCAATTTGAATGTGATAGATGTGTAATTTAGAAGAGAGCCTATAAAATAGTGATCAAACACTCTTATTAATTAATACACAATCTTATCTACTTACTAATTCATCAGGATAATAATCACCTAATGCCAATCATGCCAATAATTATCTATCGGCACTAACAGCGATAACAGTCTTTCATTATAATTTCTTCTTCTACAGCTTACTTCGTTTTAAATTAATTACTACGACAATTTACTTCGATTAAATCGAATACTAATTCGACAGTAATAATTTTTTTTTTAACAAAATTCCTTAAGTTTTCTGCAATTTCAAAATTTCTTTTTCATTGAAATGATAATATCGATTACTCACCCATCGATAAGTGGTGCCGTGTCGAGAGCATCGCTTCCTTTGAAGTTGCCAATACTCAACCCTACGGAGAGACCAATCACGAACAGTAACAATGACAAGAACAACGCAACACTCGCGTAAATCATCTTCCCGGTGCAGTATTTATTTTTAGCTAAGCTCCCTGAAAAACAAATTCAACAGTATGTAGTTAATTCGCGGAATGCTACTGGCAGAGATTCCCATGCTGCAGCGATTTTATATGTCAGAGAGCAACCGATAATTTTCTGTTTTAATTGATACGAAACAGTAATGTGATTCACTCGGTCAACAACAGGACGGAAGATTTTTGATAAGTATACACTTATACGCTAATTATCAAATTGTGTCCATCAAAGTTTGTGTCTCGTTGAATTTTTAATTTCAATTTCTTTTAAATTAGATAAGATAAATTGGACAAGAATAAGTAATTAATTATGTTACACGAAACATATGTCAATTTATGTACGATAATTTGTGAATTGAAATCGCTCACGTTAGTACTCGAACATTTACAAGGACATTTACAAATACATTATGTGTGTTATACAGAACGTTTTGAAATTTTATTGACACTGTGACACGAGACCCGACTATCATGATTATAGTGGCCAAAATGTATTATAGAAAATAGATATACTAATTTATTACATAATATATAGAAATTAAACTAAAGATATTTAATGCGAGAAGTATTTAAATAACCCATTATCCAATATATTATGACTTTAATATACTATCTTTATAAATTTTACAAAATTTTTCTACGTAAAATGAATATTCACTTTCGTGAATCATTATACATGAAATTGAATATTTGAGTTTCATGCATACATACATATATATAGTAGGACAAATTTAATTAGAAACATTAAATCAAGAAGTTCATTAAGTCCTAGAAAAAATAATTTATGAATAAATGTATTTCATAATTTATATTGATTATATAGAACATCAAATAATACAATAAGTTTGCAAATATTACTGAAGAATAATACTATTCATTTATTGATTTCGATTCGTTTCGCAAAAACGTACAATAATTTTTGTTACTAAATTAAATTAAAAAGATTTACCTACGATATAATACAATACATTAATAACTTCTTACGTAATTATTTATTATAAATCTTATATAAATAAAAAAGAAAGTGAAAGTCTTGTGGTTGCCATTTCGCATGTGATAACGATACCGTGATAGCCTTGTAATAATCTGATACGTTTCTCTTCAATGTCACATGTGTAAATACATTGTATATGTTTTAGGAAGAAGGATTTTATACCGAGTTTTGGAATTGTGATGTTAATGTCGCATATTATATTTATTTAAAATTCCATCAAATTACGCACAGATTGTTTCCTTCACTAAACTGACCAAACTAGTTTTATTGTACTCTCAATGAACTCTCGTAAGCAACTGACTCGGTGAGAACCCTTTTGAGACTGACATCTAATCTTCACACGCATAACAAATACAGAGGTCACTGAAAAGCTAAAGCACATTTCTCCGATTTGATTAACTTAATTATCGGACGATTTTCACTTCTTCCGGTCGGGAGATTTAAATTTAAATAGATTATTAAATAAGATAAAGGAGATTTAAATAAAGTTATAATTATAATTTTCAAGTTACTTCAGTTATTCCAAAATTGCAATATTTTAATATTATTCACGTAGCGCTTATCGAACATTTATAAAGTAGTGTTATTAAAATTTAGTATAGCACGCACATAAGCAATGTAGCACGTATACATACATACAGTGAACTACTTTATTATGTAACAGAATAATATAATGTAATGCAATAAACGTGTAATGTAATCAGTGCTAAATAGTGCTAATTCTCCGCAGAGGGATAATTATCACACGTTGAAAATATTCAAGTTCATTGGAGATTATAGTAACGCAATGGTGATTAGCGCACACCACAATAGTGATAACTGATTTGATTAATAATGACATATTATTTGCCTGAATGATGTGACATGACAAGCGATTCAATGCATCTGTACAATGATTGACTCACCCATAGCAAATTTAGAGTAGAACGTTCCTCCAGTAACACTATTCACACCCATCCTCCGAAGATAACTCGTTCAGTTACGTCTTTAACGTGCAATTTCTGTTCACTCTGACACTATCTATAGTATAGGTGAACATAATAAAGTCCAATAAGGTTGTTCTCTCGTACATTACTTTGATTTAAGAAATCTACATCATCAGAGTTTGTACGTTAAGTTCTCTGTTTATACTGGATAAGGAGCATGTCAAACATGATAAATACGTTACATACTATAGCGAAAGATGGAAATGTTTCAGTTTTATGACAGTCTAAAGATATCGAGAATAATAGACGCTGCATTAATTGAGAAAATAAGCACATTGTAACATGTTACAACTGCTGTAACATTATAATAATAGGTCAGTTCTAAATATAAGAAATGTAGTGCTATCATATTCAGAGGATTTAAAAATAATTTAAGGTAGTAAATGATAGATATTTTATAGATACAATAATAATTTATAATCAGTTACTACGTTAAACAAGTTAATGTTGAACAAAAATTTTACGATGAGAAGTATTGACGTCACAAGCAATACGCTATATAAAATATACAAAATAATAACATAATCATCTTTTCTCCTAAAACTGTGTTTCCTTATTACTTACTACAACTAAGTAGATTCAAAGTCACATATTTTAAATTTTATAAACATTATACTGTTTTATATTCTCGATGTTTATGAAATAGTATTTTATAAAGATTGGATTATGATAATTAAATTACCCGCGCTTTCAACGTTTGATTATATTATCATTGACTAAAGGATAAGATAGACTGGACATGAAATGGAACTACATGATTCAGAATCTGAAATACCGACCAGGAAAAGAATCACTGGTTCCTGTGCTCACCGATGAGGTATATAAATTGACTTACAATCAGTATAAATCAACGTTTCGGAGCGTACGCATCGACGCAAATTTCAGAAGCAAATTTTCAAATAATATTTCTGAATATTCTATTTGTTTAAACATTACCTCACATTTCCAATAATATACTTGCATCAATTAAACAATAAATTCTCTTTTATGATTGTTTAAACATTGTTTAAACATTATCTAATAATTCATTTGTATCAATTAAACAATAAATTCTCTCTTACAACATTTCCAACAATTGTTTAAAATTTTCGGTTGATCATTTGTAGCGATCGAGTCACTAAAAGGCTTTCTACGAAATTTTAGTAAACTCGTCGATCGATTAACGCCGGTATATTTCGGTCGATAGGGAAATAAGAGCTCAGTATGAATCGACGTTTCGTCGTGTACGGATCGACGCAAATTTTAGAAGCAAATTTTCAAATAATATTTCTGAATATTCCAATTGTTTAAACGTTATCTCATATTTCTAATAATTTATTTGTAACGATTAAGCAATAAATTCTTTTCTATAACATTTCTAAGTGCAATTTAAAATTTTTAATTAACCATTTGTAGTAATCGAGCCACTAATACATATCTAAGAAATTTTAAGTAACTGTTTCGTATCATTAACGAATTATTTTCATTACTTTTATAATTATTTAGTTATTTTCATTATCGTCATGATTATTTGAAGTTTATTACGAGATTAATTGCCATGACTTGTCGTAATCGTACAAGATAGTAACCATGCTTTAATAATTAACATAATATAACGCTATATTTCTGCATGTACATGGATATATTAGTATAACAATACTATTGCTATTTAAATATTATCAGACACTTTCAGCATTTCTCTTTGAAGAATCTATAATGAGGAAAATAATTTAGTCTTTTAGTATTAATATTGTTGAATAAAAATGAATATTTATTCAATATCTTAAATCAGTCATAAGATTAGTCATATAATTATGCCTTATTATGAATATGTTTTCTTTTTCCAACAAATTACTTAAATTCAACACAAGTTATGACTCGTGTCATATATATATAAAACAGTACTGATTTACAATAAATTATAATGAGACCCGTGCGTAGTCACCTCCACGTGGTGGGTCTTGGTAATTGATATCGTTTTATAAACATTAAAGTTTGTAAAACTATGATGTTCGTAAAATGATATCAAGCTAAGAACTACGCAACCTACAGTTCAGTTTAGAATTAGTGAAAATTTCTTTCCATTCTTTGTTTCACGATTGAAACTGAACTGTAGGGATAATTAGTTGATAAGTGAACTATTGGGCCCCCAGCGGGCCACCGATGGACAACGATGGATTTCGTACGGACATCGTGGGATACGTGCGTCTTAATTTTAAGTTGTGAGTGCGTTTAGTTTTAGTTAATTATAAGATAGTTAGTATTTGTAAATTCACTGTGAACGCATTCTGTACAAGGACACGTTTATTTAACTTGAGACGAAATTAGGGACGCCCTCTCTCTTCTCGTTTTTGTTCGTTGTTACTATTGTTACTGTCATTGCACTAGAATAGAGATACCAACTTTCGCTGTCAGTGTGTCAAATCGGGGAACTGCAGCCTCGTCCGCATGGACGAGGTAAGGTTCATGTAGTCTAGTCCTTTGTAATCCGACTCAGCGGTTCTTCGGAACCCCACTGTGTCGTTGGGGGTAACACACTAGACTACTTGCCTCTAAGTGTTCGAACCTCGATTGGCACACTGACAACGAAAGCTGGAAACTCTACTCTAGTGCATCGGTTTCATTTCGCGTTATATCCCTTGCAAAGCACGATATTCAAGCGATAGTTTTGTATTCCTTAATTCGTTCAAAGTTCGATAAACGTGTCTTTGATACAGAATGCGCTGTTAGGGTTGCGAATTATTGTACAATTATTGTGTAACTTACATGTTAGACAAGTGTGTGGTTAGTATGAAAGGCTGCGAGTGATTGCGACAAGTTGTGTGATTTGCATTCGTATGTATTGCGTTATTGTATGATTGTATGTATTGTATGATTATATGTATTGTATGATTGAATGATTGTGGGACAATTAGTTCATAAGTTAACTATTAAGCCATCAGCAAGACACCGATGGACATTGCGGGATGCGTGCGCCTTAATTTTAAGTTGCGTGCGTTTAGATTTAGTTATGTATCGTATGAATGTATGATTGTATGATTTTATGTAATGTATGATTGTTAACGCGATTGTTGTTCGGGACACAGACTTCCATAGTTCAATTTCATACATGCGCTTTAGAGATAAGATTTAGACTTAAGTTTGAGAATGAACTATGGAACGTCTGTCTCCTTTTTACGTAACCCCGGGCCAAGTAGAATAAAAATTCGGCATTCATTAATTTGAATGTCGAGTTGCTTGAATGTAATGGAGGGTGGATGGGATTCGGGCCCGGGCGGGTCTCGTGCGTAGTCACCTCCTCGTGGTGAGACCTGGTAATTGATATCGTTTTACAAACAGTAAAGTTTGTTAAACTTTTGTTTGTAAAACGATATCAAGCTAAGAACTACGCAATCTACAGTTCAGTTCTGTTTCCTTTCTTTATTTCACGGTCTAAACTGAACTGTAGGGACAATTAGTTGATAAGTAAACTATTGGGCCCCAGCGGGCCACCGATTGACGACGAGGGATCTCGCATGGACATCGTGGGATGCGTGCGTCTTAGCTTTAAATTCCGTGCGTCTTAGATTTAAGTTGCGTTTAGTTTTAGTTATGTATTATATGAATGTACGTATCGTATGATGGAATGATTGTAGGGACAATTAGTTGATAAGTAAACGATGAAGCCCTAAGCGGGCCACCGATGGACGACGAGGGATCTATTAGGATATCGTGGGATGCGTGCGTCTTAATTTTAAGTTGCGTGCGTTTAGTTTTAGTTAATTATAAGATAGCCAATATTTGTAAACTCACTGTGAGCGCATTCTGTACAAAGACCCGTTTATTTAATTTGAGACGAAATTAGGAATCCTTCCTCTCCCATCTACTTTCGTTCGTTGTTACTATCGTTACAGTCACTGCACTAGAGTAGAGTGACCAACTATCGTTGTCAGTGTGTCAAATCAGGGAAGTGCAGCCTCGTCCGCATGGACGAGGTGAGGTTCGTGTAGTCTAGTTCCTTTGTAATCCGACTCAGCGGTTCTTCGGAACCCCACTGTGTCGTTGGGGGTTGCGCTAGACTACTTGCCTCTAAGTGTTCGAACCTCGATTTGATACACTGACAAACCGCGGTTTCATTTCGCGTTACATCCTTTGCAGAGCACGATATTAAAATGTGGCGATAGTTACCCTTATTTCGTTGAAAGTTCGATAAACGTGTCTCTGATACAAAATGCGCTGATAGGGCTGCGAATTATTGTACAATTATTGTGTAACTTTCATGTTAGACGAGTGTGTGATTAGTATGAAAGGCTGCGAGTGATTGCGACATATTGTACGATTTGCATTTGTATGTAATGTACGATTGTACGTAATGTATGTAATTTATGATTGATTGTAATGTATGTAATGTACGATTGTATGAAATGTATGTAATGTATGTAATGTATGATTACATGAGAGTATCTATTGTAAGATTGTTAACGCGATCGTTGTTCGGGAGACAGAGTACCATAGTTCAATCTCATACATCCGCTTTAGAGTTAAGATTTAGACTTAAGTTTGAGATTTGATTATTGAACGTCTATCTCCTTTGTTCGTAACCCCGGGCCAAGTAGAATAAAATCTCAGCATTCCTTAAGAATGCCGAGTTATTTGAATGTAATGGAGGGTGGTTGGGATTAGGGCCCGGGCGGGTCTCGTGCGTAGTCACTTCCGCGTGGTGAGACCTGGTAATTGATATCGCTTTACAAACATTAATATTTGTAAAACGATATCAAGCTAAGAACTACGCAACAAGCAGTTCAGTTTAGACCGCGCAAATTCCATTCCGTTATGTATTTCACGCTTTAAACTGGACTGCAGGAACAATTAGTTAATAAGTAAACTATTAAGAGCCCTCCTACAGTCCACTGTTCTCCTGATAAAAAACATTCAGCAAGAAGTTTCTTAGCGTATTCCCGTCCGAAATTATTTCGAGAAAAATATGTATCAGTAGAACCGCTGAAGGCAGAGCGTTCTCCTGCAACCTCCTCCATTATCATATGCTCCAGATCTCGAAAGTTCAGCGAGAAAGAACATCTGGTTCTCAAGTTATTCCAGCTTGAATTTCTATAGTAATACATATGTATCAGGAGAACAGCAAGAGGCGGGGCCTTATCGTGCCACCCCCTCGATTGTCATATGCTCCTGATACCAGTGTCGAATATTTCAGCAGGATAGGTTTTTCGAGATATTTCGGCTTGAATTTCTTTCGAAATACCTCTGTATCAGGAGAACAGCCAGAAGCGGGGCCCTATCGTGCCACCTCCTCGATTTTCATATGCTCCTGATACCAATGTCGAAATTTCAGCAAGACAGAGCTTTTGGTTTTCGAGATAATAACGCATGAAATTCTTTCGAAATACCTTTGTATCAGGAGAACAACTAAAGGTGGGGCCTTATCGTGCCACCTCCTCGTTTGTCATATGCTCCTGATACAGAACTCGAAATCTCAGCGAGAAAGAACTCCTGGTTTCCGAGATATTCCCGCTTGCATTTCATTTCAAATACTTCTGTATCAGGAGAACAGCAAGAGGCGGGGCCTTATAGTGCCACCTCTTCGAATGTTATATTGTCCTGATACAAAAGTTGAAATTTCAGCGAGAAACAGCTTCTCGTTTTCGAAGTATTCCCGCTTGAATTTCTTTCGATATACCTCTGTAGCAGGAGAACAGCTACAGGTGGGGTCTTATCATGCCTCCTCGATTGCCATATGCTCCTGATACAAGTCTCGAAATTTTAGCGAGAAAGAGCTTCTCGTTCTCGAGATATTCGCACTTGAATTTCATTTCAAATACCTCTGTATCAGGAGAACAGCAAGAGGCTGGGCCTTGTCCTGCCACCTCTTCGAATGTGTACCATTACAAAATACGTTAGTAATAAGTAGCGCACTCTACATTTAATAAACGGTGGATAAGGGAATTACATGAAGTAAAACGATCGAGATTAGTCAAGTAATGAATACGCAAGGAATATGACTTTTTAGACCCAATGCAGTGTTATCAAACATTCAAGCCCGAAATGTGAAGCTAGCAATTAATCGAAGTAATTATAATAGACATATGTCAAAAAGAGCTCTATCCATGTTGTGCGGATGTATCACGACATTTAAATATATAGTAAAATATAATTTTTAAAATATAAATATTGTTAATACCATTTATATTATAAGGAACATATAATCAAAAATATTTATTTATATTAATTTTAAATTATAAATATTTAACAAGTAATTAGTATTTATAAATCGTCCAAAACGTTGAGGAAGTGACTGATCATCAAGTTCACAAACCAATGTATGAAAATACTTAAAATAGTCAAAATAGTGAAACTTAAAAATTTTTGCAATTCCACAAGCAAATATTCGAAAATTATCAAAAACAAAGTGTGATTAAACAAAAAATAAACACGGGAAGTCAAATCAAATAAACCACTGTTGGCAAACAAAGCAAAGATTCTAATTTATCGAAAATACAATTGTCATTTTCCAAAAATTTTTGAATCCAAAGTCTATTAACAACAAAAAATGTAAAAAAAAATTGGAAATAGCTCCCCGTCGAGCGATAATCCTGAAATAGAAATTTCTCGAAAAAAAGCGGTAATATAACCAGAGCCAGAAAAAGCATCATGCTGAAATTACGCGAAGGACCATATGACATTCGAGGAGGTGGCACGACAAGGCTCCGACTCGAGCAGTCCTCCTGGTACATAGTTATTACTAAAGAAATTCAAGCTGGAATATCTCGAAAAAAAGAAGCTTTTTCTGGCTCAAATTACGAGACTTGTATCAGGAGCATATGTTATTCGAAGAAGTGGCACGACAAGGAACCGCCTAGAGCAGTACTCCTGATACATTGGTAGAACAAATGAAACTTAAGCAAGAATATCTCAAGAGCCAGAAACTTTTTCTCGCTGAAATTCCGAGCTTTGTATTAAGAGAATATAACAGTCGAAGAGGTAGCACGACGAGGCTCCGCCTCGAGCAGTTCTACTGGTACATAGATATTAGTAACGAAATTCAAGTGAGAAAATCTCGAGAACGAGAAGCTCTTTCTCGCTGAAATTTCGAGACTTGTATCAGGAGCATATGGCAATCGAGGAGGCATGATGAGACGCCATCTTTAGCTGTTCTTCTGATACAGGCGAATTTCGAAAAAAATTCAAGCGCGAATATTTCGGAAACCAGAAGTTCTTTCTCGATGAAATTTCGAGTTTTGTATCAGGAGCACATGACAATCTAGGAGCTGGCACGATGAGGACCCCACTCTAGCTATTCTTCAGTTACAGAGGTATATCCAAAGAAATTCAAGCGGGAATACTTCGAAAACGAGAAGCTGTTTCTTGCTAAAAATTCGACCTTTTATCAGGAGCATATGACATTCGAAGAGGTGGCACGATAAGGCCCCGCCTCTTGCTGTTCTCCTGATACAGAGGTATTTTAAATGAAATTCAAGCGGAAACATCTCGGAAACCAGGAGTTCTTTCTCGCGGAGAATTCTGTATCAGGAGCACATGACAATCGAGGAGGTGGCACGATAAGGCCTCACCTCTAGCAGTTCTCCTGATACAGAGGTATTTCGAAAGATATTCAAGCAGGAATATCTCGAAAACCGGAAGCCCTATTCTGCCGAAAATTCGACACTGGTATCAGGAGCATATGACAATCGAGGAGGTGGCACGATGAGGCCCCGCCTCTTGCTGTTCTCCTGATACAGAGGTATTTGAAATGAAATTCAAGCGGGAACATCTCGGAAACCAGAAGTTCTTTCTCGATGAAATTTCGAGTTTTGTATCAGGAGCACAGGACAATCGAGGAAGTGGCACGGTAATGCTCCGCATCTAGCTGTTCTTCTGATACAGAGGTATTTCGAAAGAAATTTAAGAGCCAATATCTCGAAAACCAGAAGTTCTTTCTCGATGAAATTTCGTGTTTAGTATCAGGAGCACATGACAATCGAGGAGGTGGCACGATAAGGCCCTGCCTCTTGCTGTTCTCCTGATACAGAGGTATTTTAAATGAAATTCAAGCGGAAACATCTCGGAAACCAGGAGTTCTTTCTCGCGGAGATTTCGAATTCTGTATCAGGAGCACATGACAATCGAGGAGGTGGCACGATAAGGCCCCACCTCCAGCAGTTCTGCTGATACAGAGGAATTTTGAAAGAAATTCAAGCCGGAATATCTCGAAAACCGGAAGCTCTATCCTGCTGAAATTTCGAGTGCTGTATCAGGAGCATATGACAATCGAGGAGGTGGCACGGTAGGGCCCCGCATCTAGCTGTTCTCCTGATACAGAGGTATTTCGAAAGAAATTCAAGCCGGAATATCTCGAAAACCGGAAGCTCTATCCTGCTGAAATTTCGACACTGGTATCAGGAGCATATGACAAATCGAGGAAGTGGCACGGTAAGGCCCCGCATCTAGCTGTTCTCCTGATACAGAGGTATTTCGAAAGAAATTTAAACGCGAATATCTCGAAAACCAGAAGCCCTTTCTCGCTGAAATTTCGAGTGCTGTATCAGGAGCATATGACAATCGAGAAGGTGGCACGATAAGGCCCCGCCTCTAGCTGTTCTCCTGATACAGAGGTATTTCGAAAGAAATTCAAGCCGGAATGTCTCGAAAACCGGAAACCCTATCCTGCTGAAATTTCGACATTGGTATCAGGAGCATATGACAATCGAGGGGTTGGCACGATAAGGCCCCGCCTCTTGCTGTTCTCCTGATACATATGTATTACTATAGAAATTCAAGCTGGAATAACTTGAGAACCAGATGTTCTTTCTCGCTGAACTTTCGAGATCTGGAGCATATGATAATGGAGGAGGTTGCAGGAGAACGCTCTGCCTCCAGTGGTTCTACTGATACATATTTTTCTCGAAATAATTTCGGACGGGAATACGCTAAGGAACTTCTTGCTGAATGTTTTTTATCAGGAGAACAGTGGACTGTAGGAGGGCTCTTAATAGTTTACTTATTAACTAATTGTTCCTGCAGTCCAGTTTAAAGCGTGAAATACATAACGGAATTTGCGCGGTCTAAACTGAACTGCTTGTTGCGTAGTTCTTAGCTTGATATCGTTTTACAAATATTAATGTTTGTAAAGCGATATCAATTACCAGGTCTCACCACGCGGAGGTGACTACGCACGAGACCCGCCCGGGCCCTAATCCCAACCACTCTCCATCACATTCAAATAACTCGGCATTCTTAAGGAATAAAGGAGATAGACGTTCAATAATTAAATCTCAAACTTAAGGCTAAATCTTAACTCTAAAGCGGATGTATGAGATTGAACTATGGTACTCTGTCTCCCGAACAACGATCGCGTTAACAATCTTACAATAGATACTCTCATGCAATCATACATTACATACATTACATACATTTCATACAATCGTACATTACATACATTACAATCAATCATAAATTACATACATTACGTACAATCGTACATTACATACAAATGCAAATCGTACAATATGTCGCAATCACTCGCAACCTTTCATACTAATCACACACTCGTCTAACATGAAAGTTACACAATAATTGTACAATAATTCGCAGCCCTATCAGCGCATTTTGTATCAGAGACACGTTTATCGAACTTTCAACGAAATAAGGGTAACGTAACTATCGCCACATTTTAATATCGTGCTCTGCAAAGGATGTAACGCAAAATGAAACCGCGGTTTGTCAGTGTATCAAATCGAGGTTCGAACACTTAGAGGCAAGTAGTCTAGCGCAACCCCCAACGACACAGTGGGGTTCCGAAGAACCGCTGAGTCGGATTACAAAGGAACTAGACTACACGAACCTCACCTCGTCCATGCGGACGAGGCTGCACTTCCCTGATTTGACACACTGACAACGATAGTTGGTCACTCTACTCTAGTGCAGTGACTGTAACGATAGTAACAACGAACGAAAGTAGATGGGAGAGGAAGGATTCCTAATTTCGTCTCAAATTAAATAAACGGGTCTTTGTACAGAATGCGCTCACAGTGAGTTTACAAATATCTTATAATTAACTAAAACTAAACGCACGCAACTTAAAATTAAGACGCACGCATCCCACGATATCCTAATAGATCCCTCGTTGTCCATCGGTGGCCCGCTTGGGGCTTCATCGTTTACTTATCAACTAATTGTCCCTACAATCATTCCATCATACGATACGTACATTCATATAATACATAACTAAAACTAAACGCAACTTAAATCTAAGACGCACGGAATTTAAAGCTAAGACGCACGCATCCCACGATGTCCATGCGAGATCCCTCGTCGTCAATCAGTGGCCCGCTGGGGGCCCAATAGTTCACTTATCAACTAATTGTCTGTACAGTTCAGTTTAGACCGTGAAATAAAGAAAGGAAACAGAACTGAACTGTAGATTGCGTAGTTCTTAGCTTGATATCGTTTTACAAACAAAAGTTTAACAAACTTTACTGTTTGTAAAACGATATCAATTACCAGGTCTCACCACGAGGAGGTGACTACGCACGAGACCCGCCCGGGCCCGAATCCCATCCACCCTCCATTACATTCAAGCAACTCGACATTCAAATTAATGAATGCCGAATTTTTATTCTACTTGGCCCGGGATTACGTAAAAAGGAGACAGACGTTCCATAGTTCATTCTCAAACTTAAGTTTAAATCTTAACTCTAAAGCGCATGTATGAAATTGAACTGTGGAAGTCTGTATCCCGAACAACGATCGCGTTAACAATCATACATTACATAAAATCATACAATCATACATTCATACGATACATAACTAAAACTAAACGCACGCAACTTAAAATTAAGGCGCACGCATCCCGCGATGTCCGTGCGAAATCCCTCGTCGTCCATCGGTGTCCTGCTGGGGGCTTAATAGCTAACTTATCAACTAATTGTCTCACAATCATTCAATCATACAATACATAAAATCATACAATACATACGGTCATACAATACATATAATACATACACTCATACAATCATACAATCATACATTCATACAATACATAACTAAAACTAAACGCACGCAATTTAAGATTAAGACGCACGCAACTTAAAATTAAGACGCACGCATCCCACGATGTCCCTGCGAGATCCCTCGTCGTCCATCGGTGGCCCGCTGGGGGCCCAATAGTTCACTTATCAACTAATTGTCCCTACAGTTCAGTTTAGACCGTGAAATTAAAAATAGGAAAGGAATTTGCACTAAATTGAATTGTAGGGTGCGTAGTTCTTAGCTTGATATCGTTTTACAAACATTACAGTTTTACAAACTTTAATGTTTATAAAACGATATCAATTACCAAGACCCACCACGTGGAGGTGACTACGCACGGGTCTCATTATAATTTATTGTAAATCAGTACTGTTTTATATATACATGACACGAGTCATAACTTGTGTTGAATTTCAGTAATTTGTTGAAAAAAGAAAACATATTCATAAAATAAGGCATAATTATATAACTAATCTTATGACTGATTTAATATATTGAATAAATATTCATGTTTGACTAATTAATACTAAAAGACTAAATTATTTTCCTCATTATAGATTTAAAGAGAAATGCTGAAAGTGTCTGATAATATTTAAATAGCAATAGTATTGTTATAGTAATATATCTACAGAGAAATATAGCGTTAATTATTAAAGCATGGTTACTATCAAAATATATGTTGTACGACTACGACAAGTCATGGCAATTGATCTCGTATTAAAGTTCAAATAATCATGATGATAATGAAAATAATTAAATAATTATAAAAGCAATTAAAATAGTTTGTTAATGATGCGAAACAGTTAATTAAAATTTTTTAGACATGTATTAGTGGCTCGATTACTACAAATGATTAATTAAAAATTTTAAATAGTACTTAGAAATGTTATAGAAAAGAATTTACTGTTTAATTGTTACAAATAAATTATTAGAAATATTAGATAATGTTTAAACCATTATAAAACAGAATTTATTGTTTAATTGTTGCAAGTAAGTTATTAGAAATATGAGATAACGTTTAAACAATTGGAATATTCAGAAATATTATTTGAAAATTTGCTTCTAAAATTTGCGTCGATCCGTACACGACGAAACGTCGATTCATACTGAGCTCTTATTTCCCTATCGACTGAAATATACCGGCGTTAATCGATCGACGAGTTTACTAAAATTTCGTAGAAACCCTTTTAGTAACTCGGTCGCTACAAATGATCAACCAAAAATTTTAAACAGTTGTTGGAAATGTTATAAGAGAAAATTTATTGTTTAATTGATACAAATGAATTATTAGAAATATTAGATAATGTTTAAACAATCATAAAAGGGAATTTATGGTTTAATTGATGCAAGTATATTATTGGAAATGTTAGGTAATGTTTGAACAAATAGAATATTCAGAAATATTATTTAAAAATTCACTTCGAAAGTTTAATCGATGTGCTCACGATGAAGGTTCAACTTATAATGACCATTTCCCTGCTCAACCTTCAGGTAAAGTCAGATGCAACAGCAGGTGATATTCTTTGTCAATACTTAGAAAAAGACTTTTTCTATTCAGTAATCAGTAATTTTTGTTTCATAGCCTTTTCCTATCTTTATTGTTTCAGCCATTTTTATTGTTTCATAGTCTTCATTAATTTAAGGCAACACTAAATATTGTAATTTCTATATTTTTTAGAAAGTGAAACTACGTTTGCACGGTTAGTTTTTAACTTATAATTATTGTTGAGATATAGTAAATGCTAATTTATAAATAACTAATTATGTAGAAAATAATTATATTACAGTCAAAAATTAAATTGATCGTTTTCTTAAGAATTGCTGTGCAAATAAGAAAAATCGTTCGCATTTAATTCAATAATTTTCGATGGAGATGTAACATTATTCCACAGATGAATAAAATGTTAATAATAGGTAATGAACATGAAAATCGATCAATAATGGCATAGAGAAAAGTCTCAAATTTTTAATATTTAATTAAGTAATAACAATGTGTTGTCAATCCATTTGGCAGGGATGAAATCAGAATAAAGCGCCAAGCAAGATGGCGGCAACCGACTTCTAATACGTCCGCCTCCAACTATTGCGAAATTCGTTCTAGGACTAACTGGAAGAAATAGTACAATTGCAGTACATTGGATTCGTATTGAAACCAGCTGTTGAAATGCGAATAAAGAAATGTATGGTCTGATTTAAAAAATCAAATTAACCTTGAAATATCCTTCACCATTGTATGAATGAAAAAATTGCTCACACTAATACATCTTTTTATACTAAACAGCTCTTGTATAACCATTTTTTTTTTTTGTAGCTTCAACCCATTCCGAGATATTTCACTGTAGTCAGTTGGACGAAACACCCTGTATATCTAGGGACGAAATATATTTAGAATGGACCAGATATTTAACCAAAAGGAGATATGGAATAGGTCTATTGCATTTTACAGAATCATATATCTTCAAATATTCATTAAAATCCAAAGCCTATCATTCCATAGAATGCGAGAGAATTTACAAATATCAACTATCTTGTGATTAACTAAAGCTAAACGCACGCAACTTAAGTAAGGGACCACGGTGTCCCCCTGGTGTGAAATAGTTTACTTATCAACTAATTGTTCCTACAGTTCAGTTTAGATACTATAGTCTAGAACTTCAATGTAAAACCAAAATTACCAGGTCTCACCACGAGGAGATGACTACGCACGAGACCGGCTCTCGACAAATGTAAGTTATTTATCCCAGTTTTCATCAGTCGTTGTTTTAAATCGTTACTGTTCTTCATCGAATCATGAAAGGGTGTACCATTACGTTCAATTCAATGAGTAATTCTAACAGATGTAGTAATGCTGTCTCTATTTTTAAATTTTAATTTTCATCAATATTAGCACTGTAGAAAAGTTTGCCTGAATCGGTACAACAGGATGTGAAAAGGAAAATGGTAAAGTTGCCCTTAGATACCCCAATCGTGGACCGAAAAAATGAATTGTATGTGAGATCTATTCATATACCTCGTCTGCGACGTGCTAATACTAATTATTTCTAAAAATACTGATTCGTGCATTGTACTGTTAAATTAGAATTAAAGCTCAGTTAAAGCTGAGAATCTAATTAAAAGAATGGTGTCATGAATGTTTTAATTAGAATCTTTTCCAACTGAAAATTTAATTCATTTATTTTTGAAGACTTCACTGCCACGTAGCGATGAAATGTAAAAATTCATCGGTATTGCTACCTTTGTCGCTCATTATTGTGTTCTTGATTGCTTTAGTCACAGACGGAGTATCGCTGACCTGGTCTATGCTCTTAAGCATAGAGTGCGCTAAAGATCTAGTGATTTTTTTCCTGGTCGGTATTTCATACTTTGGGACACGAGGTTCTATTTCACGTCCGTTCTATTCTATATTTTGTCGATGATATGAATTTAATAACAACATTTGTTTCGAAAGTAATCTTACAATTAATTAAACAAAAGATATGAGAATAACTGTAGTTCGTTTATAATTTTGTGTCTCTTAAGTAATAAAAGTTGTGTAGTAGTAACTCAAACAATAGTAAAAGTTTTTGACAGATATAATAATATGACTCTTAATTAACATTACAATTTTGATCATTTTTTTTAATGAAGATATTTATAATGTAGTACAAAATTTGTAATAAAATTTTAACAATGAATTTAATTCTTATTTCGAATCAGATGGTATGATTAAATGAAATTATAATTTTTAGACGTCAAATAACCTTTAAATATCATACGTGAGAAAAGGAAAAAATCAAATTGACAGCAATGACGGATACTGTGTACAAATATATGAAAGTACAAAACAGACCTTATAGTATAAATGACTTAGTTTCAAATCTCCATAATGAATATGGCAAAACAGCTGTACAGAAAGCTATAGACAAATTGGTGACTGAAGGGAAGATATTTGAAAAAGTAGGATATTTATTACCTAATGTAGTAATAGATCAATTTAGCTAAAAGATTTTTGCATTAGGTCTATGGAAAACAGAAAATTTATTGTCCAGTTCAGGATTCGTCTCATGATATAGAAGAACTGATGAGAATAGACAAAGAACTACAGGCCCATGCTAATGAAGTTGAAAGCAAGTATCAAGAATTTGAAAGAGAAATCAAAGTACAAGAGGCTTTATTATCATCTATGAAATCATCCATCACAATCGAAGAAGCTAGAAGACAGAAAATTGAACTTCAGAAGAGAATAGCACTATTGACAAATAAATTAGATGGATTAATGGAGGCAAGCGGGACCGAAGACTTGACTGAATGCAAGATAAAAGCAGAGAAAGAACTAAATGAATATTCACGGGAATATGGGAAACGAAAGCGTTTGTGTACTGAAATTTTAGATTGTATACTGGATAATTATCCTGGTAGTAAAACTGAATTATACGAGGAAATAGGAATAGATCCAAAAGTTGTTCAATGATATGTGCATTATCAATTTTTGAATGTAATAAATTGTAAATTGTATTTTATATTTTAGTAATTCTTTCTTTCTTCTACTATATGCGAGTTAGTATTTCTATGCGTATGTAATTATTTAATTTATATTTTAAATTATTTTTTAATGAACTGATATACTGTATATTACTGTTATAAACTAGTTTGTATGTAACTTATAAGTTTATTCGTAATGATACTCAATAAATTATCAAATTATTTAATTATATTCGTAAATAGTATTGTATATTTTTACAGTTTATTGTAAGCTGTGTGTTATGTTCATGAAAATTATTATTTTACTTCGTTTATATTGTATTAGTATACATCATTATCATTTGGTATAGAAGTGTGTTTAAATCTCTTTATTATTCACACAGAATATTCATCCTTTATTATTTCTGCTCCTTTTAATGCAGATTCAAAATATATCTATTATAAGAAAAATACAATATTTACAGTATTGTAATTTTTAATGATCTTCATAATTTATTATAATATAATATTTATATAGAATATAACTTACAAAGTCATTTTCACCATTAGCTGCTACTGATATACACAATTATTAATTAAACAATTAATTAGTTAAACTATGTAATTGTTATATAAAGACTTATATCACATTAATTTTCGCGGTAACATCCGCCTTGTCATTATGGCTTTTGCACTTGCTATTTACGCTAAAATAAGTTATATGAATTAAACTGAATTTCAATATGAATTAAAAATGAATTTCAATTAATTTTTTTGAAAAGAAGATTTATCGAATTGATATTTGTAACTCTTACTTGCGACAAAATGATTTGCTATACTAATAATTAAAGATATCTCCGTTCATCTGGAGCGTATATTGATTAATATGCCCCATAAAAACATTGCGAAATTGATTTATGTATAAATGTACTTAAGAGATAATAGAATTGGTCGTTAAGGAATAATAGATCAATCCGAGACTGTTAGGGGATAGTGGAATAGGTTGTTAAGAGATAATAGATCAATCCAGAATTGTTACGAGGTAACAGATCTTAAGTACAATAAATTTGTGATATATATTTCTGTAGAAAAATCTTATAGTAAAAGCAATATTAATGAATGTTAAATTAAAGTTAAATTTAAAAAATATTAAACGTAATTAAATATAGTAATGGAATAGAAAATATACAGTTGTAAAATGTAGTATTGGATGTTTTAAACATATTCAAAGAGGAAAATAAAATAATTTATAATAGTTTAACTGGTAATTCTGTTCGATGCTTAAATTTTAATTATGCGATGATTAAGATGATTAATAATTTAAATACGTTTGAAGGACAAAAACCTTGTAAATCCCTGTTTAAATTTCGTGTGAGTTAGAATTTTATTAAGATCGAGTTGAACGATTTATTATAGGTACTTTGGAATAATAAAAGGGAAAGATTTCTCTCTATTTCAAGGTGTGTAATGATCCTAAGTGTACATGAGAAAACTAGTTCATCATTTTATTGACAGATCATCATTAAATTGACAATTATACAAAGAAAACGGGGCGAAAAGATTTTTTAAAATTTGTCTTTCAAATATGTACATTTGTATCACAATATATTATCGTTTCCAATTAATGAATGCCGTCTACAAATATTAAATTATCTTTTCCCAATTATCAACGCTTAAAGATAACGATATAAAATATAAGTAGTTGATACACATCTATACTATCAGGCAGTCCAATAATTATTTCAGTATTTTCTTAATTCTCTCAATTCAGCGATCTAATTTGCACAAAAGATTTGTAAAAAAAATATATATATAAACCAACAAAGAAGGAACGCACGGTTCCGTCGTATAATCACCATTTATTTGCCTTGTGCTACAATTCTCATGATTTTAAGGGAAGCTCGTTTTCTCGCGTGTACTAACGCGCACGCTCGCGTGAATATTTTTATCATAACACAAAGATTTCTCGCGCGATGCACCGAATAAATATACGATCGAACCTATCGGATATAACTGATCGAACGTTTTCATTCAACGTGTCTTCACGCCTGTTGTTGTCTGTACAAAGCTCCTGCGATGTTATTCTTAAAAAAAAAAAAAAAAAAAAGAAGAAATACAGAAGAGAAAGAAGAAAGAGAAAGAGAGAGGAGAGAGAGAAAGAGAAGTTATATTCTGGGTAACACAGTGAGATTATGTAACTACTTAATAAAAATTGAATTGCACATTCGTTCTTCGTGCGGTTTCGACCACCAGAGCATTCATGAACTTCGTAAGATGTCTGGCCTTTCAGAAATCATGCTGACCGAACGACACGATGTGAATCACATGATTCGCCTAATGTCCCAAATCTCTCCAATGGAGAATATGGTCTGCTCCATGAGCTGAACGCGTGCTGAGTGCGCGCCACGAGCGTTCGGTGTCGGATCTGCGGTGGTCTCCGGATGCGTAGCCACGTGAACTCCTTAACGAACCGGAAGAACCGTTTCAAGCGGCACAGATCGTCTTCAGGGACGCGCAGCATCGGGTTTTCATAGATTGCAAATGGCACAGCCATGTTCTCAGCCTGTCAATCAGCTCCGCGCAATCTGACCCCTCGTCCACGCACTCATCGCCCTCTGGTTCTAAAAAGAGATTAAGATAAACCTAGTTTTTCTTTTTTTTCTTTTTTCAAAAGTTGAGGTATTTTTGTATTAAAGAGGAAGTGTTGACACCAAAGAGGGATTCGAAGACCTGTACTTATATTTTATTCAAAGAAGTTGAAAGTAAATTTTAGAAGTTTCAAGAACCCGTGCACACTGTGCACGTCGTTAGTTAAGTGAGACAGAATTCATTGTTTTTTTAAGACTTACGCAACACTTTAGGAAGGTGATTAATGTGGCTGTTTGATTTATAATATTATGTACAAGTAAAGAATGATCTGAGATCCTGAAATGTGAAAACTGTGTGAAGAAGAAATGGTTATCATAAATATCACTACTCAGAAACAGAAAATAGTTACTCCACAATGAACAGGAAAAGACACCGAAGAATATCGAAGTACATGATACGTTTAACGTAGGATTGTCACAAGTTATTCATTGAAATAGCCATAGTATATACACAGAAACACTGGAGAAGGAAAAAGTATTCACTGTCTCACAAGTGAATTGCCACGAGTTCATAGACTTGGGGGGTGGGGAACACTGACGATGAAAAATGCGACGTGTCAATTTGTCACCATTTCAAATCACCTTGTTATAGCGTTTTAACGGCTACGCTGTTCATGGACGATGGATTGAGCAAGAAATGATCGAGCAAATTAGATAAAATAGCAAAGAAGAAATGGAGGAACGCCTGTATTGTACAATTACAAATATACTTAATTTCACTGTACAGAGAATGGCAAGAGGATGAAGCGAAAAAAATGTTATGTAGAATGTGAAGTGAGAGAATAGGCAAGGAGGAAAGTCGTCGGTAACGATAACATTTACTCAAACATCGATATCGACAGAAGAGAGACAAAGAGGAGGAGTGTTGCAACCCTAAGAAGAAAGTGAGTACATATCGGTTGGCTTTTGATACAGATTTTTCTCTTACCGCGAGCATCGCTCTGAAGACCGTTTTGATCCCGTTTGCCTGACGCTGCGAACCCCGTGCTCACCGTACTCTTATGCCTGAACGGGCTAATTTTCGGATAATTCAGATCGTTGATCTTTGACATCGGACTAACCGTGTAGTACGAGTAATTCGTATACCTCCTGGTAGTGGTACCAGCAGCGTATCCGTTCTTACTATAACTATTATTATCGTTACTATTGTTTACTCTAGTCTTGTATTTATTGGCGTACAACAAGTAACTGGCAGTGGTGTAGGTGTATTTGGTCGCCGGTGTGGTGGCGAACGATGTGACGCGTTTGTAAGGGTTGCTCGTCGACGAGAAGAGATTCGACGACGGCGAGGAGTATTTGAATTTCGATTGTGGCGTGCCGTGTGTCGTCGATTCCCACGGATACCTGTGTGACATAGCATTACGGTGGCGGATTATCGATGGAACAGCATTGCTTGGTGATCTGTTCGAGTTGGAAATCTCAGAAAAGTTGGAAAAATATTTTTTTGCTAGTCGATTGCACGTCCGCCAAACACGGAGAAAATTAGTCGCTTACATTTAACAAAGTTGGACTCTCTAGAGTCTTTGCAATGCGTATTAAAAGTGAATATTTGGACGACGATTTGAAAATGCATGACAGCCACCTGAAACGTGCGTTACGGAATAGAAAACTGGTTTTACTGGTTACGACAATCATTAAATATTTTGATCAATATATTCTAATCATTTGGATATTATCGATCACGACAAACGAAATTACAGATTTTCGAAACGATTATACTGCGTATATTGCGTATTACCTGTACTCTGTATTGTTGTATTGAGCATATAGAGGCCGATTGAGGGCTGTTGGGTTGAAATTGCCATCTCGGCGCACGTACGTTGGAATGTTTTGCGTGTAATCTGGTATAATGTTCTCGTGTTCGGCCACGCACTTTCCGTTCAGGCAATACTGAAATTTCCAACGAAAAATCACGACCAGTGATTTCGCGAAAAGATGTAACAGGTAATAAGAAGATATATTCTCTTTCTAAATTCCTGTTTTCTAAACTAATGCCAGAGACGAAAAGAATATTTTACATTTGACACAATCTCTTCTTCGTTATCTTGATGCAACAATCTAGACTTCTTTATTACCAGGTATATTTGATGAACGTTTTTACCTGACCGTCTCCACAAGCAGAACCTTCCGCCGCTGGACGATACGCCACGCAATATCCTGAACCAGCGTCAAAGCAAAATAGTTGAGCGCAAACTCTATCGTCTTTCTGAAACGTTGAACGATCAGTTTATTAACGATGTAAAACGAATGAGAAACGATACACGACGGATTGACGTTGTAAAGCTTACGAAACAAGCGCTCGTTCCGCGATCCTTTCGACACTGTGCATCCAACGAGAGAAGTTTCCCAGGCAAAACTCGAGGAAGAGCTTCGTCTTCGTGAGGCGCGTTGTACAAACACGTTGCTGTGTCACCACTGGAATGGAAATATTGCAGTTTGAATCGTTTCAAGTTCAGAAGATAATTGAAAGTGGCAACAATCATTTGAAAGAAACATCAGAGAGATTAATTTAGCCTGCGAAGATCGAGTCGTTTTACTTTTACAAGTATTCGAAATTTTCATTTCATTTCTGTGTACACATTGGCTCACGAAAGTATCTAAACGTTTTGTGACCTCGGCAGAATATAACACTTGCAATCTCTAGATTCGTTTCGAACTTTATCACGATGGCCGAGTCTCGTTATTTGTTTTCGTTATAGTTAGATTAATAAGATTTCGAAATTGTACAACGTACAATTCGTGCAATTTTGTAATTAATTTAATTGGAAGATAATAATTAAATAATAAATACTAATCAATAAAAAAAATTTCGTAACTCCTACTATATAAGTTTTCGAATGCTTCCGTGAGTGCTACTATTTAAAAAAGTAACGAGGGATTGGACAATTATGACACAATCAGAATTAAAAATACAACCATTAAATCAGGATTGAACATAACTTTTGTCAGTTATCATTTGGAAATACTTGTTTTTGGTGAATATTTTGACCGGGAAGTATGTTTGAAATCTCCTGATTTATCACTGTGTATTTCTCTTCGTTTCTTCCTCCAATTCGATGACGAGCTCTTGAAATAACATACAACCGAGAGGTTCGTAAACCAACTAAATGAATCATACTTCAAGAAATGGTGAAACGACGACACGCTGCAATGGGACCATTTAAAGCCTTTCTCGGTGTGTCTGAGATCACTCATAATGTAGCCATCCTCCCAACGACATTTTTCGGCACCTGGACCTCCGAGGTAGCTGGGTGGTGGCGAGCCGTCGTGAACTGCGCCAAGCCTACGTATATTTGCATTTCAATGTCATTTTATCCTTCATTCGAACGTGTTTTCAACACAAATCAGCATTATTTTTAGAGAGCAGAAATTTTTCAAGAGTAACGGCGAGAAACGAATAAAAATCGATAAAAACTGAAGTGAATTTCATTTAACCAAGGGCATTATTTTACTTTAATAGTGAAGAATGACATCGTTATGTTGACTCTCAGTGTTAGCTTCTGTTTCGTTCTTTTACTAATTTTATAGGATGGATGTTTTTGAAAGGCTTCAAATTAACACACTTTTTGAAAAATTAGACCAGAACTGCACTGTTAACAATTAACAACTACGTCCCGGATGTAACAGGGACGGAGTCATTAATGTCATTAATAAAGTCACAACTAACCAGCAAAACAGAAGCCCAACTTATAGGTAGACTATGGATTTTTATAGATAGATTCTTGATTACAGATAGACTCTTTCTATAGAATCTTGATAGAAAATTATTTTACCAATTATTGTACCAAACTTTGGTAATATGTAAAAAACCCGCAGACTACTCATAACTTGATGATTTATTAGTATTATTGTTGTTGTGCAAGAAGGTATAACTGTAACAACTAAGTTTTACGATGTAGTTCGCGAATTTTATGGAAATGATGACTTACAAATGGCCAACTTCGTGAGCTGCGACGATAATTCCGCTAAATCCGCCCGTGTCCTCGATAATAGCCACCGAATTCACTTTTTCTAGGCGTTTATTCACGACGCAAGCTCCACCCACGTACGCGAATCCTGAATAATTGTACACGATTAGTTTTGAAACAATTTCTATTCTCACACATTGCAATTAAAAATGTTAATGTTAGACGTTACTTGGTTTATACTAACGAGAAGCTGCATTTTTAGCAAGTTAACGCTTGTATCACTACGTAATACGTGAACGTGTCTTTAATTTCGAGAAGTTTTGTATTAATTTAATTTTGATGCCGCAATAACATTATTATTATCACGTGTATGTAATGGATCAGCAATTCAAGTGAACGTTTTGGAGAACGTTTTGAACTTTAATCTAAAGCTGATGGTAACATTAATATTGGCTTCCAAGATGTTATGTCAAAATGAAAAAGTAACCAGTCGTTGATACGGGGAAGACGAAAATATTGAATAAAATTAGTGGAAATGTATCGAGTCTAGTGAATCGTAATTTCGTGAACGTTACTATTGGAAAAATTCATCGGATCGTTTCATCTGCGACGATCTGATACTAACAGTAATAAGTTATTGAAATTAAATTATTTTCCTAAGGCAAACTCGATATTTTCCTTATTATAATTGAACATCTGTGAACGCAGTTGTTATTTAATCAATTGCTTCTAAATTAAATAAAACTATTTATACAATTAATATTTCTGTTACGTTACTGTCGAAATAAACTATTACGAAATCTCTGAATGTAACGTGAATCTTTTTGGAAAGCACGTATTTCAAACTGTCACTGAAACTTGGACGATTCAAAATTTGAATATACCCTGCTGGAATCCACGATCGTATCGCGATAATTCAAGTTAGATATCGTAGATATCGTAGATAGAATTACGACTCGACCGTCGATATACATATATAACTGGTATTTGAAAGTGAGTACTTGCTGCAATCAAACGTATTGCAACGTGAATTCAACTTGAATGATGAAATCACTTCTGCTGTCCTTCGTATCGTATTTGAAGATCGATTCATCCTCAAAAACGAAGACACGTTCTTTGGTAAGATGTTACTAACGCTATTCTAGCGAATACTTAGCGATGGTTATTACTCTGTTTAATTAAGTACACGATTAATTAGAGAAAGCTGGAAGATAAATGTTAGGCCTTTTCTAAATCGGCGTCTCTTAAAAGTTTCTTGGAAAACGCGTAACACTGATTCATTGTCATCTGAAAAATATACAATAACTTTCCTAAAGTTACAATTTAATGATAAATTTTATAATAATCAGACAGTGTTAAATTTAACAGAGTTTAAATTTTGAATAACATACATGGTTTATCCATTGATTAATACACACAATGAACAATAAATTAATAAATTAGAAAATTAGTAAATTACAACAAAATTATCTGCTACCTAAGGTTACTTAATATTACGTTACATTTAATTTTAAATTAAACTGACCGTTTAAATTTAATATATTAAATGAGATTTGCCATATCAGGTATCATTAATGTATCAGTTGCGACCTCGAGTCTGTTTCAAAACTTTTCTTTTCGCAAGAACGTTTTAAGAGAACGCGTTAGGCACCCAGTCGGAGGAAAAGAATTATAGCGTGCGTTTGTTAATTTACGTCGATTAACCAAAGCTTTCGAAAAAAAAAAAAAACTCAGGACTTTGTCTGTCGTGAAGATCGTGTCAAAAGTCAAATCGTGTCTCCTCAGTGATAATTTTGTTTCAACAAGCTGGAAAGAAAAGAAAGAATCTCTACTTGATGTTCTTCACTCGATTTGTTCTTCGCCTTAAACGGCGATTCTCGATCGCTTCTTGACTCGAATCAGACTTACCAGCCATGGTCCTCGTCAGTAACGCAGCCAAAGAATTCAAAAAATGTCGGCGTGAGTGATTTTGAAAGGAGCAACACGGTGAACAGGGAGGTGATAAGGATACACAGAGGTGGATACTATTTGTCCTTGGACTATCCTTGGACTAACGAGGTGCCATCAGGATCGAACGATCAATTTGAAAGAGTTCCACGTGTGGGGCAAAGTGTGTATAGGAAGGTAATTGCAAACGATTGATACAAATGACAAGGTGGCGTATGCACGTTTGCACGTGAAACATAAAACAGAGACACATACACACACACACACACAGAAACAAACTAGAAAACCGTAGCCACTGTGCAAAAAAGAGCGAACGAGCTGAGAGAGATTCACAAAATGCAGAACTTTCTCACAGAAATCAGAAACTTTTCTTACTCTTTCTTTTCTTGGTCAAGCATAATTGAACCGCTTTCGTTTTCGACATGGTGTGCGCTCGCGAGTGAGAATCACACACGGAGGAGAGTGAAAGAAAGACAGAGTGCGAGAGAAGTGGAGGAAGGCGAAACTTGTGCCCCAAACTGAGAAAAGTGAGATCCAGAAACGAGAAAACACGCGTGACAAGCCGCGAACAGTATATATATTTTTTACGCATTGACCGCTGTTTTCTGTTCAGCCATTCTTTCTTTTTTTTTTTTTTTTCTTTTCTTTTCTTTCTTCAAACGCACAGAGTGAAGAAGGCTCGTTCAAGCTATTAGAGAGTGAGAACAAACACAAGTACAGACCAAAGCAACGTGGACGAGTTTAAAATGGTATACTATTCGAGGCTTTTGCAAAATGTGTACACTCGCGGAAACCATTCGAGTGTTTTGTAAAAGACAACAGTGTCGCGAGTAGTTTGAATTAGAATCGAAATAAAGTGAATCGTTGATTGCAAGTATAACTAAATAGACGTAAACAATATAACGAACAAACAGATTGAGTAAGTTAATTAATTAATCGTTGAAGAAACAATTAAATTTTGTTGCAGTGATATAATTTATAATGTCTGTTTCTCAAATTGTTCGAAATATCTGTGAAACCCTTCTACGATCCTTCAATTTTACCCTTATTTCGGCAACTAAACAGGATGCACGATGTTTTAATAAAATTTTTTTACACAAAAATCATTTTTTTACCCTAGTTAAATTTAAGATTAGGTAGCTTTCAATTTTAGAGAAATACGGATTGCTCGAGAATCGAAAGAACGCAGCAGGGTTAAATTCGTGGTAGAAATTTTACGAATGTTACAATGCTACAAGTTGTAAATTTCACACACTCTTGGTATTTAAAATTTTTAATTTATACACACACACACGTGTGTGTGTGTGTGTGTAAAAACTTTAAGATCTCGAACAGTATGTACCATGAAAGAGCCCTGGTTTGTGAAAGCTCGACAACTTTCTTCGTCGTACATTTCCAACCATACGATACACAGTCTTTATCCATAGAGTTGCAGCGAAAGGAATTTTAGAATGGAGAAATAAAAAAAAGAAAAAAAAGGAGAAACAAAAGAAAAAGAATGTTCGCAGAGCAGTGCACATAGATAGGAGATCAAAGACAATTTTTCTGTTCACGTCAAAATCTCGTTTCCTTCGAACCCGAGAAACGTACCTGCGGTTCCTCTATTGCACACGTCATTCGCGTATTGCCTCCTGCACATATCTAATCTGTAACGCAACAACAAAAAAAGTTCCTCTTTATCATCCTCTCTGTTTGTCTTCGGACCACGTCACGGGACAATTGTTGGAAACGTGCCGCTCGTGTGTGTCTAGTGAATCCGCTGGATTCTCTAAAGTATATAATATCCCGTAACATATGTATATTCGCAGTGTTATGTTCATTCTGAGAGCCTATATCATGTTTTTACATGTACTTTCTATTAAATCTCGTGATATTTTGTAATGTACAGTGATTCATTGTACATTATTATTGCACGGCGTCTAAGGAAGATGTACGAACGCTGTGGTGCAAATTTATCTCTTTATATCTCAATTATTCAATGTAAAAGAGTTATTGTACAAGAATGAGAAACACAATATCAGTAAATGTAATTTTACAAATCGTAGAGAGATAAGAAATCTCCAGATTTATTATCCATAGAAGGTCTTTTTTTTCGTTTTATTTATTTAATGATAAAAAAAAGTCTGGAAGCTTATTATCTTTCTCTGATTTACAAGATACTGTAGTACATAGAAATATTATATTTTTATTAACGACCAATGAGGTATAGTGGACAAAGCACTTTTCCTTCTTTCAATAAATTAGTTGAACATTTCATTTTCTACGGTATTTATTTTATATTAATCTTTTTACTCGTTATTATATTATATTCGATATTTTAATGAATCGTCTACGCGATAAAACCAATTGAATTTAATATGTAAATACCTCTACGTAACTTGCAATTATTTTCGTACAACACAATAACCACCTGTCTATTTTACAGTGATACAAATAACTATTATGTTCGTGTGTTAATAAATTCATACGACTGGCGAAAATATACCAAAGAAACTGTCTCCAGAAGAAGAAAAAGGACGCATGCATTTCGTGCAACAATTAAGATATAAAACGATAAACTTCCGAGCATCCATTGGTCAAACGGTAACATTCCATGATACGCATTCCAAAAAAAAAAAAAAAAAAAAAAAAATTAATATCGTACGTGAAAATTTCGTGGAAAATCGTGAAATCTCTTGAAATCACTGCGAAAGGCATCACAATAGCTAATGGTATTGATTCACGAGGAGCGGCATTCACTCGACTGATAAGGAAAAGCAAACAACCGTGATGAAGCGATATCACACACCGTGTGTTCGAGTATGTTCTCCTCCTTTGTTGAGGACGCGGTTTGCGGAAGGCGATAGCGTGGAATTACGGAAAAGCAAACACACACTACGAGTAGCACGCGTGTAAATAATTGCCAATTAGCGAGAGTTGCATCTCTGGTATGAATAATTACATCCAATTCCTCTTTAACAGCTTTGAAATCGCGTGGTTTTCCTCAAATCGCACGACAGAGTGCCATATACGCGTTTAAGACTGTTCTCGACTGTTGAAAGAAGAAGATATTACATGTACAGCGGCTCGCCAAAGTGTTCAAGCACTTTGTCACAGACAAATTTTCACGTGTGTATCGTGATAATGCGAAACATTTCGAAATTTCATTCGCACCGCAACGAAAGGCAACTATTATGTTGGCAAAGTTTGACAATGTATGTAGATACTGGAAATGCAATGCAAGTACATATATATCGCATAGTGTTAGATATTGTGACGCAATGCAAGTTTAGGAAAAATAAATATACAGCATGAAAATAATATATAACAAATGTCGAAGATGATCCCATTGAATATTAATACGATGCTTTTGTAATTGTTACGTAATTCGTCTTCAGATTTGTTTCTACATCTGATATAATCGCAATGGTTGAGCCTCGCCAATGAATTTTCAAAACGCTTTACACGACACACACAATACACGGACAAAATGTCCCTGCAAACGTTCGAATTCTTTCGCGAGCAACTGTAGTTTGAGCAATAACCTTCTCTAAAATATGTACAACGAGGCTTGTTATTGTGGTTTACCGATCTTGAACGTTCAAATGAAACTTTCGACACTGTGTACAACATGCTTGTTGAGTCGTAGATTAAAACAGCTCGAACGGAATGTAAAGGATACGTATGTAGATTATGCTCTCTTCAAACTGAGTAGTTTTTGTGTTCGACCGTGTTCGTTGATGTGAACTTGTACGCTACAATTGTAATTAAAGTTTAGTAGATTCGTGTCTAATGACAGGCAAAATAAAAGAAGCCAACGCGCGCGCGCGTGTTATTGATTACGTGTATTAGTGGTACCATTACCTATTGAAGTTCAATTCTACTTTATATATTTCGTTTCTACGAGAGAAACAACGAATTTGTGCAATGTTTCGCAAGCTTGTTCTCTACTAAAACAGCGTATACTATTTTTAAATAACTACAAGTTTGATATTCAACACCGTATTTGCGCTAAATTAAAAACAACGCGTCAAAAGTTTTATACTTTCTCGTTTGATGAAACGAAGCTTCCGTATCATTAAATTTAGTTCGTTGTTTCAAAAATTATTAAATTGCACATTGTGATATGAGCTTTCGCTTTCTGACTGCCACGGTGTTTCTCTTCTAATGAATATTTTGGAATGATTAATATCTTATTGGTAAACAGTACTAGAGACACTAAAACAACATTATTAATGTAAGATATTAATATCAATCGTTTACAGTGAACGTAAAGTATAACGTTATTAAATGAAAAATGTGCTCTTACAATTTAGTCATCAATGTGAAATAAAAATGGATAGTACTATAGTTGATAATGGTGTCTTATTGTAACGTAACATTTTACCAACATTAATTACATAATTCAATGATTACAATTACACATTTATATATGCATGTTAATTATAATTTTAGTAAAAGTTAAGTCTTAAAGTGTGGCAGCTAACGTCTACGTTTCATTTGTATTTTTGTGGAAGTAACATCAGTGTTGAACACTTTAGAATATTCCAAACGAGAAAGAGACACCACCTTTGAACCGTTTCACCCCCATAAACGCACCATTCCCCATCGTGGTACGCCACTACTTGACGTGACAGATACTACGTTCAAGCTACGTGTGAATAATGTACACAATGATAACTACGTTATAAAGGATATTAATAAAAATAAAACGAAATTAAAAAAAAAAAAAGAAAAAACAAACGGACAAGTTTGAAAAAAGAAAAGCGTGATCGCTATGTAATAAACCATACCGGCAGTTCCCTTAGTGCAGCGGCCGCCTTTCCTACGACGGCACATATCATACCTGTTTTGCGAAATAAAAATCAAACAGTATGAAATCACCAGACAGCTGTGTGGTAAAACAGTAATAGCATAATGTCGGGGCCGTAGAACGTATTCGTTATTGCGTGAAATTCGATCGAGATCCGCGCTCCTTAAATATATACTTTTTTAAGCTCTCTCTCTCTCTCTCTCTCTCTCTCTTATAGTTTCAATTGTTACAATAATCGAATTTTCTTTTCGAGTTTGTTCTTCGATTTGCTCGATGAGAAATTCAATAATCTACCCTCAAGCTACCTAATTTGAAACTGACTTAATTTCACTTTGATCACCAATTAATAATCGTAGATATAATGTGCGATTTATGTGTGATCTGCCACATCTCGTTGCCAGATTGCGAATTTTTATGTAACGACATATGTAAGAAGAAAAAAAAATATAGCAGAGTTGCATAATCCTTTGCAATATTTAATTAATCGATCGTGAAAACTCGAAATCAATTGATTTTCTGACTGCCAGTTTCGGTGTAAATTTAAATACGAGCTCTATGAAACCCAGAGTCGAAAGTTCGCTTAAGGGTTGAATTACGTTGGAATATACGAAAGATGAAGAAAGAGAGAGAGAGAGAGAGAGAGAGAGAGAGAACAAAAAAAGGGGAAGGGGAGAAGATTCCGTATGTTAATCACGTGAAACGTAATGTGGAAATTAGGTTGAACTGAAAGAAATGTACACTCTTACTTTGTGACGGCGACAGCGATGTCGTACACCGGAAGTCGTCTCTCACGGAAGAGATATTTGCCCATGTCGGTCAACGCAGCTGCCGAATCGATCGCGTCCCGTCCAACGCGATTTCTTTCCAAATACGGCGTGGCATCTCTTCCCTGGAAGATATTGTTCAAGGGGAAAGAAAAAAAAAAAGAAAAAAGAAAATAAAGGAAAAGGAAAGGAAACGAGAGAGCCGTGAGAAACGTTGATACGTGAAACAATGATAGTTTGATAAGAGGATCGAAATGATCATCAATTGCACTTCACCCGCGATATGATAATTCCAGCGATACTGATGCGGATCTTTGGCCCCTTTAGCAGCTTGTACCTCAGGTCCACTCCGTTCCAGAAGGACACGAAGTACCTTTTGATTTGTACGTTATCACCGCCGTGTAATCTGAAGATAAAAGATTTCACTAATTTATCATACTTCTTTTACGGTGTTCTCATCGTTTCTTATTTGTAATATACATTTGTGCCCCGTGACATCACAAATTCTGGCATTTCGTCTAATTGTCGACGCTCGTAATAAATTAAACAGATTTTAGCAGCTGTATGTACAATCTTGTATAATTCAATTGTGTCGTTACAAATTACAATTGTACACGAAAATTGTAACAAATCATCGAAGTAATATCGCAATGAAAATAAATTCTGACGTACAACGAAATTAATTACAAACTGCAGTATATCCTTTTAATAGATAATCTTTTACCTGTATCCATCGTAGTCCACGATACAGAGAATTTCCGGGTAGATCACGTACGGCGCTTCCCTCTTCGTTCTAGCGGTGATCGATCGTTTCGATCTGTACCTCTTGGCCAAACGGTCAGGTTCCATCAGCGCTAAAATCGACGTTTTTAATCACGAGGATTTCACCTGCTTCGATGTGGCAATACAAAAAAGGATCACTCACTGAAATCGCTGTACTCGTCGCCGCTCGTGCGAGCCACTTTCTTGTACACCACGTGATGACACGTCCGCCTCAAGTTCCCTTTGCTTCGCGTCACGTTCGGCAGTAACTCCTTTCCGCGAAGACTCGAATTCTTGCTTGCCAGTTCGTCTAATATCCTATCCGGCAGTGGTCGAATCACTAGCTCTGAGCCAATATTACCATCCTGGTTTCAACCAGGATCACATGTTATTTTGCAGAACGAGCAAAGAGTACGAAGAGTTGAAAAAGTTCAGTGTACAGATTCGGGCGCGTGAATTACGTACAGTGGCTGCAACATGACGTTGCACGTCGCTGCATCTGTTGCAGCATTTACAGATTAATTAAATAATCTCTCGCGTGATTGCAAAAACTTTTGCGAATAATATTTACGGAATTAGGTGTGTAAGTACTTTCTGCAGCCACTGTGGATGCTCTATATACATATTCTTCAATATAAATAGTTATCTTCTTGTCTGGAATATTTTAGAACATTTTGCTAGTTAATTTTAGTACAAATGAACATGCCTGTCGTCGTGAAAATAAACAAAAATTGACGTACAGCGAAATGTTAAGTCAATACAAATGCAGTAAAAATGTGTACCTAAATTTATGATTGATACTGTATTGCACATTAAATCTCCCTATAATGTTGCATTATATGAAACTTTATGTAAAAATGAAAAATATAGTGTAAATATATATTAATAAATATTAATTAAAATATATATATATATACACTGTATATTAATTAAAGTTATATATTACAATTAAAGTTCATATAGTTACAAGTTTAAAGAATAAAAGAATAAATGTTTCGACAACACCAATTTCTGACAGACGAGAGAGACATACGATCTGGCTGATCCGCCGTTTCCGGTATCAATAACGCGTGTAATGGCGCTTGTTTAATGAGTTAATCAACAATAATCGGTCAATAGCTTAATGCATTCCTTCAACGTCAATTTTCCATTCGACGATCAACTACGACTTCCGTCTGGATCGTATAATTATCGCGACGTGACTAATTTCATCCAACGTGAACGTTGGATAAAAAACGAAGACGAAATGAAATGTACAGTTGTTCGATGGTGTCGAAGTCGGCCGATTCTGTTGGAATCCGTTGGTATTTCCGATCCGGGTATGATCAACATGTTCGATCCGCGATTCGAGAGAGATTCGTGCGGACTGGTCAGATCGAGGGAGGGAGAGTGAAAGCGAAAGGTCAGGACACACGGGGTCATATGGAACAACGTTTTTACGGCATTATGTAACGCGATTTGACGATATTCGTTGTCTTTGGAATTTCCTCTCGCGTAGCTAACGGTACGTAGGATGATTTATGGTCGCTCGTATTAATCATTACAACGTGACAGCTGCATGTACGTCGGTAGAACGTGATAAGGTCGTTTTGTACATCGAGGATATTTTTTTATGAATATCACTGCGCAGAACATCCCGAAATTCCATTGATAGTGCAGTAAAACATGGCTGTGATTCGATTAATATAATTCGAAACGAATAGAGATATTTTATATTAATTTTAAGTGTATTCAGTTGAATCGTCCTTAACGCTCATAATAATTACATAATTGAGATTATTATTCATACATTGTTTAATTATTTGTTTAATTATAATTCTGCAAATAATTTCTAATTTCCATGTGTATCTTCTACAAATACCAGATCGATTATCATACTGCAATAGAATCTCGGAAACGTTTTGAACAACACACACTATATTCCGCAACAGTTTCGTGTTAATAATTCGTAAAAATTTTTATATAGCAAACAATTGTTCAAACACTTTCGCGAACAATTTGGAAAAGTTTCGTCGTAGGCGGGATCGTGTTTTGCAATTATTTATCGAGAAATTGATATATACCTTTTAGTCATGCTTGCCGCATGTCGAAATCGATTTTTAAACGTTTGTTAGCATTTCTTTCGGACATTACAGGACATGTCTCATCCCACGCAGCGATTAACCGATCGTTGCCAAGGACGCCGTCCTTTCAACTTAATTCTTAATGCATGGGAATAATAAAAAAAGTTGTAAGTAGTGAAATTTCTGCTGCACAGAAGGATATTCGGTTAAGAGAACGCTAATTTTATACCTGAATTTTCAATGAATTACTGCATAATGTGCTTTTGGTGTGCCAGGCTGTTATCACGGTGAAAGAATCAGAATTCCATTCCTGAACGTGAGCGCAATTCTTTTTTTTTTTTTTTTTTTCAATAATCAAGTGCCACGTAGTCAAATTTATAGTGCCTCGTACAATTCTCCTTGAACTTATTTGTGTACTTGACTACTTCACATTTTATAAAACAATCAGAATCTGTGTTTTCTTCGTAATTTGTTTGAAAGAGACTATTTGTTCGTATTTTTCTAGAATTCACGAAAGTTTCATTTTCACAAATTTTCATAAATTTACGCCTGTATCTCTTGTTGTGGATATTTACAAGAAAAATTGGAAATGAAATTATACTTATATAACTGATTAATTTCTCATTTCCAGATATATTCTTCACACTTGTCAGAAATATAATTTAAATTAACTTAAATTACTATTCAATATTTATTAACGAAATAATTATTTTAATCGTTGCACAACATTATGCAGAAACAGAATTTAGATTATTATTGAAGATATATTAACAAATTTATTAATCAAATAATTTATTTCATCTTTGTTTCGTTATGTAAGAAACTCGCGTTATTTTTATTGCCATGAAAGAATAGAATGATTTTACAATACCCCCTCGCGTGTTTTTTTTATTAATTGGAACGCTCGATTTAATATATTCCATTCGTGACCATAAAATGGAATCACTGTCAAGGAGAGATCTCTCCTGAGAGATTGTTTCCACCGAAGAATACGAATTTACAATGGAACAACTTTTTTTTCCCTTTCACGCGGTTATATAATTAACATTTAATGATTACCAAACTAAATTTCTCTTTACAGGAATTCTACTGTTTCTAAACTAATTCAACGACCTTCCTTCTAATTTCATTGAATTGTTTTCTCTGCGACTATACTTTCAATTGTCACAGCGACAGTTTCAGCCAGTGTTTAAGCAGAATTTCTAATTGTTTTCCACGTGATGAAAGAGCCTCAAGAGCATAAATTTGCTAACAATTTGTTTCTTGACTGATTTATAGATCGTGGCAATGAATGGTAATTTTCGTTCCGTTAGTTGACCAATCATGTTTCAACCAAAGTGAAAAAGATAGTTGTTAGTACTTTAATAGTAGATATGTATTCTACTATTAAAGTACTAACAACTATCTTTTATAGTGTATAATAGTGGATATGTATTCTGCTATTAAAGTACTAACAACTATCTTTTATAGTGTATAATAGTGGATATGTATTCTGCTATTAAAGTACTAACAACTATCTTTTATAGTGTATAATAGTGGATATGTATTCTGCTATTAAAGTACTAACAACTATTTTTTATAGTGTATAATAGTGGATATGTATTCTGCTATTAAAGTACTAACAACTATCTTTTATAGTGTATAATAGTGGATATGTATTCTGCTATTAAAATACTAACAACTATCTTTTATAGTATATAACAGTAGATATGTATTCTACTACAGTGTGTAACGAGCAAACAGCATAATAAATAAAATTCAACGTTTTGGAAAGTAAGCGGGGTAGAAAAGTTTCAATTTTTTTTAGACTTCTCTTTTAAATTTCTTCTAAATATTAACTATACTTGTCTTTTATAAAAAGAGAAAAGAAATTTTGAAGAAACATTTCACAAATATTCCACCAGATTCAAATATTTACCTTACTTCTTAAAACGTTGTTAGATATTTTTGGATATTTTGGATATTTTATATATTTCTGCGTGTCATGTACAAAAATGCCAAAGTCTGTTTACAATTTATGCTTTCGTCGATTTTAAGCAGTTCAACGAGCAAGTAACAGCTCTGCAATAGTTTTGTCACTTGTCTTTCAGTTTCCTTTCCCTTTTCCCCCTTTCTTTACGATTTCATAAAACGAAATCGAGCTTGCTAAGTGAAACTGAGTCTTGGTTGATTGGACGTGCAATGATTGAGAACGGCTGCTCGCTATTCTAAGAGATGGAACCGATATGGAGAAGTCTATTGGTTTTTTTCTTTCTTTGCTTTTGCTCGAGCAATATCTTTGCAACACTCGGTTCGAACGAAACACGGTGAAAGAAAAGAGACAGCGATTACCAGGGAGCTCGAAATGGAAATGTCAAAACGATCACGAAATGCCATTTTGTGCAACTTTCATCCACGGATCGCTTCTACTGGATCTTACTAGAAACGGGTAAATCGTTTTAGTCACAGCGAATGATATCTCTGTTGAGATGCCTCTTCTCTGATTTATTAACATTGTAGAAGAACACTTGAGGAGGCAATAGCAAGACTGATTATATAAGTGACGCATGATCACGACGTATGATACACACGATGCAATGTCCGCCATAGTCATTGATGTTGCTCGTCCTACAGTGCAAGATAATTATCGAAAATTTCTTTACACGAATATTATTCTAATTTTTTTTTTTCAATTCAGATGGAGATTCTACTATACAAGCATGTCCATTTTTATTCGTAATAGTAGCGATATCTTGCTACTCGTCTTTCGTCGATTGATCTACGTAATAAAAATTCTTACATCTTGGCGATAAACACATTTTCAAGTAATAAGACAAAATAAGGCAAAGTGACTATATTTTGGACAAATAATTTCAGTGACTAAATAGACAAGTTAAAAATTTTCCATTAATCATCAATAGGATGAAAAATGTCGATTCAAAAAAATACCAAAAGAAACCATTACACGTTACGTACGTTGGACATTGAAAGTTCACTATTGAAATCTTTTGTTTGTTCGAACTACTTTCTATCTCCCTATCAATTCAATCCAAGATTCCTTCTATAACAAATATTCCTCTTCTCTGACGTCATTTGCTGTTCATTCTTCGATCAACCTACTCACTTATTTCCACTTAATTGCACACCAACATAAATTGTCATCTGGCGTTTCGTTCGATTCCTTCTGTTTTGCGGGAAACAGATTGCGTTAAACGTTGTAACAACAGAACAGGGTCCTCCCCCCTCCCACTCCCCTAATCTTGACCCAGCTAATTGTCCCCAACGAGTCGCGGTATTGCGATAATTATGACCAAGACGAGACGGTTCCTAAGTGAGTCGACGAGGTGGTTGACGAAAGACGAGCCGCAATAACGGCGAGAATGTCGAAATGGTACATTAAGAAAGAATGGCCTCTTACAACGAGCACTTTCCCATTCGCGTCCCGGTGCAGCAGAATGGACGCCATGTTCGTCGTGTCTTGATAGATGTCACCGATATCCGTGTCGGCCTGAAACGGGAAGAACAATTACAACGTGGCTGTAATACGCACGGTATGTGGCCATACGCAGCCGATTTTATGCGATTTCCACCATTTAAGAGGAAGAATCGCTACGATGAGTGAAAATGTCTCGAAAATAACACGAACAGAAGTTTCACTGTGGCAGAAGGGCACTCCTTGGGATAGGATGAAATTTTTTGTGGGTTTCCAGTTTCGAAAGAGACAGTTTTGTGACATTTAAATGACAACTTTCTAAGAAACCAACTACTTTTTGTCACACATCTGTTTGGCAATTTTAGATTTAGTTTTACTGTTTAGATAGTGGAGTGATTAATTTCGATCAGTGTTTAGATAGTGGGGTAATTAGTAGAGCGTTTAACATATGAGATATAAGTTTAGAGGTAATTAGTAATTAATGGAGTTTTTAGATGAAACACTTACGTTTGTCACCTTCTCATAGTGGAGACCACCAGGTTGCGACGTGTCCTTCGTGACAGTCCACATGGGCAAATGATTCATTGTCAGCAACCCTTCCGTAGGCTTCAACGACAGACTGATGTCCTTCCCGAATGCCTTCAGGTGTATCTCTGGGTTCTCTATACTTCTCTTGTGCATCGAATGCAGCACAGGTATAACTTCGTACGTCGGTACTAGAATTTAAATGTTTCCAACGTTTTTTTTAAATGAGACTTTAGAACTTCAACGAAGATACCATCATTTTATGATATTAGATCAGTCGAAAAACATTGATCGTTCGAGAACATAGTTGTATCATTTGAAAGCATGCATTTGTCAATGGAAAGAGTTTTCTTTCATAATCAAAGGATCAACGACAAAATACAATAGCAAATGAATTTCACTTAGTAGACTCCATTACGCGGCAAGGTCATCAAGCGTGCAAGTGAATCGAGTTTGAATTAAAAGAAAAGACGACTGTCTACCGCTGGTTATTAAATCTTTTTCTTTTTTCATCGTGATTACCAGACTCGTGTCCCGTGTGAAACACCGATAATATCTCCTCCCTTGTCATGTGTTCGTGGATCTGCAACAGAACAAGAAATTTACCGTCAGCGCTTCCATTTCTTTAACACTTACGTTAAGGTAGGTATATCGAATATGTAGCTTTTAATTGAATATTGAAAATTTTTTAAAAATTGACAATACTAGATAAGGAGAACATATTGTTATACTTTTATTACTCGCTTACACCTCTTTATTTTACAATTAATTTAGGTACAAGTATTATTAATTTAAGTACAATTAAATTTATATATTATAATATATATATATTTATATAATATATATTATAACATTATTAGTATTACAACATATAACATTACAATATATAATATTATTTGTGTTACATTATAATATTATTTGTGTTACAAAAAGTGAATAGCAAATAATTTTTGGTTAACAAGAAATTATTGTACTTTCCGGGAAGATCGTTTTAAAATCCACAGTTTTGGGCCCACAGTTAAAAGATAATTTTATTTGCTACTCGATTATTAGGTAATTTTCTAAATTTCAATCGTTCGTGGACCATGGGCGTCGGTCTGATGCTACTAATTTCGCTTTCTTTGCGTTATTGGGATAGTTTCTCGCCGGGTATTGTTCCCGGCCAAATGTTGAAACATCGAGGGAAAAGTAATCGTCGTATCGTGGGAATCACAACGCGTAATAATAACACGTACGAACAGAAAAGTCTGTTACTCTGAATTTTTTATTACAACGTGTTCCAAACTGTACGGACGTTCACATCAACTGTCTTAATCACTTCCCCTATATTTTACATGTAACTATAGCGAAATACTTTTTCCTACAGTTTGCTTGGCAACGGTTCCAGATAGGTTTTAATATATTTCACGAAATTGTCACAATTGTCAGACTCTGCGTCCTACAAAATTTTCTAACTTCCAAATTTTCGGATATTCGAATTTCCTGACTCTCAGTTTCACAAATCTTTAAACTATCGAGCTGTTGGACCTTGTCGAGTATTTCTTATTCCTCGAATTCTCCAGCTTGTTTAATCTCCAAATTTTACGAACAGTTCAACCCTTCCGATCCTTCAGTTTTTCCAACTCCTCGTTGCGGCAATTAAACCCAGCCACTTTCCCCATCGATGAAGCAAAAACAATTTTCGCGAAACGAACACGTCGGAGGCAATCGGCGCCGTCGTTCCTTATAAAGCTCGACTATTTCTACAAAACGCCCGAGCAACGCCTCATTTTCTTTTTTTTTTTTTCTTTTCTTTTCTTTTCTCTCGCTCGATTGCGGCAACTGCGCACGTATTAGCAAATCGCTGGAACAGCCAGAACAGTTTCATTACACTCGTTTCGCTTCGTCGTCGCCAAGTGCATGGCTAATTGGCTGCAGTTGCGAGAACAATGATCAACGACTCGCATGCGTGCCTGATTGTTGGAACACGGTAACACCAACGCTGGCGATCGATGCGCGTGTGTTTCTCTAAGGTTCTTTTTCTTTTTTTTCTTTTTTCTTTTCTCTCCAATCGCGGCTTCCAAGGTCTGCTTCTACCATTTAAGAACACCTATACCACCTGCGTATCATACACTGGTGTGTGTCGCAGAAACCGAGCCACAATTAACTATCACGCTGCTCTACTAAGGTCGATCACTTTCACTCATTACGTTAGGAAATTCGATCGCGTGTGCGCTGTCCTATTTGCGCTCTTTGCCGGTCCCAGTGCGCACGAATTGGATACTGTTAACTCTCGGCAATCCTAATTTTCTCTTTTCTCTTTTTTCAATTCTCCTAGTAACGTTCTCTTCTTTTTTTTTCTTTTCTTTTTTTTTTTTTTTGGTTCATTTCAACTCACGGGAAAATCAAATTAAATCGCGATCGAAAGTGAATTGCCGATAGTTCTCCGTAATGGCGGCGTTTTAATTTGTCAGCGTTACAAATTCCCGTGACTTTAACGACCGAGTCTCGATGAGAAAAGACGCAAGAGCGGCGTGTCCAGTTAAAGAACCGGATTTACTCGAAAAAGATCGGTATCACCGTGTCGTTCTCCTAATTGTATACGAACCCGAAGCACGATTTTCCCTCTTGAATGGCGAACGTACGGTTGTCCGGCTATGAAGCAGCTTGCATTTACCGACGCCCGATTGCCAGATAAACCGGCACGAGCCTTTGACGCTCGATTTTTTTCTCCCCTCGTCCCCACGTTGCAAAACGTGGTTTCGAAAGGCGTGGCTGGCGATGAAATTTATATCTTGTATCTTTCGGGTGTAAAGAGTAGATTCTAACCGGGTGCACAGGCGTTTTCGAGGTAAGTACGTATTTGCACAACCTACCTTTTACTCTTGGATCTTATATCAAAAAATTCGTAGGAATGTATTTGCGAGAATAAATTAGAGAATAAAATATATCCTTCCCTCTCGAAGGAAATTGTTCTATAGTTTCTTTGTTTGTAAGATGTATTTAACAAGTGTAAAACATGAAATGCATCATCCTCTTTCAAAGAAGATTCTTCTGTAATTCTTGCTTGAAATCTCCGAGGTGTGTTTACAGTGAGAAGCATAACTGACTACCAACGACAGTGAAAAATTATCGGCAATTTAAACTGATGTAAAAAGGCGCGAAACTTTCATTTTGACGATTGTAAGTTCGCTTCTTTCAAAGGTGACTTTGCACCATGATGGCAAACGAGAGAATACTTTTCCTCTTGAAAATTATAAAAATTCAAACGCGTTTTTTTTTTTTCAAAAGTTCTCTTCCACGAGTGAGTCTACCGTGGTCTTGAAGATTGACATTTTCTCTTTAAAATTTACTGAACGATCTTTTTCACCATTTTATTAAAACGTTTCTTCAGACTGACGAAATGTTAACGTTTCTTGAATTTTTGTCGTTCAACGTTCAATAAAATAAATGAAAAAAAAAAAAAGAAATTGCACAGAAAGTTTCAATCGTTGTAAAGGGGCGACTTTAATCTTCAAAATGACGATGGATCTAAATAAAAAAAAAATTTTTTTTCAATGTTTTTATACATGTTCGATTTTTGAAGTGATTGTCAAAGAAACGAGCTTACGGTCTTTTGGTCGAAATGAAGGCTTCACGTTTTAAAATGAGATCAAGCGGATCGTTGGATATGGTCTCCTTTTGCGAAGTTATATCAGTTGAAATTATCGACGATGTTTTATTGACATTGGTACAGTTATGATCTTAATTAACCCGAGTATAATTAACCTGAATATGGCGAGACCGGTGAAAGAAACGAGATAGAAATTTCTAAAGTTTTTCTTTTGGAAGACATGATAACTACATGTATAACTAGATCGTAGATTTTTAGTTGTTTACAGGAAACTTGGAATTGTAAAATTGAATATAGCGTCGCGCAAGATCTACATAATTTTACCTCAATTTTGATACCATTTGAAAGACTATCTCTGCATCTTGATTATGTAATAACAGACGAAAATTCATTCGTAATCATCTGGAACAGGTGGTACGCGATAAAGGCAATCAGTCGACGAACGTTTACACTCGAATAAATAAAATGTATGACAGTTGAGCTGACAATGAATAGCACAAGTGATCCAGGATTTGCGAAAGACGATAAACATAATTCCTTGAACACATATCGACGTAATAAAGATAATTCATTACACGCAAAAATCTCATTCGGATTTTCCCAAACCCTGATAACAATGATTCCGTACTCGTGTCGTAAGATAAAGATGCGAGACCAACCTTAAAGACGATTTGAGTAGATGACGTCTTCACGGAATGTTTGATACAATTAAACAAGCTTGTTCAAACAAACGCGAGACTGACTTTGGAAAATTAACGAGTCTCTCTTCTCTTACAAGAAGATTTTGTTTGAACGAACAAAATTATTACGATCACCAGATTAATATTAATCATACAAGTTTGTTTAGAAATGTGTAAAGCTATGTTATAATCATTAGATTAATATTAATCAAACGAGTTTGTTTAAAAACATATTGGAGAAGTTTGAAAAGTTTTAGAGAATCGACGAGTCTTTCTTTTCCTGAAAGAAGATTTTGTTTGAACGAACAAAATTACTATGATCACCAGATTAATATTAATGAAACAAATTTGTTTAGAAATATATAAACCTATATATGATGTTATAATCATTAGATTAATATTAATCATACAAGTTTGTTTAGAAATATATAAACCTATGTTATAATCATTAGATTAATATTAATCAAACGAGTTTGTTTAAAAACATATTGGAGAAGTTTGAAAAGTTTTAGAGAATCGACGAGTCTTTCTTTTCCTGAAAGAAGATTTTGTTTGAACGGACAAAATTATTATGATCACCAGATTAATATTAATTAAACAAGTTTGTTTAGAAATATATAAACCTATAGATGATGTTATAATCATTAGATTAATATTAATCAAACGAGTTTGTTTAGAAACATATTGGAGAAGTTTAAAAAGTTTTAGAGAATCGACGAGTCTTTCTTTTCCTGAAAGAAGATTTTGTTTGAACGGACAAAATTACTATAATCACCAGATTAATATTAATTAAACAAGTTTGTTTAGAAATATATAAACCTATAGATGATGTTATAATCATTAGATTAATATTAATCAAACGAGTTTGTTTAAAAACATATAGGAGAAGTTTAAAAAGTTTTAGAGAATCGACGAGTCTTTCTTTTCCTGAAAGAAGATTTTGTTTGAACGAACAAAATTATTACACTCACCAGATTAATATTAATCAAACAAGTTTGTTTAAAAATATATAGGAGAAGCTTAGAGGGTTTTAGAGAATTGACGAGTCTTTCGTTTCTTAAAGGAAGAAAAGAAAAAAATGTGCTAGAACATGAAGACATGTGATCGATGGTTTTAAGCAAAGCGTTAGCGGAACGATAAGATTCGTGTAAATTCCCGATCTGTAATCAATCTCTGTCGAACCGAGTATTGAACGCTATCTTGAAAAGACGAACGTCGTGTAAGTAAAAGCAAAAACTTTTTGTTTTCTCATAAATAAAAAGAATAATACTATTAAAATTTCAAACAAAGCTTGCACTGCTTGCTTGTCTGTTTAATTTTTCTACAAGTTTCTCAAACGAATGTACATGTTACAGCTAAGCTCGCGTTTTCTAAATTAATGTTCCACAAACATAAAGCTTAAGTCTACGACTGATTGTCAGACATTCTGTAATAACTTATAATTTAAATCTTGTCAAATTTTTATACAATATCTAGAAATTATTGCTATTGTAACAGACATATGTCATAGATAGGAGCTATCAGCATTTGCAAAACTAGTTGTTTGTAATATAGTAATTGAAAATCTTCATTAGAATTATTTCCAACGGTGAAAAATTATAGAAGATTCTTTGACTAAATATTTCTTCGTTTATTTCTGTGACTAAATTTGAAGTTTCGAGTTTCTCTATTACACAGTTTCTGATATTATACTTTTTACTTACACCAATGATCTCGTCCCAATTTCTAACATTCAATTATCTCTAACGTTCCAATTCTATTTTATGTATCTTCTGAATTACAAATAAAGTTTTAGCACCTCGATTATTTTCTGTAAAATCAAGAGACGACGATAATTAAATTCCTCCACAACTGTTGAAACAATAATTCGTTTTCAATTATCAGATGCAACGGTCCATCGTTTATTGACCAATTGGTCAGAAGAATCATCTCCAACGCGCTCCAACGATATTGAAAACGTATGCGATTATACAGTTCAATGTACAATTTATTCCTTTCTCTTCCAACGTTACTTTCCTGACGACGTCCAATCATGGCCATTGTCCTTGCTATTTCCGTTGCTCGCGTTTCGTTTGCTATACTTGTCCATTGTATAGAAATCGAGAAAAAAAGCGATAAATCATCCGCGTCGGTTTAATTATTTAGCACGTTCGTCTGGGCGCTTAGATTTATTATTCGTTCGATGCGCGGATAACGTTAAACGCCAATCATTCCGTAAATCAAACTTTGAGGAATGAAGGAATTCACGGTCTATTTCGCTGGAAAAATTCAGACTGTTTGCGCAAGTGTTTCACAATCGTCTGGGTTTAATAATAGAGTGAACTCATCGGGTGTTTGACGAACAAATATCAATGATTCATATAATGGTTCGTCGTTGATGATTAACTTTTACAAATTTCGGTCAACAATTTCATGTGAAATCTTGTACATCTTCTGAAAGAAGGTATTGCAAGTATTGCAGCACTGAATTTTCTGATTGAGATACATCCACTGTCAGAAATGAGCAAAATATTATCATTCAAATTTATCAATTAACACTCTCAAATCTAGCATCGTCGGGTTGCAATTAAAATATTCTGTTTCTGTAATTATCCCACGAATCAGGATTGTAATTGAAATGTTACGACGACTTCATCCATCAATTTCACGAATTTATAATTATTCAAAATACGTGTAATTTGTAACTAAAATAATTATATACATCAAAGTAATAATTTAAGAAAAAAACAATTAAAATAATAGACAAGCAAAAAACAGTCATACATTAATAGTTAGCTGTTAATTGAATTAATTCTCAAATCAAAATGCATTTAACTACTCTTGTCATCTATCACCTTACAGAATGTACTTATTTATTGCAGAATAATTTAACTTTCTCACCAAAGAAAGTATGCCAAACTGACTGACTGATGAAGATTAACACAATATCGATACGAAGGATTATTAAATAACAATATCGCGAAATAAAATAAAATAAAATGACGTGTAAGTGAAATAAAAATAAGTATGAACAAGCGAATGACCACTTTCAGCTATCTTCTCTCGTCGACCCAGGCCAACTAACGTTACCAACGGAAGTCGGTGTTTACGCAGCGTGAATTCACCTCACAATCAGCGGCGAATCGACAATTAACGTCGTCTGATTCCGCGAATATCTTGTCATTTCGAGTCAACGCCACCGTGCACGACCACGATACACACACACACACACACACACACACACACGTGTTCTTTGTTTTTTAAGGAAGCGTTTGCACGAGAGAACAACGCCGTCCTTGCTGATCGCGATGGTACTCGACTGGTGATCTTACCTTGTGGCATCGTACAAGAGGTAGAACGGCCATGCACAGAAGGACAAGGGCACGAATCATTTTGCGTGAAAATATTCCTGATGGGCTGCGTCACATCGCTGGAACAGAAGAAACGAGAGAAATCGTTATAAATGGATGAATCGACGAATTTGCTGATAGCGTTGAACAAACGAGTGAATTCCACTCGCGATTATTATTTACTTTAATTATTTACGGTCGTTACCGCCGTGGGGAAGGAATGTAAAATGTTTGGTATTATAATATATAAAATTTTATATACAATTAAATATTAATTACGTAAAACTTTTAGTCTTGGATCTTATATTATATGAAAGTTCGTAGAATGTATTTGCGAGAACAAAATAAAGAATAAAACATACTCTTCCCTTTCGAAGGAAATTGTTCTATAGTTCTTGTTTGATTTTGAAAAATTTGTAAGATGTATTTGACAAGTAAAAAAAAATATTTGTGATAAAAATGAAATGTATCATCCTGCTTTAAAGAAGATCCTTCTATAATTCTTGCATGATCTTAGAAAACTATTAATAATATTCTACTAAACTAATTAAGTACTGAGAAATAGTACTGTACTACAAAACTATTAATAGTACCATACTAAACCAATTAAGTACTAATTAATAGTACTGTACTACAAAACTATTAATGTTAATTTAGTACTATACCAAAGTACTATACTATAATTTAATAATATAATTTAGTATTAATTAATAGTACTGTACTACAAAACTATTAATGATACTATACTAAATTAATTAAGTACTAATTAATAATATTGTACTACAAAATTATTAATATTAATTTAGTACTATACTAAACTAATTAAGTACTAACCAATAGTACTGTACTACAAAACTATTAATGTTAATTTAGTACTATACCAAAGTACTATACTATAATTTAATAATATAATTTAGTAATATACTAAACCAATTAAGTACTAATTAATAGTACTGTACTACAAAACTATTAATAGTACTATACTAAGCTGATTAAGTACTAATTAATAGTACTGTACTACAAAACTATTAATATTAATTTAGTACTCTACCGAAATACTATACTATAATTTAATAATATAATTTAGTACTATACTAAACTAATTAAGTTCTAATTAATAGTACTGTATCCCAAAATTATTAATATTAATTTAGTACTATACCAAAGTACTATACTATGATTTAATAATATAATTTAGTACTATACTAAACTAACTAAGTACTAATTAATAGTACTGTATTACAAAACTATTAATATTAATTTAGTACTATACCAAAGTACTATATTGTAATTTAATAATATAATTTGGTACTGTACTAAACTGATTAAGTACTAATTAATAGTAACTGTAACTACACTAAAACTAAATATTAAAATTCCTCTTAAAAGTGTTACCATAGAAAAACTTTTACAGATATTAAAAGTATATTTCACTTGGAAAGTGACAGGATAAGAATAGAATCAAGATATATATATATATATATATATATATATATATATATATATAAAAATTGATCTCTGTCCCAGAGATGCGTTCGATGATATCAACAAGACAGAGCAGCATTCTACACACGAGCAACGATGCAACATTGCCGTTGGAATATATTGCGCTAACGAGGGCCAGGCGAGCAGCAACAATTTGCTCGCTAAAGCCAGAAACTGATATCTCTCACGGTGGAAATGTAATTACCGCGAGTCGCGAGCGCGACGATGAAGAAACCCGCGCGCTGCTTACATAATTTCTCGCCGCGCCCGCTGCGCAACGAGCCTCGGAAAAAGGAACGAACAACAGAAGGAGAGAGAGAGAGAAGAGAAATTAAAAAAAAAAAAAGAAAAAAGAAGAAGAAGAAAGGTGGAAGGAGAGAAGAAACTGGAGGACTAACCTGCACGAGTTCACGCATGCCTGCGCGAGTGAACTGGCGACAAACTCGAGCAGAAAGGTGGTGTTTTGACGTGAAACAGGACAGGCGACGATCCCGGAAGGAAAGTTGAATCGCTTCCAATTAACGCCCACGTCGTCGCCCGCGTCAGCAACGAAAAACTTTCGACCGTCGCATTGGGAAAATCGCGGAACTTCAATGGGATCGTTTCGAGATGGAAGGGGAAGGGGAGAGCATCGTGTCGCTGGTGTGAAGAGAGGAACGATCTTTTAATTAAAAGCTGAGAGGTTAAATTGTTACGAAGTTTATTATAAGTACACTATTGTGATAAATTCTGTTAAATTTCACATTTTTTTGATTTCGTCGAAAGGCAAATTTTTACGGCTCTACGAAACAGAATTATACTTGATGAATAGATTTTCTAATATACGTTCTAGAATGGATAATTATTGTTAATTTTAATTAAAAAAAACGTCTATAAAAGTTATTGTGTACATACAATGTGAAATTAAACAAATATGAAAAGATACAGATTGATAGTGTCAATTTTTTACTTGAGTATTGAAATTAATATTCCGATGTTTATTTAAGTATGAAGTTTAAGATTCTGAAGATGAGACATTTAATGAGTTTGACGAGTGATCTTGTCAAAAAATTTGTACGTTGAGGAACTCGAAATTTTGATCATACATTAACGAAGTTAGATAAAAATAAAAGAAGGAAGTTTATAAAGTTCCTTGTATCAAATGAGATGTAGGATGTATCATTAATTTTGCTATAATACTATTAATGTACGTACAAACATAAATACTAAATACACGTATAAAGGTATTAGAATACTGTAAAAAAAAAAAATTATACCTGTTCGAGAAGCTGTACAATTTCTTTATCATGAGTCCATAAAAAAATGTCATTCTGTATTTCAGAAATTCTGAATTAAATAGCTCACGAGGTTCTCTTAAACAGAGAGCTAAATAACGCAAAATTTTCCAAGTTTTTAAAAATATTACGTTACAATCGAAACGTTATGAAAAACGCATTTGTCATTCTACAAAATTGATAATCGTTTGTATGAATTATTCTGAAATAAAATATTTCTAGAAATAAAAGCGTTGCGCTCATCACCGTAATCAGTCTGACGTGTCAATGAGATTTTTGTACAGAGCAACACCAGATACGTAAAAATAAACCGCTGATGAAACGTTTTGAAACGAAGATTAATACAACTCCGGCGGATTTATTTTCACCGAAAGTGAAATCTCGCGAGGAAAATTTTATTATACTCGCGCATCCTCGCATATCATTAATCTCGCTAGTGAAGTGATGCAGCTGTTGCAAATGCTTTGGCATTTCGAACAAGGCGGGACGATTAAAATTACAAAGTGATTAGGCACTGTGCAATAGCATATTTCACTTGCATTCCTCGCGAGAGTCTGCAAGGATTTTTGAAAAAAAGAAGACGTTCCCCTATTTGTGCTTATTCGCGAACTGATGGATTTAAATCTAGTGAAAGAGAAAGAAAAAAAGAAAGAAGTTGAAACAGGTTAAATGAACGTTAAATCAGTCGATGATGAATTAAGAATAAACTGCTTGCAATTAAACTGGAGATCAACGTATGTTCAATATGGAATAACTTTGAGAAGCAGCAGTGTCACATCTTTATATTTAATTTCTCTTGTTCGTTTCATAAAGAATATTATGACGTGAAACGAGTCGTCGAATTAAGAAAGAAAATAATTTCTACAAAGTCAATGTTGTGAAACTTTTCTTTATCGTATTCACATTCACGCTTTAAACTGGCTGCGATAAAGTTAACATGTTTAAATAATCAATTTATCGTTCTTCTTCTCGTAATGCTTCTTCTCGTAACCCGGAAACTTTCTCAAGAAGAGGTGGGGGAAAAAAGAAGAAAAAGAATTGCTCACTTCTGTCGTAATTAAAGCCCGATTATATTTTACAGTGAATTAAAAATGCGTATATAATATCGTCAAGTAATCCGAGTTAAGCAAAGTCGAAACTTTCTACAGAAAATGTACGCGTGGTACGCGTATACTGAAAAATTCTGTCGTGAACTAACTCGTACATCGTGTCCAGCGAAAACTTTAACGACAGAAAAGGATCGTACCACGTTTCAGACTGTATAATAAGCGGAAATTTTATTTACATTCAATGGAACATATCACGGGATAGTCAAATGTAATCGAAACTATTTTTTCATCATTTTCAACAAATCACTGACAGCTAATAATTTATTCGACAGATCTGGCAGATGTATTCAGAGTGTCATGCTATTATTTCGCAATTAGGAAAATGGTAATTTCACATAGGAAAGTAAGCTGAGAAGAAAAGAAGTTTTTTCAATTTTTCATCTATACTAAATTTGCAATTTCTTTTTTTACTAGAAAAGAGTGAGCAGCCAACACGATGATATTCTAAAGAAAATGGAAGTGAAGAGTGTAGAATGAAATTTCAAGGAAACAGACTTTGAATATACTCCCTTAAAAGTTTGCAACTTGCTTGTAGAATCACCCGCTTTCTGTTACACCCTCGTGTAATTTATCTCGAGCGATTAGCACGATGTCGAGCAGTCAACATTTTCACTCCTCCGTCTTACAATCGAGAGAATGATAATCAAGAACGATAGAACCTTCGCCAATAGCCAGCTTTCTATTTGTTCTTAAGTTGTCTTGCTCTTACGATTTATTACGTAATAAACAGGGAGCAGCGTGTCGTGTTAGTCACAATGACTCGAGTCCGCGATCTACGATCTTTTCCAGCGATATGATCGGTGCATTATGTGTACACGCTGCGCGTAGATCGATATTTTACACAGTGAGTGGGGAAAAAATCGCCGTTCACATTTCTTTTCTAAATTCTAGCGAAGTTCTGTTCTATTGCGCGCCGCAGAACCTATTATTTAACTCCGGGCGTTGGTATTGGGAAACCTGTTTTGGATGTTAGGAGATTTAAACGCTTGAAATTTGCGTTTTTCGAGTGGAATATTCGTGAAAAAGATAAAACGGAGAGAGAGAGAGAGTGGAGAATATGACGTGTAAATGTAAAAATAGTACAGAAATATGAAAATAATTTTAGTATTAATAATAAATGCGAGAAGAAATAATTTTCTCTGACTAATTAAATTTGAACAGATTTGCTTCGTGTTTCTGCACAACCCTGCTCTTTCGTATTAAAATTTGTGCAGGTTTCACATACTTCGGTTCTAATGTCGAAAAATACAAAAATGAAGGAAGTGAAAAGAGGAACAGCACGAAAAAGAAAGAGGAATTGAAAAACCTGTTTCGAGTGCTGCCAAATTTGAAAATGTCGTGTCCGCGTGATTCCACGGAATATTATAATTAGGAAGAAACAAAATTCTACCTTTTAATTCCTAACTGGTATCACACATGTACAGATGTGAAACAGAAGATGTATATTAATAACTTTGATTTACAATAATAACTTTCATAATTTGTAACTCAGGGAATTGAAGTCAAATCCCACAAGACTATAACACGTACACGTACATACATGTGCAATTATAATAATTAATAATTAAATATCTCCTATCACACTATGAAATATCAATGTCTTACATCTTGGAATCTTCAGCAGATCAATAAAATCATTCGAATATTAAAAAAGTATCCAAATTTTAAACGTACATACGTGTACACAGAATATTCCTATAAATGCCATAAATACTTTTCTACGAACAACTATATATTCACCGTTCTGGCCAATCGATCGTTATTTTTCGTTTTCGTCCTTGAACACTTTTATCGTTCGAGATTCGCGAACCGGGCCAAGGTGTTTTTTGCACGAGAGTGAAAATTCCGCCGGCAAAGAGGTGAAATCCATGGGAAGTGACAAAAGTAAAGCGGCCATTGTTTCTAATAGGAAGCGAGGTTTCCATACGTTCAACCTTCGAGGAGACAAAAGCTGTCTTTCTCGCCGCGTTGTTTCTAAATTTGCGACTTTTAAACTTACACCGACGGTGCAAAAGTGTTGAATCACGAGATTACTCTCGAGTTGGACGTGTGTTTTTTTTTTCTCCTCGAGGACAATTAAACATTAAATTTCACCCAGTTTTCGTCTTTCACCACTGGCTTTTGATTTGACGTCTGTTTCTTCTACTTGTTGCTACAGGCCCTTTATTCCCTCGTCCACTTCTACATATTTAACTTTGTCTTTACTCTATACTGAGTCAGATGATTCAGTTTCAATTGGATGCTAATTACTCCGTAGATTTTGTTTCTGTCTTCTTTCTTTTTTCCAATATTGTAGAAGGGAATGCTTTTTGCAGTCACTCTGTATCTTTTATTATTTTTTTAAATAATACAAGATACAGATAATACAATATAATATCATATTTATAATATTATTTATAATATATTATATTTATAATATTATTTATTATATATATTATATAAATTTTATATTTATAATATTATTTATTATATATATTATATATATTATATATATTATATAAATTTTACAAAATTATAATATAATGTTATTAATTATACAATAATATTATATTATATTAATATAATATTACCTTTTTGTTCTTCAATTTTATGTTCGTTCCATTTACTTTTGTTACTTATTCAAGCTATTTAATTTAATTTCACAGAAATCACCTTGGGTAATTATACTTCATGGTACAGTTTCTATTTCAAGTCAAAAAATCCATTTTTTCGGATGTCACGCTCAAACCTTAAACAACGTTTCCGTTTCGATTAATTTAGATAATAATAAATGGAAGAAACGTGTCGAATCACAATTAGAGACAACTGATACGAATGCATTTATGGAAATGAAATTCGACGAAATAAATATGTAGATATACAGTTTCTTAAGGAACAAATGATTTCACGCTGGGTTATTTAAACTTTTTGCCATTGAGAAACATCCCGATTCGACATGTAGTTTCGATTCTGTAAATTCCGACTGTTTAGGATCGAAAGTTCTTCACATGGTCGGCGTTAATGAAGATTGTTGCAGCTTGCTGATTTTCCTGACGATACTGTGTGTACGTATTCATTTCTCTATTGTTACTTGCACAAATGTCAAAACTACAAAGTATTAACATAATCTCAGTAATAAGTAGACAGCGAGTTTCTACGCGCATTTGTATGTTTTATAAGAATGTAATTAAAAATACTGGCAGAAAACTTGTTGATTCAATGTGCAACACTTTGGAGTTTAAAATAAATTTAATTTACGATTTTATTTCAAACTGATTTGTAAGCTCAAAGTGCATATTGCTAATTTTGATTTTATTTTGAAGTTCGTATTAATTTCAAATCTTGAATTTAGCAAGTAAAACAACTTCCCACATTTTATAGCTTTCATTTCTTTAATTGTCTGCTGAAATTTTGAATTTTAATAAATTTAGAACTTTCGATTTACATAAAATCCGTACTCTGATAATAATAGGCAACGTTGCCGATTCTTTTTACAAAAGTATCTTTCAACACGCTCTATTTTAACATTCGATACATTTTATCGAACGCAATTATTTCTGCAACTCTGTTTTCCACATTTGCGTCGAAAGATAATGTATGGAAGAACATTTTTCAAGGCAATGTAATTACAGTGAATTGCTAAAAAATTAATTGGTACTTTTGTTGTACTACCATCCTGTGGAGTGATTGATTATTTCGTCGATCGTGGGAAGACTTCTCAACTTCGTTTCTTCATTCAACTATGCTTCGCAATATGTGCAATGCGAAAGGAATGAACAGAATTATGAGGATGATGTGTGAGACGTTAATTATCCGTAATTATACGCACGTTGCACATTCGAAGATCGAGATGACCTATTAGAAATTATCATAACTTTACGCACAGTTTGATTGCAGAAAATCGAAATATTTATATTACGCTAGTTTGCAGAAAATTGAAATATTTTCGTGTCTGTAACTAGTTTTACAATAATTAATCCTCCATTATATGTACCGTCTATGGCAAAATATCCAACACAGAAAAGTTCAATGACGAATCTCTCGAACACAAAATACAACAGAGTCACAGCTACCATTCGGCGAATTTCATTCGAATTCGCAGCTCAAGGGAAATGCAAATCGCGTAAACGAAACATCGACCGCATAATAAGATCCTCTTCTCAGACGACGGTATTACAAAGTAAAGATCGACACGTGCAAGAATTCGATGACAAGAGCTAACTGTTTGCGATCGTTAAACCGCGCCTCGCTTCTCTGATATAATGTTACTTCCATGTTGCATCAACTGTGATGGCCTTTCCTTCAGTAAATTCAAAATCACAGACGAAAAAGAAAAGGAGGAAAACGAGACAATTTCTAATTTAGAAAGAAATCATTTCTGTGAATCGTATCATCACAGAACAAATAATTTTCTCTAAATGAGAGATTAAGTTATATGAAGATGATCCATAAATTTAATTTAATTTAATTCTTTTTTTCATGTCTATTAACAGAGATATATACATATATATTTTATGTATATGTATAAATATGTTTTATATAATATGAAATGCTGCAATATTAAATTTTATATAATATAAAATGCTGCGATATTAAATTTTATATAATATAAAATGCTGCAATATTAAATTTTATACAATATAAAATGCTGCAATATTAAATTTTATACAATATAAAATGCTGCAATATTAAATTTTATACAATATAAAATGCTGCAATATTAAATTTTATACAATATAAAATGCTGCAATATTAAATTTTATACAATATAAAATGCTGCAATATTAAATTTTATACAATATAAAATGCTGCAATATTAAATTTTATATAATATAAAATGCTGCAATATTAAATTTTATATAATATAAAATGCTGCAATATTAAATTTTATATAATATAAAATATTATATATATGAATATATATATATATAAAAGTATATTTATCATCATGAATAATATACTTCCTGATGCACTCATAATTAGGTTTCACTCTGTTTCATATAGCCTTGATTTTGTTGAATACTTTTATTTGTAAAAGATACTCAGTGAATCCAGGATACATTTTATTTTGAATGTTCTTTACATAATATTGACTATATTTAATCATACTCGATCCTATCACTAGATATCACGCTACTGATTTATACAAATAATTACAAAGTCGATGTATACATTCTAGTTCTGGGAACATCGATGAGTCCACTGTTTAACATAAAAGTCGTCAGACGAATTTCAATTCTTCGTCGCTGGTAGATGTCTCAGTGGGAAGGCGTGCATTTCTTATTCTCTCATTCCGCGCAAGTAAAATGGTTTTTGCAGTTAAATCGTGAGAGGTTGTTCTAATCTGAGAGAGACTTCTTGTCGAACGATATTCTGACGCAATTTTTCGAGGATCTATAATAGAACATCCGATCGTGTTCTTACTTTCTTTTTTATTTCTTTTTTTTTTTTATTTTTACAATGAAAAGGTCAGGTTCCCGTGTAAATCATCGATCGTAGATCTGGAGCTTGTGAAAGGATAAATTAAGTTAATATTTCGAGCTCATCGTGGATTCTGGGTTAAGAGAAGATTCTACAATATCGGTGTGGGTTTATAAAAAGAATAAAAGATTACTGTTGCAGGACGTGAAATTATATATATCATTTTCTCTTCAGACACGTTGTAGATCAGTAGAATGTTGAAGTAACAGATTTCTAACAGGTTTGTCTGCACTTGAAACTATTTATAGAACTTGATTTTTCGATCTTTTGACTTTAATCCTGATTTCTTTTTTTCATGTAAATTTAATAATCCAATATTAAATATATATATTAAATATCCAATATCCAATATTAAATATATAATGTATTTAATATTTAATATATATTTAATAATCCAATTTATATTTAATCATATTATTATAATACATATTTTAGAGTGTTGCTATATTCGTATCATTACTAAGATAACTTTCTATTTGTATTACTCGATATTTTATCAATATGCTATCTTCATTTCAATCTTCATAAATTAAAATAGTTTTACTGCACTTCTCTTAGAAGCGCACAAAACTTCGTTTTAATATTTCGAAGCATTCTGTTGCATTTTCTCCATTTCACGTACCTCAAATTTGACTACACTTTACAAAATTCAGTAACTAGTATCATTGAAAAAAAAAAAGACAAAAAATCGTTACCACGTATAGAAGACATAATTTTTTCTCTCTCTCTCTCTCTCTCTCTTTGAAACGGCTAATAAATGCTGTAAATTCGGAGGGAATGTATGAAATATGAGAATCTTCGGGACTGGCCAGATCCAGTTATGTTGATTTCATCGAAAACTTTGGTTACCGATTCCTGGAAATCGTGCACGTTCGCAGAAATAAACGGCGAACGGCTCGCAAATTATTGCGAAATCAATTTTTTGCTCGTCTCGCGAACAGTTAATTAAAAATACGTATTCATTCATCAGGGAAGAGAAACGATCGCATTGTTAACCCGATCTTCCCGATTGAGTTGAAGCGAAATGGAAAAGAAAAACACGAGAGCTGTATACTGAGACTATATACGTAGATTCAAACATAAATTGCACCATGAGAAATTTATGATTACGTTCATTCATCGAATAAACATGCACGATATTCAGTATTTGAGTGAAAATTAGCTGAAATTATCAAATGTGGAACGTATTTTTAAAATAAATTAATCTACGTGTAATATATTATTGTATTACTTATTATTACTATATTATAATATTACAATATTATAAATTTATTATTATTGTATTATAATATTACAATATTGTAAATTTATTATTATCATATTATAATATTACAATATTATAAATTTATTATTACATATTATAATATTACAATATTATAAATTTATTATTACATATTATAATATTACAATATTATAAATTTATTATTATCGTATTGTAATATTACAATATTATAAATTTATTATTATCCTATTATGATATTACAATATTATAAATTTATTATTATCCTATTGTAATATTACAATATTATAAATTTATTATTATCCTATTGTAATATTACAATATCATAAATTTATTATTATCGTATTATAATATTACAATATCATAAATTTATTATTATCCAATTATAATATTACAATATCATAAATTTATTATTATCCTATTATAATATTACAATATCATAAATTTATTATTATTGTATTATAATATTACAATATTATAAATTTATTATTATCGTATTATATTATTACAATATTATAAATTTATTATTATCGTATTATAATATTACAATATCATAAATTTATTATTATCGTATTATAATATTACAATATTATAAATTTATTGTTATCATATTATAATATTGTAATATTATAAATTTATTCTATATTATATTATAATAGATACATAACGACGTAAACGTGCGAGACGCCAGAATACACATTATTTGAAAAAGTTGTAAGATCATTTACGTGATATGAATTATAAAAAAGTAACAATTCTACATTACGCGACGTGAATATTCCCTCCGCCATTTTAGAATAATTTAGAATAATTTAGAATATCTTAGAATAACGAATATGTCAATAACTCTCCTAATTATTCGAGATCTAGAACGATATTCCTTGACATAAATAAGATACTTGTATTTACTCAATCGTTTTTCGCTATTATTTCAAATCAAAGGATATTACTTTCTAAGTTATTAATTAGAAACAGCACCTCGGTTTCGTCATTCTAAATCATTGCACGCGACCGACCCGAGTCATTCTCTCTGGCCATCAACCGCTCGAACCACAAGTGGCAAGCCGCAACCAATACCGTGATTCAACGATTCTAGTTTCATGGCAATCATCGTGACGCTAATTACAGACAGCAAATGTCGACCATGGAATCTTCACGATGTGACAGAGACGAGGTGAAAAGCAAAGGGCAACGAGTTTCGTCGAACTGATTCACGAGAGAGCGAACGACGAACCGATTGCGAAAAGCCAATCCAAGAGACGAAGCAAGCTCGTCTCTCTGGCAAGTGGATTAAAGATCATTACTCCGCGTATCAAGAGGTCGACTTGCTTTCTTCTCATCTCGCTCAGATATGCCTGAATAGCAGGAAGCAATGGAAAGTTGTTGCGTCGTCGCCAGGCGAAACTTTAAAAGCGATTCGCCGTCGTCGCTCGCTCGGCTCGCCGCTGTTTAGGCCGCTTGGAAAGAATAATCTGGGTGAAATTGCGGCGGGAGAACGTGATACAGCGTTCGCGTACGTACGCGCGAGAAATTCTGCCACTTTTACTTGTTAACGTAAACGCGTGCGCGTTTTCACCGTGTTCGAACGCGGAAGGAAGTTCGGATCTGGAGAACGTCAGAACGAATCCCCTGATCTGATTTAATTTGGGGATGAGCGGTGACATTTTTCTATCGTGGCTCCTGTCCGCGACGCGACGAGAAGACGGAGTTGCAATGATCTTGAAATATTTTTAAAATATATAATATAAGTGTAAAAGTATGATAGATGGAAACACACGAATTATATTAGCGTGAAAATATAATAGATAAGAATACACGAATTATAGTATATCCTTTTTCCTACAGATACTCGCGTTGTATCGTTCTTTACATCTTTAACATACCCATTAAAGATGTGTCATTAAAGATAATTGCAAGATCAGTTTGAAACACACGTTGAAAAGCATCAATCTACATATATTTTAGGGGAAATTGAAACTTAAAAATTTAATCAAACTCGAAAATAGGGAAAAATAAAAATTTAACAAAAAATTATTATTAATAAGTTAATGATAATAAAAATAAAAAGAAAATAATAATTATTATAAAAAAATTTAATGAAAACTCAACAAAAGGAAAAAGAGAAATTCGAAAGTTGTTGAAAAATCCAATACCATTTAAATTTCCAAAATTCACTGGAACACTGTCGAAATGACTAATTTTGATGTCGAGTTTGTATAAATACAAATAAACATCTTGCAATGATCTTGAAATATTCTTAAAATATATAATACAGTGCAAAAATATGATAGATAAAAATACACGAATTATATTAGCGTGAAAATATAATAGATAAGAATACACGAATCATATTATATTCTTTTTCCTACAGATACTCGCGTTGTATCGTTCTTTACATCTTTAACATACCCATTAAAGATGTGTCATTAAAGATAATTGCAAGATCAGTTTGAAACACACGTTGAAAAGCATCAATCTACATATATTTTAGGGGAAATTGAAACTTAAAAATTTAATCAAACTCGAAAATAGGGAAAAATAAAAATTTAACAAAAAATTATTATTAATAAGTTAATGATAATAAAAATAAAAAGAAAATAATAATTATTATAAAAAAATTTAATGGAAACTCAACAAAAGGAAAAAGAGAAATTCGAAAGTTGTTGAAAAATCCAATACCATTTAAATTTCTAAAATTCACTGGAACACTGTCGAAATGACTAATTTTGATGTCGAGTTTGTATAAATACAAATAAACATCTTGCAATGATCTTGAAATATTCTTAAAATATATAATACAGTGCAAAAATATGATAGATAAAAATACACGAATTATATTAGCGTGAAAATATAATAGATAAGAATACACGAATCATATTATATTCTTTTTCCTACAGATACTCGCGTTGTATCGTTCTTTACATCTTTAACATACCCATTAAAGATGTGTCATTAAAGATAATTGCAAGATCAGTTTGAAACACACGTTGAAAAGCATCAATCTACATATATTTTAGGGGAAATTGAAACTTAAAAATTTAATCAAACTCGAAAATAGGGAAAAATAAAAATTTAACAAAAAATTATTATTAATAAGTTAATGATAATAAAAATAAAAAGAAAATAATAATTATTATAAAAAAATTTAATGAAAACTCAACAAAAGGAAAAAGAAAAATTCGAAAGTTGTTGAAAAATCCAATACCATTTAAATTTCTAAAATCCACTGGAAAATTGATCAATAAAACGACTAAAATTTGTCAACATTGCCAGTCATCTAACAATCGTTGATCGACGAAGAGATTGTAAAATCGAGAATTTTATTGGCATAAATAATGGAACTGCATGTTCATTCGTTGGTAAACAGTACAAAAGTTCAGAGTAAAACCGTTCGCTTGTGTACCGGTTGTCTGATCACTTTCTTCGTAGTTTGATTGCTCGTGTTCAGGAGGAAGTAACGAGAGACCGTTTCTTCCGGTTGAATGACTGGTCGAGACGAATCAACTCCGCGATTTTTCTAGTCAGGGCACCTTGCAATTAACTCAACTATAACTTTCGTTTTTCATTTCTGTGAGAAATGATATTTATTATCGACGTTACACGTCGTTTCCGGATTTTCCATGACTATTCAAGGAAAACTTTTTGACTTCATTGATCACTAATGAGGAACAAAAGTTTTATTTACTATAGGAAATTTCCGATCGTTAATCAAGAATGAACTTGTGTATGTAGTATAGTGATGTACATATACTATAATACATTTAATTTATATATTTTAATATTATATCATACTATTGCTATGTATTGTCAATTGAAAAGAATATATTTAATAATAATTGTTTTTTAACAGATTTTACTAATATTTAACAGGTCTAACAATAATAATTTAAAGTATACAAATTAAGAGGATTTATCGGAAAATGTTTCGTATAGCAAATAAAATTTCATTTAATTCTGAACGTTTCTAATTCATTTTCAATCTCATTTATTTTTAAACGTCGATTAATCTGATTAAATAGCGTATACCTCTTGCTATAATTTTCTTTGAAAATTAAGAGAATGTTTATTAGAAAATTTGCTGTTCTATAGTACGCGTTTGCATTGTCTAAATCGTTATTATCAGTAATTATAGATACGTTATTTTCATATATTTATAAAATCACCATGCACTCGTCTATTTCTCGTCATAATTGAAAGAGTATTTGCACCCGAGGGTATTTGCAACAAGAGTATTTGAATCGTTGAACGATTTCAGCTCAGATATTTCTGACATCTATGATATTTCAATTTTTCCCCCTTTTTTCTCCACTTTGTATGTCGTACACAGCTTGTACCGTATCCTAATTATTGCTAAATCATTTAGACGTTGCATACTAATTAGCGATATCTCGTAAAGAATTCCTCAAGCTCGTGTACTTCTCTGTATACTAAGTAATCACGTACATAATAGTTACGAAACTGAGAGACGTTTGAAATTACTAGATAAAAATTGTGAAAATGACTGAAACACTCAGTGAGAATCATTAAAGGAAAGGTTGAATGAAATTGTTTTAAAACGCGAGACACATTTACTTGTATATCATTTCCAACCTTCTTCTAATCTTGTTTCGAATATGGTCAAAGTTCAAACTTACACTTTGCGTACAAAACGTAAACCATTAGTTTATTAATGTGGCGATTTCTCGAGCAATAAACTTTCTCTCCATTAAAGTTTTGATCGAACGAGATAAATTAAATCGTGTCCTTGCCAAGTCCGCCTTTTTTGTTTCACAGCCATTCGACATGCGTCTGGTGCACGCAGCTTCTTTATTCGCTCGACAACGAACGATGTGAAACCGATGGTAATCGATCGAATGCGAAAGAACGAAAAAAAAAAAAAAAAAAAAGAGGAAAAAAATTAATTATCATCAGCCTTGAGAGCAGCGCACGTTCCACTGATTCGACTTATTCCTCGTTCGTTGGATAACGAAGTTGGAATTCGTTTAATTTGGTTAACCGGGAAATTTTGCGAAAGCACACTGCTAACAAATTCTTTTTAACGGCTTTTAAAGTTGCGGCTTTATGTTCGTCAATATCAATATTTCAAACTGTATGAAAACACGAAAATTATGCCTCATCGTAAAACTAAAAGTCCCTCCTCGTTCAAGATTTGATTAACTTGGAATTTCAGAGAGGAATTCCGGTGAGGACTTTTTTTTTTCTTCTTCTTCTTCTTTTCAACGTCCCCTAAATAATAATAATTGAAAAATGTCAATCTTGTTAATGTGTCTATTATTATTATTATTACGTGTAATATTATAAATTATTACGTTGGTCAGTAAATCCGACATGAAGAAAAGGAAAGGAAATTATATGAAAATTTGTCAATTTACGTATTTATTCTACGTGTGTATGTAATTTCTGAATCTGACTCAGCGTTTAGGGTGTAGTTGGTGGTTCTGCTCGAGTACGATAAAGAGTTGAATTACGCTTAAGATTTCACGACGTTTCAATGTTAATTAACATGATACGTTTGACAAGAACATCGTGAAATTTAATTGACAAATCAGTTCGTGACGTCAAGATCTTCGTTGATTGTTTATGCGTTTATGCATGGTATCCTACGCTTCTATTTTTGGACAATAATGTATTTAGTTACATATGTAAATTTCTAAATTCATATTTTGTATATTGTTTTTACATTGAAATTAGTACTGGTATTTGTTTTTCTACATTTGTCGCTTGAAAATTGTATTAGCATTTATATTCTTATTTTTCGCTTTTACATCAGTAATCTTTCATTGTGGATGGCAGAGTTAATCGTTTTTTAATTAAACTAGGCAGTAATAACAATAAGAGATTACTCGTTAAATTTCTAACATCATTAGATTGAAATAATTCTTATTACCATATTATTGCCCATTTATTTAGCAATTAATTAATTGAATTCTTATTATCAAAACTATTGTCTATTTATTTAGTGAAACATCCTCAGTTGTTTGATGTTTGCGCGTAATAATAATAAAAAACAAAGTGTCCTACAATTCCAAATCACATCGAATAAAATCCTCTGTAAGTATCGGTTGAGATTAGTTGATTTTTCTTTCAATTCATCCACAAGAAACGTTAATTTAATGGGAGAACTTCATCTTGTAAAAAATCTGTATAAAAAAACACTGCACAATCTTCAATCTTTATGCAACTACGTTATATAAATCTGTACTAATAAATGTGTAATAACGTGTACGTGTAACAATAAAACGACAAAACGTCGCGAGAACTCGTTTTCAAATAGTATGCTGTATTCATTGATATTCTTTGTATAATGAAGGCTGTGGCTACAGTCTCATCGAGAATTAATCGTCATTCTGATATCGCGAATAATACGCACTTCCCCCTCGGATGCAGGTTTAATTCCGTCCACGGAAGTAAATGGAGGCAACGCAGAGTTGAACAAAAATTCAATCAACAATTAATCTGCTTCAGTCGTTAATTGAAAATAATTATCAAATTCCCATTCGTTTATTTAAGAAATTAACGATTAATCTGACAATCTCGACGACTACAACGATCGAGTCCATCTGATTTTCCGACGATTAACTGTACGAACCGCCAATTTCTAATAATAAATTAAAAAGTTAATAATATTAAATTTAGTAATAAATACTAAAATAAATAAGTAGTTTGGCAATAAGTACTAAAATAACTAAGTAGTTTAATAACAAGTACTAAAATAAATAAGTAGTATAGTAATAAATACTAAAATAAATAATTTAGTAACAAGTACTAAAATAAATAAATAGTTTAGTAATAAATACTAAAATAAATAAGTAGTTTAGTAATAGATACTAAAATAAATGAATAGTTTAGTAATAGATACTAAAGTAAATAAGTAGTTTAGTAATAAATACTAAAATAAATAAGTAGTTTAGTAATAAGTACTAAAATAAATAAATAGTTTAGTAATAAATACTAAAATAAATAAGTAGTTTAGTAATAAATACTAAAATAAATAAGTAGTTTAGTAATAAGTACTAAAATAAATAAATAGTTTAATAATAAGTACTAAAATAAATAAGTAGTAATAAATACTAAAATAAATAAATAGTTTAGTAATAAATACTAAAATAAATAAGTAGTTTAGTAATAAATAATAAAATAAATAAGTAATTTAGTAACAAGTACTAAAAGAAATGAATAGTTTAGTAATAAATACTAAAATAAATAAATAGTTTAGTAATAAATACTAAAATAAATAAGTAATTTAGTAATAAATACTAAAATAAATAAATAGTTTAGTAATAGATACTAAAATAAATAAGTAGTTTAGTAATAAATACTAAAATAAATAAGTAGTTTAGTAATAAGTACTAAAATAAATAAATAGTTTAATAATAAGTACTAAAATAAATAAGTAGTAATAAATACTAAAATAAATAAATAGTTTAATAATAAATACTAAAATAAATAAGTAGTTTAGTAATAAATAATAAAATAAATAAGTTGTTTAGCAATAAGTACTAAAATAAATAAATAGTTTAATAATAAGTACTAAAATAAATAAGTAGTAGTAAATACTAAAATAAATAAATAGTTTAGTAATAAATACTAAAATAAATAAGTAGTTTAGTAATAAATAATAAAATAAATAAGTAATTTAGTAACAAGTACTAAAAGAAATGAATAGTTTAGTAATAAATACTAAAATAAATAAATAGTTTAGTAATAAATACTAAAATAAATAAGTAATTTAGTAATAAATACTAAAATAAATAAATAGTTTAGTAATAGATACTAAAATAAATAAGTAGTTTAGTAATAAATACTAAAATAAATAAGTAGTTTAGTAACAAGTACTAAAATAAATAAATAGTTTAGTAATAAATACTAAAATAAATAAGTAATTTAGTAATAGATACTAAAATAAATAAATAGATACTAAAATAAATAAGTTTCATTTTAGTAACTGAATTTCACTTTATGTTACGATTAATCAAAGAAAATTCTTTATCGATTAACGCTCAACTCCGAAACCGCGTACTGGTAGTCGTAAGTCCTCTTTTACCAACTTTATGGGCAGCTAGTACGAACAAGGTGATACAGTTCATTCGGTGTTAATGTACTCGACTTTCTCTCACATGTCAGTCGAGACGCGACCACGACAGTCATTCTTGAATCCATGGTCATCCTTCGAGGACACTTGCACAGTCGATATCGATCGTGCCCTCTTTGGTGAATGCCACGTCTCGTCGATATACTTTCGTTACTTCCGATTTAATTCCATACCGAAGTCACATCGTTCGGACATTTCGCCCGTGTGTATAAGTTTTATCGGGAACCACTTTTTGTTACAGGCGAATGCCTGTCTTACCTGTTTCGAAAGCACGTACAAAAGAACGAAGAAACTGACACACGTGTTGTCCGGCGTAAAAATATGCAAATTGTATTTGCTGATAACTCAAATTGAAGACGCTGAATTCCGGATAATTTCTTCTCAATACGACGTTTTTGTACGAAAGTATAATTCACATTTGTCTCATTAATGTCTGCGACGTTAAAATTCAAATTCGTTACAGAAATCATTCCGTTTCTTTTATGAATCTGAAGTTGCTCAGATCAAATCAATTTTTATTTCATACGCAGCGTGAAACAACCGATATCACGATGTTGTTCGTGTTGAAAGAAGGTCGTTTTTTGTATCTTGCGGATTCAAAGATAGACTGAATAAATGATACGATATAAATTTATAGCGTTGTGCAATCTTCGAGGCGGGGAACGTATTTTAAAACGAGTTTCTCTAAGGTCAAACAATTATCTTTTTTGAGCCTGACATGTTGCTTTATACATTTGCAATGATAACTTACAAAAAAATTAGAAAAAAGCTTCAACTTTCAAATTTAATTAACTATTGCTAATATTATTAATTATTACTTAAATGAACATTTCCTTATCGCCCGTTTTATTTCTCAGCAAGTTCAACAACCAATTATGAAAACATTTTTATGAAAATACGCATTCCTGAGAATGTAATTGAAAGAAAATTGTTAAACAGAGGAAATTATAGACTATACTTTGGACATTTAGAATATCATAGGATATAATATTATGTAATATTATATAATATTGTACTTTGATAGAATATTATACTTTGGACATTTTATATTACGTTTCTCCACATTATATGCATATTCTGCATCATCTTTCACTTTCATATCATCGTTCTATTTCTATAATAACAAATAATAAAAAATTCTCCAACGAAATCTCCGACATGGAGAGGAAGACTAAAATAAATATGATTAATATGAAACCTATGACTCTTAACATAAATTTAGGTTTAAACACGAATCACCCACTCCGAAACGCTTCAAATGCAATTCTCTCCTCTCACAGCTCCAATGTTGCACAAAAGACTATAATTGAGTAACAACATTCGCTGCCAGTTATAAAATATCATTTTATGAGAGTCCCAATTATAACTGATTATAATAACATAGTCGAGGCTGAGACACAGGTGTTTATATACATATCGTACACACACACACACACACACACACACGGAAATTAAATCTTCCTGTTTCCCACTCACGATCATTTTTTTTTTAAGTATCGATCGTCCAATCGCCGATATTCTTACGGAATGTCCCTCGTGTCTTCATTTTGTCTCAGGGACACGTGCGAAATGTAAACGCGCGCGTGTGCAACGCACGCACACATCGATTGGGAATCACGACGCGTGATCATGAGAATTTCATTACCTTGGTACATTTTTCTAGATCGTCCCGAGCAACGGCCATGCCTCAAGGAGTCCGGAAATCATTTTTCATTGGAATCGCGAGTAGCCTTCGTTATTCCTCGATATAATACGGGAGTCTGACAAGCGGAAAGACATATTCGGTGTCAATTTATGGTGAAACGACGAATATTTTAAATGTTGCCGCGTCACGATTAAATTAAATCGTACAAGAGAGAAATTTACATGAATGGATCAGAACTGGATCATCGTGTTGTACGTGTCGTTGCACTTTGCTTTATATTTCTATTTTTGTTCTATTATATTTCTAAATTTTGCTAACATTTCCCTTTCGACAAACGTTTCAAAATGCGTTGTACAATAATACATAATAGTAGTTTCCTTTAGTCAGATTTCTCTACTTGTTGATTTACCACTTTTTTAAATTAATAAATTAAGTAAATCCACAAGCCAAATAATCGATAAATATCATCTGTATTCCAAGTTGGATATTTTATATCTTAATTGATCGTAATTTCTTTTTTCTACTTAGCAGTAATTAATTAATTTTTTTTTTCATTTAATAATAATAACAATCGCTGACTGCTTGTCTCTTAATAAAAATACAAGTCTAACGAAGATTCTCTACTGAAAATTACTGTAATTTCTTATTTCAATGTGACGCGTATAAAAATCAATATTAAAATTAAATCAAAATTTACAATAATAGTACAACAAGACAGTGTGACAAACAGATAAAGTAAAGTTCAAAAAGTAGAGATGCATAAATGTAACTTCCAAGCTGTACGATATTGTTAAGTGGAATAGAAGGTTAAGGAGACATCAATGAAAGCACTATACTTACCAGCGCGACGAAAGTGACTTCAACGCGCGGTAAGGAAGATTTATACCGTGCCTATTAGTGCTGAATCATGCTCGTTTCATGTTTCGAACGAAGAATTTCGCATACATTATATCAGCTTGCTCGGTGAATTTTGGTGTACATGTACGAATATTCTAAACTGTATTTCGCTTGTGGATGTATATACACAGTTTTTTTGTTTTTTTTTCTAATTTACAGTTATCATATTCGTGTGTGTATATTTAATTCCGCGTATGACTCAACGCGAGTAACGCATTAATCTTTAATCATAAACCCGGATATGATGTGTATAGAATTTCTTATCTAAGAGCGACTCTTTTGCATAATTTTGATTTTTTTATTAATTATTCTCCTTTGTCACGACTGGAAGGAATTTCCTGGTATCCTGTACACGTTGCACGTACGTGTGTATGTATTATGGAGGACAATTTTGAATTTTTGTTATTCATATACAGCGTCACGTGTTTATTTATGATAATTTATGATAATTACGTAATTCATACAAATATATCGTAACTCATGTTCGTAGCTATACTTTCGTTGCTTCCTAATGAACGTCGTCGTTCTTCAGGATCAATTCCACGAGTTCAAATGATGAAATAAATTTCTGTAATTCCGTGTTTGCAACTACTTTCACCACCACGTACAATTAATTGGCAGTCTAAATGTGAAAAAATAATTTAATCACATTTACTTGGATAAAGATTACAATGGAAAAAAATGGAATTTTGGAAAATACGAAATCCTACAAATTTATCTTTTTACTGTTTAATTATTAATTTAATTTCCAAGTTTACCTTTACCTATTCATTTAGAAATAAAATCAGTTGTTTTGGAAAATACGACGTTCTACAAATTTTGTGTTACACTAAACAAATACGTTCTTTCTCTATTTAATTATTAATTTAACCAAATTTAACCCATTCACTGATAAAATTCGTTGCCAAACAATATTTTACTATCGTTTCATTAATAAAAAGTTTTTACTAAATACTTTGAGATACTAGATTGGCTGGACATTTTAATATGATGAATCAGGTCGTTTAGAAATTCATATTCACTCGAAATCTGAACACTGGTTTAAATTTGAACAACTCATCGCCGACAAACACGACCGAGTAACTACAATTTCATCCTATCGAAAATGATTGGCAATTTCACGATTGAATTCGTGTCTCGACATTGCAGTTCTGTCACGAATGATTCAGATGTATCAATAAATCCTGTGGTTTTTCCCCTTCGAAGTTTCGTGCGATTCATCGTAAAATATCGTAAAACATTGTTGAAAAAAAAAACGGAGATGAATCAGAATGAAAATAAAATGATCGTTCGATTTTATTCACCGATCGTGCGAGGAATCGAGGCTTCTACGCTTCTAACTGTTTAATGGAGAGGATATAATTAGTCAAACGTGTCGAACACACCGAAATGTAGACTCATACAACTCCAGTTACCTTATATATATATATATATATATGTACGTATATATGTACACTTCTGTTCAGAAGTTTGGAGAAATTTTTTTCTTTTAGATGAAATAAATCTTTCGTACTGCCTTTCTTTTTTTTAGGAACTTGGACATTGTAATTATAATTATATGTTATTATAAGTTTTACATAGTTCTGACATTTGAATAATAATATGATAAACAAACTGCAGATTTCATTTTGCAAAAATGTGCAGAACGTGAATAAATCCAAGATATAATACTCATTATAAATAAGTTAATTTTTTATATAAATAAGTATCTTAGCATGCACAAATAATGTTACATCGTTATAAATAGGTTGATTTAATAAATAAAAATATCGTCTTTCTATATTTCATTCTCTTAATTATATTCAGAAATATGAATTTCGTCTGGCAATTAAATCTGCGGTTTAATCGTAAATGAAACGTACAAACTTTCGAACAGAAGTGTAAATATCTATGGCTTGTAACGTGCAGCTAAAACATCAGCTAAAAGAGGAAGAAATGTTCGATGAAAATGTATTCAGTTGGATATCTTGTAACCTCGATACTAAACACCAGGTGACCAATGAAATGTCTTCTTCGTGCTAAAAAAAGGTGGTTGACATCGGACGAACAGCTAAATTCTTGGACACAATTATATTCTAGGCTGCAATTATATTTGACAGAACGAGCGAAGCCTGTATATAATATTTATTTCAGATTTCAAATTTTGCAATATTGCAGCTGACTATTTTCCTCTCAAGAAACAAAATTATAATGTAAATTGTAAATGCGTAATTTAAATTGATACCTTTTAAACTTTGCAGTGCATTATTTCTACACGCGTGTTATTAATAATAAAATAAGTAACATTTGGATAAATGTTGTTATTGTTACTATTGGAGGCAAATGTCGTTCGCGAAGCGTAAATTACTGACTCGCTTCGACGTAATAAAACATCATACTTTCGAATGAAATATCTTCTTTCTTGATTCGATCTTATTAATCAATTCCACAATTACAATTCATTTGATTATCTACTTGCTTGTCCAAAAAGTAACAACCTCTCACGCGTGCCTAATAGACAATTACGTGAACAAAATAATATCCTCCTCTCTCGATTAAACGCAACAAAAATTCTCCGATTCTACCTAACGACGCACCTAATTTTACGATTCAATTAGCAGCTGAAAATTGCACGATCAGTAAATTCAATCTTAAATTCCATTTTACTCGCGTACGAACATAAATACATCACGTTACCACAGAGAGTTACTCACGTACGCTGCTATATACTTCCCAATAATTAAAACGCCACCATTCAGAGGCAAATTAACGATCCCACCAGCTGGAAGAGCCACGGCAGCATGAGCGGAGAAAGCAACAACGCTCGAGGTTATTAAACTCATTTCTGTTACAATGTTCGCGACTTTATGCCCTCGATCGTGCGACTCATCCTACGAACAAATGTTTACCGACAGCTGACGACTGCCAAGACGAGCGAAAATCAGACAGAACGAGATGTTAGGTGTTGCACTTATTTATAATATTCGCATACACGTGGCTTTGATCGTTCCTTCTCTCGTTATACTTTCTTCCCTCTCTCGATTTTTCATCGACGAGTGGAACTTCTGCGTTTTTGGAAATTTCTGTAAATTATAATTATAATATGTATTAAAATATGAGTTGATATTATTTATATATTATATATATTAATATTATATGTATTATATTAATATATATAATATATAATTTAATTATTATATATATTAAATTATATGCTACATATATTAATATTTAATAATAATTTAGATATTTATATATTATATAATTATATAATCAACTCATGTTATAATTATAACTCATACTTTAACATATATATTATAATTATAATTTACGAAAATTTCCAAAAATGTGTTTTTATTAAAAATCTATAAAGTTTCATGTCTAATGCTGATATATATTTGATCACATGTACGTAGATACATACGTTATTATTATATTTTTTGCATTTTTTTTCAGAATTAAATCTACCATGATCTTGAAAACCGAACAATTCCTTAGGATCTGTTGCACGATTCTTTTTATCTACAAAATTGCAAGAACTTTTTCACTGAACATGCAAATATCTTCTACACCTATTACGAAAGTGCAAGAAATAAAGAATAGAATAAAGTTCAAGATATAGTACAACAAAAGACATGTGCTTTTACAAGAATCTTTCAAAATTGAAGCATCCAAGAGAAATGAAATATCAGTTGTAAATTTACGAATTGGTCATCTGCTGGTTCTGATCAATGTTAATTGACAAAAATTCTCATTAATTATTCCTTCAAGCCAGTGTTGCAACGTTTCGAAACGGAACAATACTCATTGTGAAAACATCCTGATACCGGTTAGACTGCAATCGACCCTTGGTGTGGTGTACCAGTTAAAAATAACGGTGACAGTGTGCATGAGTCGAAAAATGCTTCGTACAAAATACGAAAACGAAAAAAGAAAAAAGAAAATTATGTGAAACATCAAGGATCGAGTGAGTTATTAATGAAATACTGGATGCGTGAGCAGGCGCGAGACACAGTTGTCGAACTGGTATAAATAATATGCAACCTCGACAAATATGGAAAACCGTACGATTATGGAAATCGATATACGTTCCCGATTCGATATTATTCATCTTTTGCTAGTTTTTATCCCCTTGCAACATGTGTACCTGGTCTGACAAGCGATGGCCGATTTTAAAGGATGATGGTCCCCTTTCGAGAAAACTGAGTCATCGAAAGTAGACGAGAGGATATTTATCTTTCAAAAATCGTCTTTGTTATAGTGTCGTTTGAATAATATACTCATTTATCAATACTACGGGACGTCTTCATTTGTGTCTGCTTGGTTGCTAAAATATTGCAGAGCCATTTACGATAGGGATTGTTTAATTATTTTGAGTGGAAAATAGTAGTTGATAAATTGTAAATTTGTCAAGTGTAGTATTATCATTTTTAGGAGACTATATATATATATATATATTATAAATTGACTGTCACAACGTTTGAACTAGAAATAGAAAATTAAAAAAAAATTGCAAAAATGAAATGAAAAATTACAAAACTGTGAATTTGATTGAAATAAGATAAATTCCATGCGGCAAAAAATTAAATGTTACAGTGTAAACTATGATCATTCTGAAAGAAATTACACAAAACTCGCGTGGCGTTCAACATATTAATTTACATTTGTGTCTGTTGATTAATACATTAACACGTGCGTAAATATCAATACAGCAATCCTAATATAAAATTCGAATATCAAAATATTTGAAAAGGCTGTACATTTATGATGGTAAATCGAAAAAAAGAAAAAAAGAAAGAAAAATGCAGTGGTTGCACAAAATAGAATTCTCTTTCAATGTTCGTAAATGTTCAATTTGCACGTGTTTTTGAGGGGAATTGAAAGTGACATAAGCGTTCGTAGAAAGCGGGACTTTTTTTAACACAGAATCTAAAAAATTAATGATAATAATAATATGTAAAAAAAGACAAGTGTCTGCGGACTTTCGACTTACATACTAATGTAATAGCACGTGTATAATTCGGCGCGAATTTCTTAGACTGCGTGCCACGGCTCCGGTTCTTGCGACAACGCATTTACGACTTCCGCGACTCGATGTCGCATTTAATAAGCGCGGGCAATTTCTTGCGATAGTAACAAAAGATATACGAGCGGTTGTGCGCGGCAGTATCGATCGTGAAATCGTGGCTGCGATCGATACGCCATGCGCGCTACTCCATACCTACGACACCTCGAACACGTTTGCACCTCCAGCCGGAATTTGATTTCTTTCCTTTATCTGCGAAGAAATCTGCTTCGCGGAACTCTGTTCCCGATTGCCTTGAACAAACGATGAAACTCGATAACGGAGATATCGGAATTCACTCTGAATTTCGAAAAGGATCTTCCACCAGTTTTCACTTTCGAGTCAAATTTTTGCAATTGTTGTCGAATGAAAATACGTACTGTTGAACAACACGAATTAATTTCGCGCACTCTGACTAAACGCAGTGACGCGCAAAAACTTTTTTAAACTACTCGCTGTGGATTATCAGTCGTTATGTTATCGGTCGTGTTTGACGTCTGAATGTTAAACGAAACAAACGAACAAGCACTTTCAACTCGCTATAATTTCATTTATTCACCGGTATTTGAAAACTTCTGTTTTTTTTTTAACGACGCATAAGTTCGACGAGCATATATTTGATTTCGGCATAATCGAGAAATAAATAATAAATGATAAAAGAAATTAACAGCGTGCGTCAATCGTTTTCAGAATTATCTGAAGAGATGACGTTTTAATTACTGGATAAATCTTCTAATCGAAATAAGAGATACAGTAAGGAAAAATAAATAGGATAATCGACGAAATATAAATAGCGTGAGAGGTGACATACATATATAGAATGGAGAATGTCCTGAGATATTACTCCAGTTACTGTCTAACTTTTAAATTATGACTGGTCTATTACTGTACACACTATAAATACATGCACGTATATATGTATACTGTTGCATATCCATCCAGATGATTGATGTTTAAATCGCGCGCCAAAAGTCATAAAACCCTGATTGTTCCTATCGAAGAATGAAATCACGAACTGAAAGTCGTTAAAAATTCTTCTACTGTTTCGTCATAAGCTTTTTGCTCGTTATACAACCAAATTTTCTGTGTGTCGTAAAAACGTGAAAGATGAAAATAATTTTTGCCACACAGTGGTAGGAAGTCTATTTTAAATCGAGGAGAGAAAAAGAAAAGAAAGAAGGAATATAACAAATCGTAAATTAAATTAATTAAAAGAAGTGACGATTTCACTTTTTATATGTGAAAGACCAATAAATTTATTGCTGCAGATGACAATAAATTTCTGCAGGAGTATCTCTTAATTTCTCTCTGATATAAGTCAAAAGGAACATAAAATGCAGCAAGTTAAACCAAGACTTCACACACTGTACGAAATAAAAATAATTTTCATAAATGGCAATGAATCGAATACTTCTCAATTTGTTTCTGGGTAATAACAAATTAAAAGAAGTGACATTTTATATTTTATACTCCAACTAATAATAATTTGGCGATCTTTCAATTGTCTTTTCCAATTGTATATCGAAAGATCGTATAAAATATCAATTTTGCGTTGAATCAGACACGTTGGCATGAAATGAAACGGAAAGGCAACGATGAAAATCGAGTGATTCTTTCAGTTGGCAATCGGCACGAACGAGTCTCGATGTTTATGCGAAAAAAAAAACGGAAATCGTTAGTCACGAAGAGACGAAGATCGACTTGCTTCTTCTTGCAACGATTTTAATGGTAACCGATAAAGCTTATGCAACGCTCGTTAACCGTATCTGGAACAGAAATTTAAAGGGTGTCAGAGTGTTTCTTGCATCGGCATGAAACTAAACCGACGAAGAATTTCGCAAACCATACGTGACTTTTCATCGCGCGAAAGATGCATGCGCATCCTGTCCGCGATTTTGCCCGACGAAGATTTCATAAAAACGTGTCACGTTGACTTGGAATGTCAATAACGATAAATCAACGTGAACTGGAAACGTTATGCTGGACTATAATGCTGAAATTAATATAATAGACTCCATTTAAATCAAATATTGCGGGAAAATTTTTCCAAGTTTAAGTCTAAGCTGTGAATCAATGTTACTGTTTGTAAATGAATTTTGCAAATTACAAACCACCTGATTGCGTCTGGCCGGAGATAAAAATGTAAAAATTCACCAATAATTGTCCAAGTTGTCCGAGTCTTATCAAGTATTTTGCAACATAAAAGTATCTATCACAGGAATATATCATTAGACAGATATATAAATATCTTATAGTGTAAGAAATATCAAATGAGAAATCGTTCGATCAATTTCACGCATTAAAAATGCATATCTGTAACACAGAACGTGCAACAAGTGACCTTTCCAGTGGAAGAAGAAAGTTCGATTGCATAATCATCCCCGTAAATATACGCGTACCATTCTCGATAAAGATACACGCGCACAGCCTTTCACCCTGAGAGAACATCCTCCACGTCATATCAGTCACTCTCCTCCGAGAGGATCCAAGTACACTTTAATCATTATGATTCGAAGCAAAACCTAAGGATCTCGTCTCTTAAAGACCTCGTTACAAAATGATCTCATTGCACGCTTCAAGAGACTCGACGAACGTTTGAGGAAGCCAATCGAAAGAAACGAAGAGGGACAATTTATTCTATCCTGAAGGATTCAAAATTTAATTACTTGAAAAAGGGCAACGCAACGAAGTTACTTTTTATTCAAATTTTGTCCATAATTCGTCTATATTAAATAATAATTAATATATATATATATTAATGTTATAATAAATTATATATATGAAAATTATATACATTATAAAAGTTATAATATAAATTCTTAACTAAGTCAAGTTCAATTTCTCGACAAAAGCTGAAAAGAAAATTCGCCGTCTTGGAAAGGAGCGTGAAAGGATCGCGTACGACTGGTAAGTAACCTTTTCGTCGGATAATCGGAAATGAAGAAAGAAAATCCGATGATTGCGCAAAGGATGTCGCCGGTTGATCGTCACCTCGTGGCAGACGCCGCGTGCACCCGCAATCGCGCGAGCCACGGTTATGCAAGACGGTAACGATGCAAAAATCACTCATGCGGCACCTATCTACGCAAGGACATTCTCAGAGACCGAAGTTTTCAGCTGTTGCGGCGGCTTGTGCAACGTTAACGACCTCGACAATGGGGACAGATATGCGGCGGCCAATTATCGCCGTTTCTACCGGGCCCTCCTACCTCCCCCGTGATAATTACTCTCACGTCCACACGCAAGCTGCGAACTGATCGCGTTCTGATCGCGTTCGAGCCGACAATTATATTGTTCCGCGACGCGATACCATTCTGATAACGTTTCCAGAGCGTTATCCCTTTCACTGGCGCGGCGGATCGACGACGACCGGGATCTCGAGATCAACGACGCTGGCTGATTGATTTTGGTATTATTTTCGTTTCGTTTGTCGCCTCTTTAGTTGTTTGTTTATTAGTTTAATAAGGATTTCTGGTTTTTCTCTTTTTTCGTTGTGATTTTGTTGAATGAGTTGCGAAATGACACTGATGTACATAATGTGTAATATTGTACGTAATTAAATGTATGTGTATGTGCATATATATATATCCTTTCTTTCATTTTCAACATACGTGTAAAATATCATATTATATTCACTTGTTTAAGAAAGTTATTATTTCTTTTGAAACTCTAGTATTTTATATAATACGTATGTATATACCAGCTGCTGTTATAAATAAAGATGTATTTAATAGTTTGACGAAGCCATCTGACGAAACCTCGTTTTTCATCCTCTTCTTTCAAACAATTGTTAGCGACTGATAACGTTTTTAGAGCGTTATCCCTTTCACTGGCGCGGCGGATCGACGACGACCGGGATCTCGAGATCAACGACGCTGGCTGATTGATTTTGGTATTATTTTCGTTTCGTTTGTCGCCTCTTTAGTTGTTTGTTTATTAGTTTAATAAGGATTTCTGGTTTTTCTCTTTTTTCGTTGTGATTTTGTTGAATGAGTTGCGAAATGACACTGATGTACATAATGTGTAATATTGTACGTAATTAAAGGTATGTGTATGTGCATATATATATATCCTTTCTTTCATTTTCAACATACGTGTAAAATATCATATTATATTCACTTGTTTAAGAAAGTTATTATTTCTTTTGAAACTCTAGTATTTTATATAATACGCATGTATATACCAGCTGCTGTTATAAATAAAGATGTATTTAATAGTTTGACGAAGCCATCTGACGAAACTCTCGTTTTTCATCCTCTTCTTTCAAACAATTGTTAGCGACTGATAACGTTTTTAGAGCGTTATCCCTTTCACTGGCGCGGCGGATCGACGACGACCGGGATCTCGAGATCAACGACGCTGGCTGATTGATTTTGGTATTATTTTCGTTTCGTTTGTCGCCTCTTTAGTTGTTTGTTTATTAGTTTAATAAGGATTTCTGGTTTTTCTCTTTTTTCGTTGTGATTTTGTTGAATGAGTTGCGAAATGACACTGATGTACATAATGTGTAATATTGTACGTAATTAAATGTATGTGTATGTGCATATATATATATCCTTTCTTTCATTTTCAACATACGTGTAAAATATCATATTATATTCACTTGTTTAAGAAAGTTATTATTTCTTTTGAAACTCTAGTATTTTATATAATACGTATGTATATACCAGCTGCTGTTATAAATAAAGATGTATTTAATAGTTTGACGAAGCCATCTGACGAAACCTCGTTTTTCATCCTCTTCTTTCAAACAATTGTTAGCGACTGATAACGTTTTTAGAGCGTTATCCCTTTCACTGGCGCGGCGGATCGACGACGACCGGGATCTCGAGATCAACGACGCTGGCTGATTGATTTTGGTATTATTTTCGTTTCGTTTGTCGCCTCTTTAGTTGTTTGTTTATTAGTTTAATAAGGATTTCTGGTTTTTCTCTTTTTTCGTTATGATTTTGTTGAATGAGTTGCGAAATGACACTGATGTACATAATGTGTAATATTGTACGTAATTAAATGTATGTGTATGTGCATATATATATCCTTTCTTTCACTTTTCCACCAATATTTATATATGAACTATTTACAATGTGTAATGTTTATGTACATATATAATACTATATACAATTATAACTTTAATAATTTATTATATATCATACACTCGCTGAAAAGTTTGAAGCATCCTCCGTTTTTTTTTCTTCAGATAAAATATTCTCGCGAAACGACGAAGAATATTGTAATTGTTAATTACAGCTGATTGATGTCGAACATATGTGTAAAATATAAAATTATATTCGCTTGTTTAAGAAAGTTATTATTTCTTTTGAAACTCTAGGTGCTGTTATAAATAAAGATGTATTTAATAGTTTAACGAAGCCACCTGACGAAACTCTCGTTTTTCATCCTCCTCTTTCAAACAATTGTTGAAAAATCGAGTTCGTGCTCGCGATGACTCGGAGCCACCGTTTTTGTAGTGAGGTGTCTTGCGATACCTCAACCTTGACCCGTATCGAACTAGACCGAACCTCAAGTAGGCTCTTATGCACATTTCGCAATGTTGTTCCCAACGTCAATTTCACTTCGACCGTGACTCGAGTCGGAAAGCGAGCTGCTCTGACAAACCACCTGTTATCGATTGTCAAATTGATTGATAAAATGCGCGAGGCCGCGTTTTTTCCTTCTTTTTATATCCTATTTTTAGAACGCGCTATCAATACCTAAGTAAGAAAGTCTACTTTTCCATGCAACGACAAACGATACGCGAAAGAAAATCTCTACGCTTCTGAGAAATTAGAATTTTCGTCAATTCGATTTGCCGGTGCTTCTTAATTATGAGAAACCGAACAGAATGTCTAAATGCTAACATTGATATTAATTAATATTGAATATTTATGTGACACAGGAGACCGTAGAAGTGACGGATTATATTTTATATTATCATAAAATTAAAATGCTGTGAAATTTTACTTTAGTCAAAGACCGGAAACTTTTAAATTCACAAATTGCTTCAAAGAACGTTACAAATAAATAAATTATTGACAGCTCCAAGGGTGGAATTTATTAAATTTTAAAACTGAGTAATATGGAAATTACTTTAAATTGAATTGAAAACTGTACTGCAATGAAATGTCTTTTTGTTTCACAAAAGGACATTTGCACCTAAATTAATTAAATGATCAGAGGAAAGAAAAACAGAATCAACGAAATTGCTGTTAAGAAGTCTGCCAGATGTTGAAACATAAAAGATCATTACGTTCTCCATTAAATAATTAGGCAAATGCCATGTACTTTCCTGCCAACTCGTAAAGAGAGAGAGAGAAAGAGAGAAGTTTCATACTTGGTTACATTGTAAGTAGACGTTACGTTCTCCCATTACAATCAAGAATGTCATCATTTGCATTCGTATTGTCTCATGGACGGCAAACGAAACGAAACTCGCGTATGGTAGTTATTCCGCAGGCATGCCACGCATTTCACAATCCCATTTTGATTATAATTTACCTTCGGTTTGTCATTTATATCGGCAACAGTGTCACAATGACGTTTTCACAAACGACAATTAATAGTTCGTACTTCCGGTTGCTAAACACTTCCAAAGCGTTTCCAAAGGATTTTCCGAGCTCCCTCCCGTTTCATAATTTGCCACTTTCTTTTGAAGAGAAATCAATGAGGGTATCAGTCATTTTTACATTTGTTTGATGCCACGTCGCGTAAAATATCAATTATCAGGCGATTAAATATATTACAGGCGATTAAATGTGTCACTTTCTTTGTCCTGCTTATTGCAATTTAATTGTTATTTTTTAAATGTTCAATGACCAAACGTTATTATATCTTGTAGTATTTTGTAGTAACGTCAAAGCTCTTCATTATTTTTTTCAACGATTGATGCTACTAGCAATAGGAGGAAAAAAGCATTGCTTTTCCATGCACACGATAGTATGAGATTGAAAGTAAAGAAATCCGGAAAAGGAGAATGAAATTGTTCCAATTGGCCGGCAGTTGGATGTAGTTCACATAGAAACATGCAACCTCGTTTATTAGAACTCATTTCTCGTTTCTCGTCATCGACGTAATATATGTAGAAACAGGAAGATTGAACGAGGAAAGTCACTAGCATTTTTATTTCAATTTAGGTAAGGTAGGACGTAGGCTGACACTCTGTGCCCTAAACTACTTGAATTTTGTACGATTGAATCGTTAAATGCTTCTGTACAAATTTCTTACACTCACGTCACATTTGAAATACATTACAGATACTTATGACCTAAACAGCTCTGGTACACTAATTTTACACCTATTTTTACAACTTCTCTTACAATTCTAAGATAAGATTAAAAGGATGCATCTTTTACAAAAATATTAAATTATCTCGTGAGTATAACTTTGACTTTTATACTACATAAGAAAAGAAACGGAACTGATAGTTGGAAATTGACCAGTGGTAAATTTCTCCACATTCTTTATAATTCTTTACTTTTTTTTGATAATTATGAAGAATATCGATGTTGATGATTGTCACAATTTTATTATTTATAATTAATTTTATAATAATTATATAATAATATAATACTTATTATTACTCGATACTACATATTATAATTATATAATACTATATTGATTATTACAAACTACAACAGCCTATAATAATCATCGACATAAATATACAAGACCGTACTGATCACTGCATACTATACATGTATAACATAAAAAGGTAAATAATTATCATTACAAACCACAATGATAAAAATGACTATAACAAAAACCAAAATTCACCTAGATTCCAGTTCCACATTCCTATTCTAGCAAGAAGCTGGCGTAAATTGAAATAAATAAAAAATTCCACAAACCTAACCCAAACCTAACTCTACAACAGTTGCTTCAGTAGCTCAAACGATACCACTTGAAAATTTTAATGAAACGAATTTTAAAGATACTTTGTCACCTTGTAGAGGATGACCCAGTGACGTTCAGATCTCACTTGAAAATCAAATCAAAGTGGATAAGCCAGTGATGTTCAGATCTGACTCGAACAAGTCTCAACCACCTATCGACGTACGTATTACCCCGAAACAGGCAAGCACACGCGTGGAACCGGTACAACGAGATATGCAGCGATTTTCAACCTTGACCCGTATTCAACCGGCGTAAACCCAGCAGGATCCACGGTGAATCGAACAGGTCCGAAACCGAAGGAGCGTGAAAACGACTGACTTTATCTTATGCCTGAGCGGACGTTCCTCGCCGCGTGGAACGTGAAATGAAACGAAATGAAGGACGTGCTCTGCCGCCGAATTGTGTCGAGGATCCAAGATGGATATCTCGTCTGGCTGGTAACGTGAACCAAAACGTGACACGCTCGACATGTATGCACGGGCCCTGAAAATCCGAGGCGGTTGTGGTTGGAGGAGTTAGGGCAACGGAATGATAAATTCAAAAAAACTGCGTGTGAAGCACTTCCGCCAACCGGTCTCGAAAGGTTCTTGTCCTCTGGTTTATTCTTTCAGAGACGATCTATTCTTCACTGTATCGTTTGGAAAAAAAAGGAATCTTTCTTTCTTTCGAGGGGTTGCGAGAGCTTCGATGACCCGATGAATTAAAATATTGAAATGTTTTACTGTTGCATCGCAATATTTATATTCTTGTAGGTTTTCCTTTTTTGTTTCGAAGAAATCCAACTATTAAAGGCACGGTTGAATTCCTGTTTTAAAAAATTAATATTTACATAAGATATTACGTACGTTGCAAGCAATATCCGAACGTTTCACTATTATATGTGCAATCCTGTGACACGTAGAACTGCCAGAGAAAAGAATTTAATATTTTTGCATTGTTCTGTATCATCGTAATAAATCATTTCCTCATCTAGTAGACCTGTTCCTTGATATCGAAACTATATAAAAACTACGCGCGACAGAAACAAATTTCACTTCCAATTCCATTTAGATCTGCACGTGGTAGAAAAAAAAAAACATGAAATAATTCAACAGAGAGCGAAAGCTAACAGACGAAGAAACGTTCTCAGGCAAATCTGGTCGAAGAAAATTTTTCACGGACTCGTTTAGTTAAACGCGGCGATCGAGAGCCGTGGAACGTAAATGTTGAACCACTGGTCGAGGATAGCGGTTATAAAAAGTAATAGCTACGAGCGCTACCTTTGAGCACGAGTCCGTCCGTCATTATAACAGTAAGCACCACTCACGTTGGTGGCTGAAAGTTACACGTCGAGGAATAATAACTGTTTCAAGAAAAAGTCTGCAATCGTTTCTGAAACACGACGCGCGTTTAATTCCCTTTATATTTACGTTCATGTACGCGATTCTCCGAATCGATTCAAGAAACCATTACCGCACAATTACCGTGAAAACACGCGAACAAACGAACACCGTTTATTGCTGACGTTTCGAGGCTCGAATTAATTTGCATCATGCTAATTGCCATCCGTTAGTTGGCAAGGTACTGTACGTACGGTGGCAAACCACTTAACAAGACACTCCTAATAAACTGTGACACTTCGAATTGCGTTTGTGATTCAGCCTGGATTGCAAGTGCCGATGAATCATCTGAGATATACGGAAAGTAGAATAATTGTGTTGCAGCGAAATTTTAGTTAATCTGTAGCTCGTAACGCGAGTAGAAGTATCTGCTCGAATATTTAGTAATTATTCAGGCAGCTGTGTCAGCTCACTTGTACGTTTTGCAGTTATGGCTTTCAAGCGGATGCGCAGATGTTTGATCTTTGTAAAATAAAAACAATGGTTCGAATCGTTCTCTCTTTGATAAATTTAAAGTCGATCGTTCGTCATTCGTTTTGGTACGAAATCTATCTTCTGCTTCCTTTTTTTTTTTTTTTAATAAGAAAACAGTTATTAAAAATAATTACAACGAGATGTATCACATGAAATATTTGTTTACGTATTGTGTGCATGATAAAATATATCGTAACATAATAGATGTAACAAAAACTCATAAAACATCGAACGTGTTGTTTCAAATCGAGCCTCGAGCTTTGCGAAAATTAAAATTTAGAAAATTATAGAAATATAGAAATGTATATCGTAACATAATAGATGTAACAAAAACTCATAAAACATCGAACGTGTTGTTTCAAATCGAGCCTCGAGCTTTGCGAAAATTAAAATTTAGAAAATTATAGAAATATAGAAATGTTATATAATATTATATGATTTTAAGAAAATTAAAATAAGTAGGGAAAAAAGGAAATATCGGCCTCAGCCATCGAGGTTGTATTATACTATAATATGCAATTTACGCAATCTAAACCTTAAAAAGAACATTGAAAACTATACTATTCATCGCTTATTTTATAATTAATATCAGTTACGTCAGTACTGTCTTCCAAAAAAACAATGTCTCAATATTTTCATTTGCAAATGGTCCTCCTCCCCCCTCTCTCCCCATCGTCGCTTGCAACTCTCATCGTCAGACACTTTTCTTCAAAACTTCCAATTTCTTCAAATCTTTATCACAGTTTTCCTTTCTTCTTTTTCTTTTTTTCAAGAATCTGTTGAACGTTGCAACTCCGTCTCCAGTTCATACATACGGACACGTTGCGTAAGTATCGGAACAAGTCGCGCCAGGCTTGCCCTAATGCATATATACATAAAAACACACTCGATAAAAATTGCGCGCCGTCGAGAACGGATAAAACGGAGAAAACGGACTCATCAACCTCGACTCCACCAATTCTGATCTGGCGATCGCCTCAACGTTTCGACAACGGTCCGCGGGTCCACTGAGACCCACCAATGAAATTCATATCTCATTTCCATCGAATTCGAACGAAACTCAATGATCAGCCAAACGCGCTCGAGCAGGACTAATCTCGAGGACTGGTTCCCACGATCATGCGGCACGCATTACGTACATTGTGCCAGCGGTTTTATCGATCGTTCCGGAAACTGTTCTCAGCCGTATGATATCCATCAATTACCAGGGTTGCAATTAAGAAGGCCAGTACCAAGCTCCGGTATAAATCGTCCACTAGGAAGCGGCAGCGATCATTGTGGATTGAGCAACGTGATCGGTAGAAAATGAAATTCACCTATCGATTCAGTTCACCGAGGAAGGACTGTCTCTACCGGAGCTTCGTGTCAAATTTCCAAAGCAATTTCCGCTGTTGGTTAACTCGTTTTCCACGCAGCGATGCATGATACGTCGGATTGGGAATCTTTCTTATTTTGATGCTTTATTGATACGTATCGTTTCCTAAATGTCCACCAACCTCGAAAATGAAGGAATTCAAAAAATAATAATAATGAAATAATAATAATAAATAAATTAAATAAATAATAATGATAAGTACATTAAATAAATAATAATAATAACTAAATTAAATAAATAATAATAAAAAAATATACATAGAAATAAATTAAACAATATAAATATAAATAAATAATAATAAATAAATTAAATAAATAAAATAAAATAATTAAAATAATAGTAATTTCAGTTGAAACAGACACATAGAGCTAGATATTTTATAACATCTCGATTCTCATCGAACAATTTGGTTCTTCCCCTTGGAAATGTCCTGACAACTGCGTTTAATTTTTTTATCCTGAATTTTTCTCCACGATAAAATATGAGATATCACACTTTCCATTCACAATTATAGTACATATATTTTATATATTTATGTTTAAATATATTTTTAATATTTTAAACTATTGAAGTATCTTAAACGAATTTTTATGTTCGAAAACTATTTCAATTCGAAAACTATAATATCTATGAGCGTACTTTCTCGTGTGTTCACCTTTTTGAAAATTATATTGCTCTCGCTATTTCATCAGCGTATCGTTGGAGATCTACCAAGTGATTTATTGAAACTAGGAGTGAAACCATTCTGGACAGTTGCAGGGCTGACCATTGACGCGCTAACTATGTACATACGTTGAGAACAAGGGAGTATAAATCATTCCTCCAGATAGTTTATGTCCAATAAAATTAGCGAGAATAGCGACGACTAATTTACTGGGTAGTTTTGTATATTCTTTTAGCTGGAGCGCAGAGGTGACGATTTATTTCTAACAATTGTTCCATCGGTCTTAGATTTGTATCTTTTTCTTTTCGCAAGCTAACGAAGGGGTTGTAAAGGATCGGAATATAAAATGAAACCAGGAATGCTGGTCCAATTTTTCTTTCGTCTGTTTCTAATCTTGCAACAGAAGAACGCAAGATATAATAATATTTTACTTGTAGTATCGTTATGTGTCATTCGAATTATGGTTCATCGTTACAATTACGCTTTCAGTGTGTTTATAATAAATATACATTTGCAACTAGTGTACTTGTGACAAAACTGAATTTCAACGTTTTTTTCGTCTAGTTTTTCGAAATGGAAAGACTAGAGGAAAGTAATAAATATTTTGAATCGATTTATTAGTATGTACTATAATATGTACTAATAATATAGTATATGCCATATACTGTACTAATATACTAGTATACCAATGTACCAATGTACCAATATATCAATATACCAATATACCAATCTATCAATCTACCAATGTACTAATATACCAATGTACCAATCTACTAATATACCAATATATCAATATACCAATCTACTAATATACCAATATACCAATCTACTAATCTACTAATCTATCAATCTACCAATCTACTAATATACCAATATACCAATCTACTAATATATCAATATACCAATGTACCACTCTACCAATGTACCAATATACCAATCTACTAATATACCAATATACCAATATACCAATCTACCAATCTACTAATCTACCAATCTACCAATCTACTAATATACCAATCTACTAATATACCAATATACTAATCTATCAATCTACCAATGTACTAATATACCAATATACCAATCTATCAATCTACCAATGTACTAACATACCAATATACCAATCTATCAATCTACTAATATACCAATATACCAATGTACCAATATACTAATATGCCAATAATCTTCATCAAATGAAATTTTCTTCTATCTCTTCAGAATCTGCGGGTTACGTCGTAAAAATCGGAGAATGAAAGACTCCCCAGGAGATAATTAACTTTATCCCGTCGAAACGAATTTTGACAGGGAGGGAAAAAAGAGAAACAAATTACACAGTACACGTAACAAATTACACTCGCATGCTCCTAAAGTTTCACACAATCTTCTAAATTTCCGGATCTTCCTTCGAGCGGATATCATCGGCTAGAAATCAAGCATCGTTCACGTCCGTTTCAAAGAGAGAGAGCCAGAGAGCGGATCGTGTGAGAAAAGGCGTGTGAAAGAAAAAAAAAAAAAACCGTGGCTTCGTTCTAAAACCGCGGGACCGGAAAGGGTTGAACGAACGACTTTTTACTCCCATCTCGTATCGAAACGAAGCCGAACGAAACGTTCTTTCACTCGTGGATCGCGCTGCACTCTCGAGTAAGCGTCGAAGTAACCCGCGAGCGTGAACGCGTCAAGGTTTTGTCAGAGATCGGCTCTCGTGGCCACCGCGAGGTTGCGCGAGCCGATTTTCATTTCAGTTAGCCGCCGAGAAGAGAGAAAAATGATTTTATGTAACGATATCGTGGCAGATTGCTCCGTGGCAGCTTTCTGTCGTGCAATTAACGAACGAAATCGAAAGATCGTGTCCGTGTTCCTCGGCACGAGCAACGACCGCGTATTACATAATAGCGCGGCGAAATAAATAAATCAACGGAGCGGACGAAACGGTGCTCGTTATTCCACCATGGCTGCGTTTTCCTGCATTATGATGCCGGGCTGAGAGTGTCTCTAAACGTCGTGGGAAACACGCTGTTCATACACAGTAATATTTAACAGTGAAAGAAAACTGTTTGGCTACAGCATATTTGCAGATGAAAGGGGAATTTTACTTTGATCGACTCGCGCCTTCTCACGACTTTTTTTTTTCTTTTTCTTTTTCTTTGATCTCTCTCTTTCTTCGTTTCTAATCGTACAATAGAAAGTCACTTCTTTCTTCTGTGATTCAACGTCTAATCGAGAAATATTTTCAAAGAGGTAAATAAATTTTCGAAGAAGCTACAGCTGATGAAAAGACATCTCCAAGAATCTCCAACTAAGTAGAAATCGTAATCACAGCTTCGCGAGAGGAGAATTTCCGAGGAAGGACCGGCAAATATTTAACGTCCTTCGTAGATATATTACAACGACAAACTTGCGTTCCCTGAAAAAATATCACCTCAAGAACTTATCGAATTCCACATTATGGCCATCGACCTAATATTCACCAGAAGAAAAACCCGTTTTCTCCCGAGAAAATAAAATAACGTCGCCACTATGCCAGAGAAAGGGAGAAACTTGAGCACAAATGATGAAATAAAACTATTCTAAATAATTTCAGGACACTGAGGGCATTAAAGGGATATTCTGGTAATCCGGCTTAAGAAAATAAACTTTTTTTTACATTTTCTCAAAGTATATGCTTTTGAAAATGTCTGTGTAAAAGGATTTGTTTGAATTCGTAAAATTAGCAAAGTTATAGATGTTTAAAGAGAAACGGTGTACTGCTCGCCGCGTAAGTATGAATATTTTTGTACAACAGGTGACAAAAACTTCAAAGGTGTCTTTCTCGAAAAATATTTTATTTTATAATATTATTATTTATTTTTGTACTGTTATTATTTTATAATATTCTATTTTTTGTACTGCTCGATTGACTGTATTGTTGTTCTCAAATCCATATTTTTTAAACTGGCTATCTCGCGTTTTAGTTGACCGATTCACTTGAAATTTGGAGGAGATATTTCACCGAATGCACCTTTATCGCATGAACCACGGATTTCAAAATCTGACGTTTTTTTCTATTTTCTTTTCTTTTTTTTTTTTTTTTTGCCACCTAACAGACGAAAACCACAAGGAAAATCGATATTATATTATATATTAAAATATTATTATATTTTATTATATTATATATTAAAATATTATTATATTTTATTATATTATATAATAAATTATTATTATATTATATATTAAAATCGATATAAACTTCAAAACGCTGTCATTTTTTAATTTTCGAAATTTCGCTGTTTCCCGTGGTTCAAGCGATAGCTTTATACTAATTTATACTAATTAAGATGTATTTTGGTTTTTTAGTTTCAAGTAACCAGATGGACCGGAATCACGTCAGCCATTCGAACCTGTTTTTAAAAACATGCTTTATAATTATATAGGTTATATATATATAGCCTATATAATTATAAAGCATATATATATATATATATATATATGGCTACATAATTCCCAGAAACTTTAATTAATTTCGTTAAAAAAAAAAAAAAAAGAAAAAATTGCAAATACTCTTCAAGTATGTCGATTTTCACAAGCCGGATTACCAGAATTCCCCCCCCCCATTCCCCCTCCCCCTTAAATGCATCGAGAAACGTAAATCATTCGCCCGGGTAGCTTACTTGCAATGGAATTAACGAAATTAGCGACGATCAATCTCCCCACGATAAGAGCGGAATGTAAAGATAAGAGCGAGCAAACACTCGAGCACCTGCAAGTCAGAGCAAAAACTCATCCTCAGCGAGGTGGTGATCGCAGACGTCGTGTCGCGTGTCAAGGCCGCGCATTATTTCCCGACACTGAATATTTCAAACGTGCGATCGGCGATCGATCAGTCGATGTGCCCGAGTTGTACGTGGAAAATGTCCAGTTGTTCTCCACTGTGCGGACGAGCATGATAATTGAACACGGGTGACCGAGTGTGAATGATGTCACGTTCACGAGGAATAATAATACCAGCAACTGAGACGTTGTTTTGCAGGGGTGTCGCGTTGGCGACGATAGGCACGAGTTGGATCATATTTTGTGTAATTTAACGCGAACTGAGGCAGATCTCTGCCACGCTATCATTTCATTATTAATCGCATATTTGTTTGGCAGTACTGATATAAACTGCGTAGTGTTTCTCATTTCAATTGATCGTTTGATCGATTCGCCGATCAATCTTTGTCACAAATAATTTTCAATTTTTGTAATTTATCATTTTTGTAATTCTTTTGAAAAGATCGATTTGTTCTAGAGATGATTTTGTGATTTTGGTATTTGATCGAAATCAATTTTTTTTTTTTTTTTCTGTAGGAATTAATGTCAACCACTATAGAATTACAGGGAAGGAGAAGATTGATCGTAGTAGTAAAATGAAACGTGCGTAATATGCAAATAATACAGCAGTGACTGCAATAAATATAATGTTGATTATAGCAAATATACAAATATACAAATTGGCGCCCTAATATCTCATACATGTTGAATTTAAAATCGTTCTTAACAAAGACAGCGATAATTGACAGTTTTTGTCAAATGAATAATATCTACCACGAAAGAAAAAGGAATACGTCGAGGAAAACAACTCAAGGTTGTTCATTAACAACACCCGGTTAAAAAATAGCGCTAATTACGTTGATAAACGAAATTTCGTTCGAAACGGAGTAAAAATGACGAGGCATTTGCCTCTTTGTCTCTGCCTCATTAACAGCTGCTGAAAACCAGTTTCCAAATGGAAAGGAATTCACTTTGAGCCGAGACGTTTGCAACACGTTTCTTCCTCCATCTTTGAAATAGTTGCACCTTGAGACGACACGATCGCGAAACGTTGAAAGATCACTGGAATAATATTTGAACGAACAGCGAGCGGTCTGTCGATGCAAATGAAACCGCTGGCCACTTGTCTTTATCGAAATTCTCTGTGTGCGGACTAACTGGATCGTAGATCAAGACACGGATCGCTCGAGAGATCCCGTGACTCTGTTCGCTTTAATTTCAAAATTTCTTTGTTTCCAACTCTGTCGATAATATCGTACGATCGAACTGATTTTTTTCTTTTACATTGCCTTTCACGCTCGAGTGTCTGTGAATCTGATTGATATGAATCTTTAAATGCGAATTATTACCTAAAGTGTTATTGTATAGTTAAACACCTAAGTGTCACATACCTACAAATAGCATACATATACAGAGCAAATATAATAAAAAAATATTATATTATATTATAATGTATATTGTAATATAATAATAATAATAATAATGTAAATAATAAAACAAAATAAAATGCAAAGTGAATGCACAGGTATAATATATAGAAATATACACGAGTACATAATCACAGACGAATTAAAATTTAGTTAATTGATAAAATTTATACAAAATGTCGAATAAGAGGAGAAAATAAATAATTACGCGTGTACGTGCGCGTAAAATGTAGAAAATACATGTAATCACGTATACGCGAAATGAAATTTGATAAATCAATAAAATTCGTGTAAGAAAAAGGTCAGATGAAGAACGAAGATCAAAATTTACACTATTTACAACGCGATTTCTTAAACTTTTCTACATGCGTGAATTAATGTCTTCTTTTCTAGAAAATGTCGTGCTACATCGATTAGCGAGTCAAAATTATACAATTAAAAAAATTACATCAGGTTGTACGGTGCCATTCGCTTCCTATCTGAGCCTATATTTTTTATGTAACAGGTAGTTTGCTGGCAATTTGCATTCATAAATTGAAATCGGACACCCCTTACGATGCAGCACAAGAAGAGAACAGCCAAAAGTGAATTAGCATTCTATAAAATATCACCATTCTGTTACTCCCTTCCTTTTCTAGGATGCTTCTTTCCCCCTGTCCAACGAATCGACGTAATTTAGCACCGAGTAAAAACTGAGCATTCACCTCGAAACGGAATCTTCCATTTTTACAGACAAAAACTGACTTTCAAGATTCATTTATCGTACGAAACGATCTTTCGAGAAATCCGAGTTTCTCTCCGATATTTTCAAACAGACCGACGTGATTTAAGAACAGTATTCGTATCTCGTCTCGTCTTTCCGAATCGTACCTGTATAATTAGAAAAATCTCATTCGCGCCGATCGAGAATCGTTAACGATCAAAGCCAAATGTGTCCCTCGACCTAAATAACTCGACACGATTTCGAAGCAAGAGTTCACAAGCGTGGCCGTGAAACCAAGTTCCCGTATTCCGTGTACGATTCGCACGGTATCACACGGAATTATAGAAATGGTCGAGAAAGCCACCGTGGAGGACGTAATATCTGGCGTCGCCTCTCACGCAGAATCGCGATATTGTAAAATGAGGAAATTCTGAACATCAGATTCAGAATAAATGCAAAATGAATGACAATAAATTTGTCATTTGTGAATTTCAATGACGTG